>CM073764.1:96986579-97559675 GCA_037127475.1 Arma custos
GGAATTAAACCCATTACATCATCTCCTAATGAGGACAATAAGTAATTTTTCTTCGTATCTTCATCGGCAGTAGATGTGTAACTAAATGTAGTCACCATCCTTCCTAAGAAGAACTTCCAACGTTGTTGGTTGTTAAGCAATATCGGCGCCGGTAAAATTGTTTTGTCGGTCATTTTGTTTCTCATCCTCGTCGCCAGTTTTATGTCTCTTTTATACGACTAATATGAGTCTGCAAAATAGGTTTAAATGATAGTAATAACACACTTTTGATCAAAATATGACTTTCAAAAAACACATTTACTACACAATGTATTTATAACACATGGAATATATAACACAAACCAGATTACGTCACAACAGTTTCTAACTCACTTTGAAACATATGTTATAAATACAACAACAATGTTTCTCTAACAGCTTTTGTTTTTGAGTTATAGCTTATTAACCTTATTTAGTATTTTTACTTAGATTTCCAATTTTTGTTGGACAGTAAAACTGTTGTATTTTTCGATATGTGTTCGTCTTGACGGTGCTTAATCCAGATTGTTTTTGCTATATTTGTGGCAAATATATATTTGAAAAATATCGAAAACCTATGTCGGACTTTGTAAAAACTGCATATTATCAATACTTCAAAATAGATTTGTACAATCAAGACAAGCCATCAGTTCCTCATATTGTTTGCCAAAAATGTGTTGTGTGTCTACGGTTATGGTTTAGTGGGAAAAGAGATGCAGTGAAGTTCGTAACTCCCATGATTTGACGAGAACAAAAGGTTTGGCTAGTGAGGGAAGAGCTGAAAGTTGGTACAAAAATGTTATAAACATGCCTGCCTTTAGTTAGCCGAGACCGCATCATACTTCCACCACTTCATATTAAATTCGGCATAATGAAACAATTTGTGAAGGTCTTGACAAAAGTGGCGGATGTTTCAATTTTCTTACACACAAGTTACCAGGGTCAAGCACAGAAAAATTAAAAGCCGATATTTTTGATGGGCCACAGATTAGGAAATTCGTAAAAGATCCTGAATTTATCAAATCAGTGATTGAAGTCGATCCAAAGCCTGGAACAAGAGGAGATATATCATTGTGAATCAGTCTTTAATCTAGGCATCCTAAATCTTCTATACTCTGTTAAAAAAACTTCCCCTCGTATTGGCCTACTAAGGACCACATCATTTCAACTCAATTACAGTTGAAAAACTATAGATTGGGGTCAGCAATGTTTCACATTGACTAGGTTACTACATAGGTCATGAGTAAAGGCCAGATTTCGTGCAGTAAAAATTTTTAAAACGTGCAATGAAAATTAGCCAAACATGCAATAAATAAAATTCTCTGACAAACGCTTAATTCAACCTTCTACTGTGTGAAGAGGTGATGGGTAATTAAGCAAATCAAATATTGAGTTAACAAATTTATATAATTATTATAATATACATATGTGCTTACAAAAAAATTGTTTGCTAGGTATGATAATAAAATATATATATTTATTTTTAGCGACGTTAATTTTAAGGTGGTGTGGATGTTGGGAGTAATAATTATGAAGTCGGCCAGAGTAAGTGGGTTTAGTATACCAATCAGTGGATAAGGTGTGGTCAGAATTTTTAATGATAAGGAGGTCAAGAAAAGGAAGTGACTTATTGGATTCGACTTCAACGGTGAAATGGAGGCGGGGATGGTATGAATTGAAGGACGATAATAAATCAGTAATGATGTTGCTTTCTCAGAATTCAATGAAAATTCGACTATCCGAATCAAGGAAAGGAGATTAAAATAATATAAATTTTAATTTTTTATAATTATTGGTCAATTTTTTTATTTTTAAATATTTTTATTTTTAAAGAGAAAAGATAGGCCCTCGGCCGGGATTCGAACCAGGAACCTCTGTCTCTCCGTGACAGTGCCCTACCATTTGACCCACCAAGGCCGCCTGCCGAGGGCCTATCTTTTCTCTTTAAAAATAAAAAAATTGACCAATAATTATAAATAGTAATATGACGTAAGACAATAAGATCCTAAAATTAAATTAATGTTCAAAGAACTTTCGTTCTGGTGTATTCATCGCAAAAATTGCGAGAACACGAGGACATGGGATTAGATAAGAGAAAAATATGTCCTCTGCCAGCAGGCGGCCTTGGTGGCTCAAATGGTAGGGCACTGTCAGGGAGAGACAGAGGTTCCGGGTTCGAATCCCGGCCGAGGGCCTATCTTTTCTCTTTAAAAATAAAAATATAAATTTTATATTGCACGAAATTGCACATTTTGGGTGTTACTGCTCAAAATTGCATATTTTGGGGGTTACTGCACAAATCTTAAGCTTTAAGTGCACAAATTTGCCCATTTTAGGTTTTCAGTGTACAAATTTGCAAATTTTAGGTTTTCAGTGCACGAAAATGCACTTTTTGATATTTCGTTAAAAAATATTGGAATTTTTAAAATTTTTATTATGGAATTGTGATTTATTTTGAAATCATCAACAATAATATATACCTACTTAATTTTCCAAGAAAGAAAAAAATGACTCATGATTTCCAAATATTTCTTCGAACTCGTTAAGGAAATGGTATAATGTTGAACAACATTTCCTTTGTATTAACTTTCTTAGAAGTTCTAATTTGATTTGACTCAACCTTTCAACCTACTCTTTTATTTCCATTTCATTCTGAAATTGATTTTAGTTCGGTAAACAAGTACAATAGTGAAAATGCCTCAAGTGACAGCCAGCCAACCTTCAAAAATCAAAATTTGAATAAAACCATACCCAGAATTGAAATCAGACGGGAAAACAATTTTTTGTTCTTCTTGCAATAAATCAATTGCTTCCGATCGAAAATCTCAACCGGATGCTTATTGCAACTAAAGTAAGTACATTCCATCTTTTCATAAGTAGTACATGATAGCATTTGACAATTTCCAATTTCTTTTTATTTTTATAGGTGGGCACAAATAGTTAACTGCAGCACAAAAACCCAAGCGAGCTCCAATTCAACAGTTACTCACACAAAGCTGCTCGTCATTAGACAATAAACAAAATTTTTTTTCCGAATTCTGTTATGCCATGGTCGCTTCCAATATTCTATTTAATTAACTGCAGTCCAAGCCCTTTAAGTCTTTTTTGCAAAAATACACATAACAAAACATTCCTGCCGAGAGCACCCTAAGAAAAAAATTATCTCAAAAACTGTTGTGAACATTCTCTTGAAGAAATACAAAGACTTATCGAAAACTATTATATTTACATAAACATCCTACCGAGATAAAATTATTTTATTTGTTAGCGATGCCGATCCGTATATGGTAAAAGCTGGGGAAGCATTAAAGTTTTTTATTCAAATATGGTGCATGTAACTTGTGTAGTGCATGGTTTAAACCACATAGCTGAAAAAGTGGGGGAAATTTTCCTAAATGTCAACAAAATTGTTAATAATGGGGAAAACATATTTTTAAAAGCTCCTACGGCGTGACAGCTTATAGAAATAGTATGGACTGCCCCCTTCCCCCAGAACCTGTGATAACTAGATGAGGAACGTGAATTGAAGCAGCCCTATTTTTTCACATCATTTAAGTAATTTTAAAGAGTTTGTTTCTACTCTTGAAGATGACGCAGTATCTGTAAAAAAAAGTAAAAACTGTTTTAAATTTAGCATCTGTTGCATCAGATCTATCATTTATAAGATCCCATTTATCGGTTCCACCTCCGCAAATAAAAACGAAGATACAGATGTGGAGCGGGATCCAGAAATATTGAGTAACTACAAAACATGTCCCATCACAAGTCTTAATGTGGAGCGCATGCTTTCACAGTTGAAACACATATTAGATGACCGACGGTATAACTTTACGGAACATAATCTGGAAATGTACATGATTGTAAATTTTAATAAAATTTTAGAAATTTCTATTTGATAAATAAATATAGTTAGTAGAAAATAACGAAAAATTATGTTTTACTGTATATAAATATATATATCAGTGGATAAGGTGTGGTCAGAATTTTTAATGATAAGGAGGTCAAGAAAAGGAAGTGACTTATTGGATTCGACTTCAACGGTGAAATGGAGGCGGGGATGGTATGAATTGAAGGACGATAATAAATCAGTAATGATGTTGGGATTGATGATAAGGAGGAGGTCGTCTACATATTTTTTGATGAAACAAATTTCATTACGGAACTGTGGTAGAATGGAGTCTAGAAGGTCATTTAGAACAATATTAGAGAGGTAAGCAGCTAGGGGATTTCCCATGGCAAGTCCAGAAATTTGGGAATAGAACTGTCCATGGAAGGTAAGGTAGCCGGATTCACAGCAAAGTTTTAAAGATTGAAGAAATGAGGACCGGTTAAGAGATGTATGGGGTTCTATTAGTGACCAGTTGTTATCTATTATGTCAAGGGCTTTATTTAAGGGAATGTTGGTGAAAAGACTTTCGACATCGAAGGAAGTGAGGATGTAATGATCAGGAATGGTGAGGGATGTTAAAAGATCACGTAGGTGAAAGGAGTTATGGATGTCATATGGGTTGTTGCGGCTGAGGACTTGTAAGGATGAAAGTAAGAATTTGCTAAGTTTTGTAGATGGTGAATTGACGTTGGCTGTAATCGGACGGAGGGGGTTGTTGGGTTTGTGGATTTTGGGAAGACCATAAAAACGTGGGGCTAAGGAATTATAGGAAATGAGGTTTCTGTAAACGGGATAAGTAATTAATTTAGAATTGACAAGGCTTTTTAGGTGGAGGTTGAATTGTTTTTGGAGAGATGTAGTAGGATCACGAGGTATGGGTTTATAGGTGGAAGTATCAGAAAGAAGGGTATTAATTTTGAGGTTGTAATCAGAAAGGTCCATAATTACAGTAGAGTTACCTTTGTCAGCTTTACCTTTGTCAGCATATAGTTCCATACTTTTCTATAACATGTAACATCATCAAGTCCGTTTTTACATTTTACATTTTATACCTTTTTTTACTAGTTTTTCTTTATTCTTCATATTCCAACCTTTATGTATATGTAAATATCCTCATTTTGGTTTCTTTTGTTTAACTCCTCCTTTTGATTTTCCTTTGTATTAGTATTTTGTACTGTACTATCCTTTCTGTACGTTTATTTTCTATTTTTATTTTATATGCGTTATTTATAATTTATCATCTCTGCTCATTTTCTTTATTTTATTAAATCTGTCTTACTTTATTATATCTGTCATTATTTTCATTAGCTTCTCATTATCAATAATTTGTCATATCTGTCTTTATCTTAATTTCATTATATCTGTCACTATTTCTATAATTATATCTGTCACTATTTCAATAATTTTGTTATATTTGGCTTTATCTTAATTTTATTATATCTCACTATTTTAATTCATTATTTTCACTATTTATTACACACACACATTATCACATTATCTGAAACATTATCTGTCACTATTTCAATAATTACATCTGTCACTATTTCAATAATTTTGTTATATTTGGCTTTATCTTAATTTTATTATATCTGTCACTTTTTTAATTCATTACTTTCACTATTTTAATTTTTTCATTATCATTAATTTTTTTAAATCTGTCTATATCTTTATTTTATTATAATCTGGCCCTTTTTCTATCTTCATATCTGCCACTATTTTATTTTTCTACATTACTTGTCACCATATTATTGTTACTGTACATTTTTTATAATTTTTTGTTCTGTTTGTTTCTCTGTTAGCCCTGAAGATGACCTACACTGTAGGTCGAAACGTCGGCACATAATATAAGTTCATCACTTATTCGGTGTTCTTATTGACTGCACCCCCCAACTATCTCCTTTACATTAGATCATCCAGTCAACTATTTTTATCTCATACATGCATTAACATGAAGAACAATAAACGGGGCCACCGACAGAACTTCTCCTCCCAACCTTTACGTCGCAGTGCACGAATACAGAATCAAAATCTTCCTGCTCTCCGTTGTTCCACCACTTCGCCCGTTGAGTAACTCTTCTTCCAGCCACCATCTGACTTCGTCGCCTTCTCCTCTAGATCGCTCTTCTACGTCCCATTCTTCTAGTTATCATCATACATCTGCTTCCCCACCACTACTTCGCCAATCTACTGTTTCTCCTAACTATATAAATTTTAATCGCCATAACTTTCCTAACTATGATGGAACTGCCTCTCCCCCTCTTATCTCTACTACTCCCTCACCTTTTTTATCCTTCTCCTCTATCAAATCTTCTTTTCCAAACCTAAAATCCCACATCAATCTTTTATGCTCTCTTCAAAACCATTTGGCTCATTATCTGGAACATCGTATTTTCCTCCTAAAATGCCGATCTAACTCCATCTTTCCTAATTTTATTACTAATTCTCTCAATCACATTACCACTTCTAAGTCCCTAAATTCATCATTATGTTTTTTCTCTTTAAAATTTAAAAAATCTCTTCTCAACCTTAAAATACGTGAGAATATTCTACACATCCACTCATTGAACCATCGTATTTCTTCCCTCACCCAATTTTTAACCAGTCACCTTTCCCCTGATCACATGAACAACCTTTCAATTCTTATTGCATCCACTTTCTCCATAACTAGGTCACGCAAAAAACACCAACTTATCTCCAAATTTAAATCCCTTTACCAAAATTCCCTCATCTCCAAAATCTATCCTAAAGGAGATGACCACTGGGTTCACAATATTTCTTCCACCCCCATCCCTAATAATGTTATCAATATTCTATCCTTAGGACCAAATTTTTCTGCACCCTCCTACTCCTTTAAAAAAATTATACCCGACTTATTGACTGACTTAGAATATAACCATAATGACCCCCTCCTCAACCATTCACATGTTCAACCAGATCTTTCACGCGTCTCTGTAGCTAATATCATTTCCAATTTCCTTCAGCACCCCCATTCCACCCCTTCTAATCTCTCCCCGCAATTTTTCAAAGACCTTGCGTCCACACGCTCTTTTCTTCAATCTCATGATGACTTAATTGTCACCAAAGCTGACAAAGGTAACTCTACTGTAATTATGGACCTTTCTGATTACAACCTCAAAATTAATACCCTTCTTTCTGATACTTCCACCTATAAACCCATACCTCGTGATCCTACTACATCTCTCCAAAAACAATTCAACCTCCACCTAAAAAGCCTTGTCAATTCTAAATTAATTACTTATCCCGTTTACAGAAACCTCATTTCCTATAATTCCTTAGCCCCACGTTTTTATGGTCTTCCCAAAATCCACAAACCCAACAACCCCCTCCGTCCGATTACAGCCAACGTCAATTCACCATCTACAAAACTTAGCAAATTCTTACTTTCATCCTTACAAGTCCTCAGCCGCAACAACCCATATGACATCCATAACTCCTTTCACCTACGTGATCTTTTAACATCCCTCACCATTCCTGATCATTACATCCTCACTTCCTTCGATGTCGAAAGTCTTTTCACCAACATTCCCTTAAATAAAGCCCTTGACATAATAGATAACAACTGGTCACTAATAGAACCCCATACATCTCTTAACCGGTCCTCATTTCTTCAATCTTTAAAACTTTGCTGTGAATCCGGCTACCTTACCTTCCATGGACAGTTCTATTCCCAAATTTCTGGACTTGCCATGGGAAATCCCCTAGCTGCTTACCTCTCTAATATTGTTCTAAATGACCTTCTAGACTCCATTCTACCACAGTTCCGTAATGAAATTTGTTTCATCAAAAAATATGTAGACGACCTCCTCCTTATCATCAATCCCAACATCATTACTGATTTATTATCGTCCTTCAATTCATACCATCCCCGCCTCCATTTCACCGTTGAAGTCGAATCCAATAAGTCACTTCCTTTTCTTGACCTCCTTATCATTAAAAATTCTGACCACACCTTATCCACTGATATATATATTTATATACAGTAAAACATAATTTTTCGTTATTTTCTACTAACTATATTTATTTATCAAATAGAAATTTCTAAAATTTTATTAAAATTTACAATCATGTACATTTCCAGATTATGTTCCGTAAAGTTATACCGTCGGTCATCTAATATGTGTTTCAACTGTGAAAGCATGCGCTCCACATTAAGACTTGTGATGGGACATGTTTTGTAGTTACTCAATATTTCTGGATCCCGCTCCACATCTGTATCTTCGTTTTTATTTGCGGAGGTGGAACCGATAAATGGGATCTTATAAATGATAGATCTGATGCAACAGATGCTAAATTTAAAACAGTTTTTACTTTTTTTTACAGATACTGCGTCATCTTCAAGAGTAGAAACAAACTCTTTAAAATTACTTAAATGATGTGAAAAAATAGGGCTGCTTCAATTCACGTTCCTCATCTAGTTATCACAGGTTCTGGGGGAAGGGGGCAGTCCATACTATTTCTATAAGCTGTCACGCCGTAGGAGCTTTTAAAAATATGTTTTCCCCATTATTAACAATTTTGTTGACATTTAGGAAAATTTCCCCCACTTTTTCAGCTATGTGGTTTAAACCATGCACTACACAAGTTACATGCACCATATTTGAATAAAAAACTTTAATGCTTCCCCAGCTTTTACCATATACGGATCGGCATCGCTAACAAATAAAATAATTTTATCTCGGTAGGATGTTTATGTAAATATAATAGTTTTCGATAAGTCTTTGTATTTCTTCAAGAGAATGTTCACAACAGTTTTTGAGATAATTTTTTTCTTAGGGTGCTCTCGGCAGGAATGTTTTGTTATGTGTATTTTTGCAAAAAAGACTTAAAGGGCTTGGACTGCAGTTAATTAAATAGAATATTGGAAGCGACCATGGCATAACAGAATTCGGAAAAAAAATTTTGTTTATTGTCTAATGACGAGCAGCTTTGTGTGAGTAACTGTTGAATTGGAGCTCGCTTGGGTTTTTGTGCTGCAGTTAACTATTTGTGCCCACCTATAAAAATAAAAAGAAATTGGAAATTGTCAAATGCTATCATGTACTACTTATGAAAAGATGGAATGTACTTACTTTAGTTGCAATAAGCATCCGGTTGAGATTTTCGATCGGAAGCAATTGATTTATTGCAAGAAGAACAAAAAATTGTTTTCCCGTCTGATTTCAATTCTGGGTATGGTTTTATTCAAATTTTGATTTTTGAAGGTTGGCTGGCTGTCACTTAAGGCATTTTCACTATTGTACTTGTTTACCGAACTAAAATCAATTTCAGAATGAAATGGAAATAAAAGAGTAGGTTGAAAGGTTGAGTCAAATCAAATTAGAACTTCTAAGAAAGTTAATACAAAGGAAATGTTGTTCAACATTATACCATTTCCTTAACGAGTTCGAAGAAATATTTGGAAATCATGAGTCATTTTTTTCTTTCTTGGAAAATTAAGTAGGTATATATTATTGTTGATGATTTCAAAATAAATCACAATTCCATAATAAAAATTTTAAAAATTCCAATATTTTTTAACGAAATATCAAAAAGTGCATTTTCGTGCACTGAAAACCTAAAATTTGCAAATTTGTACACTGAAAACCTAAAATGGGCAAATTTGTGCACTTAAAGCTTAAGATTTGTGCAGTAACCCCCAAAATATGCAATTTTGAGCAGTAACACCCAAAATGTGCAATTTCGTGCAATATAAAATTTATATTTTTATTTTTAAAGAGAAAAGATAGGCCCTCGGCCGGGATTCGAACCCGGAACCTCTGTCTCTCCCTGACAGTGCCCTACCATTTGAGCCACCAAGGCCGCCTGCTGGCAGAGGACATATTTTTCTCTTATCTAATCCCATGTCCTCGTGTTCTCGCAATTTTTGCGATGAATACACCAGAACGAAAGTTCTTTGAACATTAATTTAATTTTAGGATCTTATTGTCTTACGTCATATTACTATTTATAATTATTGGTCAATTTTTTTATTTTTAAAGAGAAAAGATAGGCCCTCGGCAGGCGGCCTTGGTGGGTCAAATGGTAGGGCACTGTCACGGAGAGACAGAGGTTCCTGGTTCGAATCCCGGCCGAGGGCCTATCTTTTCTCTTTAAAAATAAAAATATTTAAAAATAAAAAAATTGACCAATAATTATAAAAAATTAAAATTTATATTATTTTAATCTCCTTTCCTTGATTCGGATAGTCGAATTTTCATTGAATTCTGAGAAAGCAATAAAAAGTTGCAATTGCAAGGGAATCCGGTCTTTAGTCATGAGCCTTGGAGCCCCCATCACTGATCCAGTCTCTTGCTGGATTGTTCAGCTCACTGAGGCACCTCTTGTAGGTTGCGTACTGTAGTTGGAGCTGAAGAGGCTAGTTGGATCCTCTTGTTGAATCCAATATATTATTGTTGCAGATGACACAGTTACGTATTTCACATCCACTTGCCTGGAGTTATGAGGACTCCTAGGTTGATTTCTACAACCTTAATAACTCCATTAGAGTTATTAATATTTACTTATAAATTATTTTGCTAAAACGTGGAATAAGTTTCTTTATTAAGATTAAGAATTTAATAACTTTGTATCTTGGCACATTAAAACATTTCTTTTATTTGCTTTGCATTATTATGCCAGACAAAATAATTGACACCTCTGCTTTTCTGTTTAAGAACATTTGTCCGTAAGGGAAAAGTAAGACATTGGTCATTATTAGCTTCTTCGCTTTCAGGAATTTCAAAACAGTCCACACTTATTTTGATTAGGAGGTTAGATTGTTGAATTCTTTAAACACAAAATAGAGTTGTATTGTCTGGATAATTGATTTAATGTCTAGAATTGAACACAAAATTATATTTGATATTTTATTTAGTATATTTTCTAATTTTTAGTCTGAAAATTAAAATTCTTGCAAAATGAGATAAATTTGTCTGTTGTTTGCCTTATGTTTAAACCTTATTTAATTATATCTGTATTGTTAAAATAGTACTGTTTAATTCAATGAAATATTGATGATTTATTTGTTAATGATCCTTTAATTATTAATAAAAGGCTCTGGTTAAGTAAAGACATTCTAAAATGAATCTCATTGTGTTTCTTTAATATATTTAGGGGATATTTTCATTAGGAACATTAAATACCAATAAAAACTTGTCACTGGTTGATATATTTCTGGTTTTCTGTGTATATTTTTTAATTGTATTTTTTTTTTCTTCCAGGGATTGGAAAGTAAAGATAGATCTCTTTTGGAGTCAGTACTATTCAGGAAAGATCCTCAAGTGATAGCTGAAACTGTTTCTAAACTACCAGTTTCCGCATTAGCTCCACTTATAAGCCAGCTGAATAGTATGATTTTAGGGAAGACATTTTCGTGAGTATTAGTTTAATATAATTGAAATTAGTAATTCTCATAGAATTAGATGTTCTGCGTTTTCAAAATAGGACAAAATTTTAATGAAACTTTTACATGATGTTTCTTTATTCCATCTCTTTTTATAATATTAATTCCCTAAAATTTTTAAATAAATTTCAGGAGTGTAGTAGGGTGCATGTGGTTGAAAGGTGTGCTGAGGCAACATTCCAGTCAGCTGTTGGCGAACGGCAGTACTTCTGGGCTATTGGCCTCCCTCCAGGCGCTGATTGAAAGTAGGCTTGCGGTACTAGGCCCTCTAAGGGGCCTCTCTGGGAGATTGGACCATATAATATCACAGTTGGATTCTCCACAAGACCAATCTTCCAAAAATGAGGACTCAGTTCTATTTTATCAAGAAGAAGGTATTGCTTGATATCATGTTTAGACTAAGTACAAAAAATCTTTACTGTATCTTAACTTCTTAGAAGTTACAGTTGCAGTATTATTTGTATGTATCAAAATTCATCATTCAATGTGTCCAAGTCTATTATTACTTATACACTTTAACTTTATAAATTGAAAATTATTTAAGTAATAATATTCTGCTTAAAATGCAGAACATGAAAGAGCAAATAACGCCTCTCCATCCTCTGCCTGCTATAGAGTACCAAACACCTTTTACTACATAAAATAATATATGTTGAAAGTACCGACACTTTCATCTCTAAATCTTTTGATCCCAGATTTTAAAACATGTGCCCATTTCACTAAAATAGTTTGTTTTTGTTTTCCTTACTTATTTATGGCACTCTTTTAACTGTAAAATAAAATATGTAATGGAGATCACTACAAATATTTTTATATAATAGAGAGGATTATAATGGAGAGTTTAATTAGTGCATCTCTCCAGATTTTTATTGTTTTATTAGAAACAAGTTTTAAAATTTAAAACATAATGATGCTTTTTGTGAAGAGCTTCCTTTAAATGTGGAAATAAAAACTAAATGGTTGCAAAAACTCATTCATTTTGTTAGATACACACATAACAAAAGACAAGATCGGAAAAACCTAATACATTGTGCGAGAAAATTTTCATCCCCAATACACCAAAAAACTATGCTAAAAGAACAGAATCTATTAAAAAAGGGTTATCTTCCCAGGCTTAATTTAATAAAAATAAGTAACACTTTCTAAACATCAAATCCCAAATTATACCAATTGTAAAAAATACTATTTAATAATCCATATAAGAACTTTTTCGGAAAAACTATCAATAACACTCTTAACAAAAGTAACAGTGATTTCACCATTACTTTTAAAAACCCTGCCACAGTTTCAAGATCATTTAACCAAACAATAGATTACGATAAATTTAAGCTAAAATCAAATGTCATGAACAAAATCCAGTGTGAAGATAAATGCAGTAAATTTTACTTCAGAACAATACCTAAAATGGAGAGTGTATCAAAACAAATATAGTTCCCATTGGATAATAGAAAACCCAAATAAACCAGATCACACTGTTCTCAATACACCTTTCAAAAAAACAAAAAAGCATACATTTAAATTTGATTCACTTGAAATAATACATCACAAAAGAAATAGGTTCAAGCACAATACAAAAGAAATAATTACTATAGAAAAACATAAGTAAGAGTCATGCTGAAAACAAAAATCAGGTGCACAATCTCTAAATTAGTGGTATTAAAATTCAATAAACTCTTATTAACATTATAAATATACTAATAAATTGATTGTAATGACCAAACAATCAAATAATACCTGCTGATTCTAATTCACATCATCTGAAGTAGAACAAATCAATCTTTACACATTACATCAATCAGTAGTTTTAAACAACATTTATAAGGTATATGTATAAATTGTTGGGGTATTTTGATTGAGTGATATGGTGGTAAACATTCCATCTTCAATTTTTAATTACAAATTTGTTTATACACACATCATAGAAGTGTCAATTTTTTATTTAGACCAATGTGGGATTTAATATAATTCACTGAAAGTCTGTTCTGTTTTTTTTATGCTAAGGCATGCTTTTTAGAAAAATATAATCTCAAAAAGTTGCAAGATTATTTAACAGGAATATAACTGATTCTCAAAAACTGGAAGTAAAATTTATATATATTTATTAATAATTGTTTATAATAGTGATTTGTGATAACTTAACTTATATTATTCACTTTAACCCTTTTATATATTAACTTTTATGTTTTTTTAATAGACTCCTCAGATGAAAGGGAGAGCTTAATGTTGGATGGTGAAGGAAGTGAATCAGAAGATAAATGGGAAGAATTGTCTGAAGACCAGTTGGACACTGATGAAGCCTCTTGAATAAAAATAAATTATGTACAGATTTATATATATATAATCAAACATTTTAATTGTTTGACTTATGTTAATTGATTTTTTTTTAAATAAATGTAAATTAATTTACTATGTTTTAATTTACTATCCTTTCTTAGTATATGGTCGATAAGTACAGTTTCTACTAGCTGATTTACAGTTGATTTGGTTAAGAATATTTCTTAATGATTTTTAATTTTTGAAGGCCTTTATCTTTTTTAATAATATTATGTACATACAGTGATTTTAGCCATTATTTAAGTTAAGTGCCTCTTCAATGATATTACTCTACCCATAGTAATATTTTATCAGTGTCAATAAAATAAGAGTAAACATTTGTTCCCTCACTCTTCAACCTCGAGAAATAGAGTGTCTTATTCAAATCAAGATAATTCTTTTTCATGTCTCCTGCTCAGCCACATCTCAGGTAATATTTTCTATCTCTATGATTAATGTGAATTTTTAATTTACCTCCTTAGTGGTTCTGTGTTCCCTCAAAACAAACTGAATTTTTATATTAGTAACTTGGAAATGCCCTTTTAGAACAAAAATATATATAATTTTTTTTAGTATTTCATCAGTTTTTGAAAAAGAATTACTTGAAATTATCATTAGAATTTAGATCTATTTCTTATTCCGCACAAATGATTTTATTCTACTTATGTATAAAAATATAAAAACTCATAAATAAAGTCTCTAATCATGAATGTTTTATATGTGCAAATTTAAATGCATTTTATTAGTTTTTAAAATTTGTGTAGATACATAGTTGGTTTTCACTAATTTGTTTTAATGGCTAAAGTAATAAATTCCATTGATAAGATGAAAATTAAGATAACAATTCCAACTATACATTATTAAAATTTCTTAATCTAGCTACTTCACTTCTAAAAGACACAAAATTAAAATTTCCTTAATCGTCAGAATTGATGGTGATCTTCATTTTTTTGTTCTTAACACTTATTTCATAATCTAATCCCTGTTAGAGATATAATGCCTTAAAAGTTAGATTGTTGATATTAAAAACTTATTATGCTTAAATCTACAATTGATTCAAGTTTTAAGAATATTTGAAGGACAGCCAAATGTTTAAATGTAATTTCCTTTTGTTATTTATTAAACATTTGTTATATTAATATATTTGCTTCCACTGAAATTTTGCTCAGACTATAAAATAATTGAACTAGAACTGTTACGCATATTTTCTACTATCACGCATATTTTATTTTATTAAGTTGGCTTATGAAATGGTTTCAATTTATTAGTAATGTCATTTTTCAACTGTTAATTCTTCTTCTGGGCAGAGTGTACTAAAATACACTTAAATTTGATAGGCTTTTTTGAGTCCCCTTCGTTCATAAATACTATATCAAGACTACACCACATGAGTGAGCCATCTGCCTCCCGGACATAAGGACTTAGTCCTAATCAGGGGCATGCACAAGAGCAAATCTGAGAAAAGCTTCAGCTTATAGGTGTAGGAGCTGTTTTCTTTATTGCTATGTTAAGTAAAACAGAGAACAATTTCTTTTTGTTTGTTTTCATTCTAAACCTATCTTGTTATTAATCTGGGTAATAAAATTAAAAGTCTTATGATCACAGTAAAAAGCACATTAATATTTCAAATCTTATTAAAAATCTGGTTTAAGTCAAATAAATATTTTTATTTATTGGGAGCGAGGTGGCTCAGTTGTAGAGCACTGAGTAGCCATGCCGGAAATCCTGGTTCAAATCCCACTGCAGGCAGTTACTTCTTCTTAGAAAATATGTCTATTATTGATCATGCATCCTTAAAAGCTATTGTATTAAAATTATTTTGGTTTACTGACCCTAATCTTCATTAAAATTTTGCATTATAACCACTGCAGATTAGTCGTTTCATCTTATATTAAAATTTAAATGCTTTATTTATAGCTCTGGAGGAAATCTCAAGAATAAAGATGACAAGAGTAACAGAAACACTTCTCTACCTCGAAGAATGCGTTCGAAGTCGGAATCCTATTCTGTTTTTATGCAAAATTCCCTGACTGAACAGTGTGCAAATGGAGAACTTTTTAGGCAAATTATAATTTTAACATTTTTTGAAGTAAAAAAGTAAAGTATTTTAAATAAGTGTATGTCTTATTTTTTATTTAGATCGAGGGAACGACTTCTTAGAACTCAAAGGCATCCTAAGCCTTCAGTGCTGTGTAAATTCACAAAACAGCAAATTTTTGTATTGTTTACCCTTTCACTTGCTGAATTTATTAGTTTTTGCTCAATGTCTGTAATGGCTCCATTTTTTCCAAAAGAGGTATTTTTTTTTACCATCATATTTAATTAATTTTGTATGCTTTTATTATCAGAATCATAATAAAACTAACATGTGCACATTTATAGGCTGCTTTAAAAGGAATGAGCACCTCTGTCTCAGGCTTTGTCTTTAGCTTTTATGCATTAGTAGTTTTTGCAACAGCTCCAGTTTTTGGTAAAATTGTAAGTATATTCAGATATTTAATGTAAGTGTACATTTATGATTGATTTTATTATTTCCAAAACCTCGGTTTACAATATTTCTATTGAGAAATCTTATAGATTGTTTTTTATTCTTAAAACTGAACTCTATGATAAGATAGGTTCTGTCATCTGTATGAACATTAATTACTATCCAGGTTAACCCATTATATTCCGAAATAGTTTATTTTTATTTTTCCTTCATACTTAGTATAATTGGAGGAAATTACTTACTTTTCACTGCAAATTTAAAGTTTCACGATTTTTTTGCTTTTTTAGGCGTTTTTTGAAGCGTATGATTTTTCATACGCTGGTCATTTAGAGGGTGAATGAATGGTTTAGGAAATTAACAGTTATACTTGAAAATGTATCAATATTTATTGAGAAATGGTAAAGTACAGAAATTAAGATTTAAACAAAAAGTATTTATTTTTAAAACATAAGAAAATTAGACTATTTTAAGTGGTAAGCAGAAAAACATTATTTGGATGCTGAGCAACACTACATTTCACGCATCAAAATCTGGCACATTTGCTGCATCTTCTTTGTGAATCAATGGCATCTACTAGGTGATCTAATTCATTTCGTCTGTCACTTGTGTTAATTGCTTAGGTCTTACACCTCTTGGTCTCTCAATACTGAGAGAGGGAACTATTGCCAGGACTATTCTTCACTGAAATTCTAAAAGTGGGATTTGATTAAACTTTTTGTACAAAATCCATAAATTTACAATTCCACCGTTTAGACAGAAACAAATTTATTTCTACTCATGGCATTAGTGACTGCGGCATTATTTGTGTCGGCTCTTGACTCGCAATATTGATGGCGATGCATTACTTTCGCATAACCTGAAAACAGGAGTATAGCTAGGTACTGATAGATATCCTAGTGTGATAATTTTATAATAAACTCCTTTATTCTAAATATCTTGTTTTTGTAACTGGAGTGCATCTTTATTAGTCAATCATTCACATGAGTAAATTAAAAACCTTTTCCAGTCATTATTATTTTTCTTTATTCTAAAAAACGTTTCGACAATTCCTTGTCATTTTCAATTTACATCATTTTTTTTTAAATCTTTCAACACTATTTAATTTTAAAAATATTTTCTAAAAAATTTTTTGTACATTTTCAACCTAAAAATTAAAAATTTAAAAGACAAATCAAAATAAATACATTATTTTATATACAAAAAACATGTCCCAAAAATACTGAATAAGATATAGATACCTTTTTGGTTAATTGTCATATAATTTAAAAATAAAGCTTAGAGTTATAATGTACTCCATGGTCAATTACTAATTTTTGTAATTTGTACTTTGGACTGTTTTTTATTATTATTGTTATTAAAATAGTATTTTAATTTATTTAGTTCTTCAATATATAGTCATTATGAATGGTTAATTAATATAATTAGTAATTTTTTTATTTATATTGCTCTATTTTATATCTTTTATTTATTTTAAAAAGTTAGTTATATGAATTAAGAATTGGAAAATGAAAAACAATGCTGAGGTTACTGAGAAGGTTATGTTATCTGTGTTATCTAATAAGTGTGGACTTCTATATTTCTTTATTTAATTTTTTAACTTTAAAATCACTGATGAGTATAGTTTGCTTATTTCATTAGATTCTTTCCTATCATTTACTACCTTATCTATTTTATCATTTATGTATAATGCTTCTAAAAATTTTCTTTTTATCTTATTTCCCTCTCTGTGCAAAATTCGTGGCTTTTCGAAATCAAATGTGTGGGATTCTTTTTTGCAATGGGCTGATAATGCAGTGCTTGTCTTTGAATTTGGTTTTAGATTATTTTTGTGATGATAGAATCTATTTTTTAGATGTGTACTGGTATGTCCTATATATTGTTTGTCACAATTTTTGCAATCAATGTTATATACCACATTTTTATTATCCAAGATTGGTATTTTATCTTTTTTGCTGTTTATTATGTTTTTTATAGGGTTTATGGTTTTATGTGCTAATTTTATATCTGGGATGTCATAATTTTTAAATGTTGGTTCAATTTTTTCTGACAAGTTTTTGATATAGGTTACACTTCTGTATTTTATTTCATTTTGTTTAAAATCTTTTTTTGGTGATTCATTAATTATCTGAGCTGTGTTATTTTTGGTTTGGGGGTCTTTTTCATTATTTTCTTCTGTCTGAAAAAAATTTGTAATCTTAGTTTGAGATGGCTTGATTTTTGATGTTTTGTCATTTATATGGTTAATTTTTTTACTATTATCAAATCTATTGATATTAGAGTCATTTTCTATATTTATTATGTTATTATCTATTTTATTCTTAATTAAATTATTTTGTTTGTGCCACATTTCTTTTATAAGTTTTAATGGGAAAGCATTACTAAGTAGAATTTTGAAAATTTTATTCTTCGTTTCATTTAAAAATTCATTGTCTGTTACTGTAATTGATCTTTTTATTAGATTTTGAGCTGTATTTCTTATTTGTTGTTTAGGGTGGTTTGAGAAAAAATTGAGTAATTTGTTTGAGGTTATATCTTTTTTATACCATTTTGTTCCAATTTTATTATTTTTAGGGTTTCTTATGATGGTCATGTCTAAAAAGTTTAGAGAATGATTATTTTCTATTTCTTTTGTGAACTTGATATTTTTATTTTGTTCATTTAATATTGAGTTAAATTTATTTAATATTTAGTTAAATGTAAACCCTATAAAAAACATAATAAACAGCAAAAAAGATAAAATACCAATCTTGGATAATAAAAATGTGGTATATAACATTGATTGCAAAAATTGTGACAAACAATATATAGGACATACCAGTACACATCTAAAAAATAGATTCTATCATCACAAAAATAATCTAAAACCAAATTCAAAGACAAGCACTGCATTATCAGCCCATTGCAAAAAAGAATCCCACACATTTGATTTCGAAAAGCCACGAATTTTGCACAGAGAGGGAAATAAGATAAAAAGAAAATTTTTAGAAGCATTATACATAAATGATAAAATAGATAAGGTAGTAAATGATAGGAAAGAATCTAATGAAATAAGCAAACTATACTCATCAGTGATTTTAAAGTTAAAAAATTAAATAAAGAAATATAGAAGTCCACACTTATTAGATAACACAGATAACATAACCTTCTCAGTAACCTCAGCATTGTTTTTCATTTTCCAATTCTTAATTCATATAACTAACTTTTTAAAATAAATAAAAGATATAAAATAGAGCAATATAAATAAAAAAATTACTAATTATATTAATTAACCATTCATAATGACTATATATTGAAGAACTAAATAAATTAAAATACTATTTTAATAACAATAATAATAAAAAACAGTCCAAAGTACAAAAATTAGTAATTGACCATGGAGTACATTATAACTCTAAGCTTTATTTTTAAATTATATGACAATTAACCAAAAAGGTATCTATATCTTATTCAGTATTTTTGGGACATGTTTTTTGTATATAAAATAATGTATTTATTTTGATTTGTCTTTTAAATTTTTAATTTTTAGGTTGAAAATGTACAAAAAATTTTTTAGAAAATATTTTTAAAATTAAATAGTGTTGAAAGATTTAAAAAAAAATGATGTAAATTGAAAATGACAAGGAATTGTCGAAACGTTTTTTAGAATAAAGAAAAATAATAATGACTGGAAAAGGTTTTTAATTTACTCATGTGAATGATTGACTAATAAACTCCTTTTGAGCCACTTATTTTACACTTTCTCGACATTATGTGTCTATGATGTAAATGTCGATAATTTCATCAGAAAAAACTAATCTGAAAATATCTGTGGGAGCCAGATTATTTGTGCCCATATTTTCTAATATTGTAGGGGTCCGCACTGGTTCACTATCAAATTATTCATTAGGATCTAGTTCCTAATATTCCATTTTCTTTGTATATTTTTCTTCACAATAGTTGCAGAGCTCTTACTGGTGCCAGCAACCACTCTACATGTAAATCTTTGGTTTCACCAATATTTTCATTGATTTTTCTAATTACCCTCACTTCCTAAATATTCTTTAGAATACCTCTTCTAAGATAGAAAACCTCAGGAGCGTCGCTCCCAGCATCATCCTTGTCCGTGTCGTTTCCATCGTTTGGTGGTATATGAACTAATTCTACTTCTTCGGATTCCTGCAATTCAGATGAAACTTCATCATCGAATTCATCACTTAAAATCAGTTTAGTAGCAAGTGTCATGGCCGCAACTGAAGTTCCCTTGTACTTTCGCTCCGTGCTTGTTACGTTCTCAGCCTGTTATTACTGAACGTATCTTGGTGAAACTCTATAAACATTGAGTTTATAACTCATGGAACATTTTTTACATTGACCTAAAAGTGAGGTGAGTGGTTAATTATTGACAATTGGTAAATGAACAACATAGTGATCGGTTGATAGAGGCTACTCAGCCTCTAGTTCTCTAGAACCTCTAGGAGGTCTTATCAGCTATTTACTATTGACTTCACGGTCACGGCCGTATACTGTTTTCGTCTCCGGCCGATCTTAAGTTCGAACCCAGTGACATTAACTTTTTTTTTTTTTCCTTTCTTCTTTTATCCATTTTTTTTTTTTATGTATGTGTGTATTCAGAATGTTTTATTTTGTATGTAATTGTATATAATATTGTGGATACTCTAGTTTCTTAGGCTTTATATAAAGAACTTTTATTTTAATATTTCTTTATTTTATTTTCTTTGGAACGGATAAAATGGATCTGGATGAGAATTCACTCCCCGAAGACTCGGAGGAAGAGATCCCGTTTTCTGAAATAAGCGAATCTGATTCCATATATTTAAAGGGACATACACTACAAAAGCGCCACCGAAATCCTGCCCCCGGCTCCGCGGGCAACTCACCTAATAAAAAAAAGAACAAATCAAAACAAACAGTCGATAAAAAACAATCACCACCAAAAACTCGCAGTAAATCTTCTGCAGCCAGCAATAAAACTATAAATACAACAACCACTGTTGAAACCTCCCACAATTCACCAGGCAACAATAGCTCATCCAATAAGAACTCGGATTCTCAAGGTTTTTCTGACCCTGAGCCACCCCCTGTATATGTCACAAAAATAGACAATTTTCTGTCTTTCGGTGATGAAATCGCCAATCTAATTGGGCAACCCAACTTCAGGTGCTACTCACGTATTAACGATATAAAAATAAATACAAATAGCAAAGACAACTATAAAAAACTGATTAATCATCTAACTGCTAATAATTACGATTTCCATTGCTATCAACTAAGAGAAGATAAAGCATACCGTGTGGTCTTAAGAGGTCTTCACTCAAGCACCCCCACAGCTGCCATCAAAAAAGGTCTCGAAGAAATAGGCCATAGCGTTAGAAACATATCTTCTGTTCTACACCCAACAGAAAAATACCCACTACCATTATTTTTTGTTGACTTGGAACCAGCTCGAAATAATGCTGAGGTATTTCAGATCTCAAGGTTAGTGTATTCAATAGTAAAATTTGAACAGCCCCGACAATAACCATTAATAGTGCAATGCACAAAATGTCAAAACCTAGGGCACACAAAGGCTTACTGCCATCACCAGAGCAGATGCGTCAAATGTGCCGGCCCACACTCATCTGAGGTATGTCCGAAACCTAAAGAGGAGCCTGCAAAATGTGCACTCTGTGGTGAAGACCATCCTGCTAGCTACAGGGGTTGCATCGTTTATAAAAACCTCTATCGGCAGAGATCGCATAATACTGCACAAAAAAAAAACAGAACAGAAGACAAATGTTGTTCCTGAGCCTGGAAATTTATCACATTTCCCAGAACTGCCTCACACATCTACCAGCCATCAGCACCCCACTACCTCAACGACCGCCGATTTACAGGAAGACATAAAGCCGCCTTCTCAAGCCTACGCCAAGACTCTACGACGTCAGACGCCTCAGAAAATTCAATCTAAACCCCAAACCTCTCATCCAAGCCACAGATCCCCAAGGCACAGTCCCAACCTCCACGACATCCCATTCCTCCTCACCACTTACCTCTCCGTGTTAAACTTCCGCCAGAACACCCACTTCCAGTTCCATCACAGCCTTCTCTCATGGTAAACTCCTCATTACATCGACCAACGAAAGTTGATCTACCTCCTCGTCCCCAGTGTCGGGCTCAGCATCCAGCCAACACCCCTACTGACTTTCCATCTCAACCTCCTTATTCATATCCGCTCCAAGAACATAATCCCTCTGACATATATTCCATCCTATCTTCCTTCCTGATAGACCTACAACAAACTATCAAACCGCTGATAACCCTCCTCACTAGATTCCTCACAGAAATTCCATTCAACTTCCCGCGATGAATGTGAAGCCCCTAGCTGTCCTCTTATGGAATGCGAACGGACTAAACAACCGCCGAGACGAACTTGACATATTTCTTCATGACAATCAGATTGACATTGCCCTACTTACTGAAACTCACTTCACTAAACGTTCATATTTTTACATACGCGACTACATCACTTATAGATCTGACCACCCAGACAACACTTCCCACGCCGGTTCTTGCATCCTTATCCATAAATCCATTCCACATTCCCTTATTCCCTCTACTCCAAATGCGGTTATCCAAGCAACCTCTATCATAATATCAACTCGTCCCCTCCATCTTACATTATCAGCTGTATACTGTCCTCCTGGCAATTCTCTATCCTATAACTAACTAGAATCCTTGTTCCAATCCCTCGGATCACGCTTTATTGCTGGAGGAGACTACAACGCTAAACACCAACGATGGGGTTGTCGAACATCCAACCCTCGTGGCAACATCCTGTCTCATGTCCCCACTTCTCGTAGTTATTCAATTCTCTCTCCCTCGAATCCTACCTATTGGCCAACTTCCTTGAAAAAACGCCCTGATATTCTGGATATATTTGTCACATCCCAGATTTCTCCTTCCCATGTATTAATCAAATCCCTGGATGACCTCTCCTCAGACCACAGTCCAGTTCTGCTCTCATTACACTCAACCTTCATTCCTAAGCCCTCCTCTCCTTCATTGATTACAGGACGAATTAACTGGGAGCAATTTAATAACGATTTGGAAAGCAAAATAGACTTACGGATTCCACTAAAAACTAAACAAGACATTGACAGCGCAATAGAAATACTTACAGCAACAATAACACAAAGTATAAGAGATAACACTACCATAAACAGAAATAATATCACACAACAGACTAACCTGCCACAGCACCTTCGCATCTTGCTAAGCGAAAAACGCAGAGCAAGATCTAAGTGGCATAGGACTCGTTACCCATCAGATAAAACATATTACACCCAACTGACTAACAAACTGAAAACGGAGATTAGAAACTTCAAAATCCAAAATTTACTTAGTGTGACTGAAAATCTTACGACTACTAACAAATCACTATGGACGACCGCCAAAAAGATCCTTAAATTCAAAGATTTTAATCATCCTCTCCTTACTGAAAATCAAACTTGGTCCAGATCTGATGAAGAAAAATCTCACATATACGCTCAACACCTCTTCAAAACATTTAATCCACACCCTGATATCCTCAACCCTATTCACATTGAGTGTATTGAAGCAGAACTGGATATCCCACTCCAAATGTCTCTCCCACCTAAGGCTTTTCATCCGTCAGAAATATCCAATATTATTCATAGTTTACCTTCCCGTAAAGCTCCTGGACATGACCTTATTACAGCTCACATCCTAAAATCCCTTCCTCGAAAAGCTATCCTATTCCTCACATACATTTATAATTCTGTAATCCGTTCTACCTATTTTCCTGATACATGGAAACTATCTATAGTAAAAATGATCCCAAAATCCAAAAAGCCTCCAGAACTCCCATCCTCTTATCGTCCTATCTCCCTCTTACCCATAATGGGCAAGATCCTCGAAAAACTCATTCTAAAACGTATTTATCCCATCCTAGATAGTAACCGCATAATCCCAGACCACCAGTTTGGTTTCCGAACATCCCACTCCACTATCCAGCAATGTCATCGTGTGGTGGATGTTGTCTCCTCTGCATTGGAGCGTAGATTGTACTGCACAGGAGCCTTTCTCGATGTAGAACAGGCTTTTGATCGAGTCTGGCACCCAGGTCTCCTTTACAAAATCCGACAATTCCTTCCTCTTACATACTTTTTAATCATTCGCTCCTTTCTAACTGGCAGAACATTTAAAGTAAGTCATAAAGGTTCCTACTCATCCCTCTATTCCCAGTCTGCTGGCGTTCCTCAAGGTAGCATCCTCGGTCCTATCCTTTACACAGTATATACAGCTGACATTCCAACCCATCCTAACACCTTCATCGCCACGTATGCTGATGACACATGTGTGTTATCAGTTAACAACGACCCATATATTGCATCCCAATCCCTTCAATTACACCTATCAAGCCTCGAAGAATGGTGTCGGAATTGGAGAATTAAAATCAATCCCAGCAAGTCCCATCAAATTACCTTTACCCTTCGTCGAAAACCCATGACTTCCTGTCCTACTGTATTCTTTAATAGTACTCCACTTATCCCTGTTGAACAGATTCGCTACCTGGGACTCTACTTAGACAAGTGTCTTACTTGGAACCCTCACACAAGATTGAAAAGACAAGAAACAGCTAGACGTTTCCGACTACTTCAACACATACTGGATAAGCGCTCAAAGCTTCAGATCAATTATAAAAGACTTATTTATGTGACTGTTATAAGGCCTATATGGACTTATGGAGTTGAACTATGGGGCTCCACCAAACCATCGAATTCCTCTCGTATCCAATCCTTGCAATCCAAAATCCTTCGCAAAATCCTAAACGCTCCTTATTTTGTCACAAATAAAACCATCCATAATGACCTTAACGTTCCATATGTTACCGATTTAGCCCATTCCAAATACCTATCATTCCACAATAAACTTCAAACCCATCCAAACCCACTAGTTTCCATCCTTGCATCCAATTCCATCCCGGACAATCCTCCTAGGCGTCTGAAGAGAAGATGGCCTCGGGACCTTCTATTATAGAACTTTATTAGAGTGCTGCCAGTGGGTAGTATCTCTACATGTCCTATCATGTATTATTTACTCTCATAGCAATTGTACTAGATGTATGTATTACAGTTGTACAACTCAATAAAATAATCAAAAAAAAAAAAAAAAAATCAGTTTCACAGCTGCCTCAAGTCTTTCTCATCCAATAAGTTGTAACTAAAATCAATGAAAAAAATAATGTGGAATATACCCCCATAAGCCCAGGGTATGATATTTCATACATAAAATTCAAATTAGGATTTGAAGGTAAAAAAAAAAATTATTCAAATAAGTATATAAATAAAATCTCTATTTTATGTAGTTTAACAAAAAAGTGATATATTTGAAAAAAGTAAAAGTAAAAGTAAATAAGGAAAAAAAAAATCAGCTCTTGTGTCCAGCCATTGCAGCAGAAGGACTACTACTAAAGTATAAAAGGTCTGTTCTCAAGATAAGTTGTGTGAATCCCAGAGATGATGCGGTTATGTGAAGTTCAGGCATCCAACTGTCAATCCCAGTTCAAAAAAAAAAAATTGGGATTCACTTTCCCTTCTTATATAACGCATATTAAAAAAAAAAATCGCGTATGATATTTCATACGGTGGGATATAATGGGTTAAAAACAACCTGGGTGCCGTGCCTGTTGTCATGAGATATCTGGTCTAATGCCACTCCTATTATTTCTATTTCCCTTTAAAATTTATTGTGATTTCTATTATAACATTTTTACTCAAAAACTTTTTATTTTATTATTATTATTATTATAGTATATGTTTAAACATGAATGAGGCAAATGAAATATGTGTCATTCTTCCTGGTACCTGATTATTGGTCATTTAGTTTTTTTATTGCTTCAAAAATTTCTTTATCAAGTCTAGTTGGTAAAAGTCTTCTTTATCTCAAACACTTTCAAATGCAATAGGTACATGCTGTATATTTTTATTCTGCATTATTTCTTTTTGGAGTCTCTGAGTGTACAACACCTACACACACTACAGATCACAATCATCTACAGTACACACACCAATTGAATCAACTTTCCTAGCTAGTAATCTTGGACATAGCAGCATGTCAGGATGCACATCCTCCACCTTATTTTGAGACAGAACATAGATCAAACAAGCAACTGATTGCAATATGTCAGAGACAAAGTAGGAAACCTATTTCTTAAAAATAATTAAATTAGAATTGGAAGGAATACATCTTATAACTGCTAGGAGGGTGTGAGATCAAAAAGAATAATCCTTCTAGTATAGTCCAGCGGAATAAAGGGGGATATAAGGGAGGAAGAATTCACAATAGGTGTTGACTCACTTAAGAATGGCAAGTTTGCAAGATGTGATGATACCACAATAACCTTTATAAACGATTTTGGTTTTCAGCATATTATTTTTCAAAATTAATGTTTAAACATAATTCATAGTTTATCAATAATAAAAAGGATTTTTTTTTTTAAATTAAGCACTATTATCTTTTTTAACTGATTAGTTTAGTAGTTAATAATTCATTCAAAATCAATGTTTATATCCGTTTTTAGTTGCCTACAGTTGGTGCAAAGTTCTTATTCATGTCTGGAATGTTTTTAGCTGGAGGATGCAACATACTTTTTGGGTAATGGAAATTTTTTAATCAATTTTATCCTATAGCTACTATACTCACTTATGTATAATCTATTGTATAAATATAAGTGAATAATTATATTCTCGATTTTTTTTTCTCTTGCAGACTTTTGCCTTATATACGTAATTATACAGTATTTACAATGTTTTGTTTCCTGATAAGAACTCTTGAGGCAGTGGGAGCTAGTGCTTATTCCACTGCAAGTTTTGTGTTTGTGGTTGAAATATTTCCTGATAACATCAGTGCAGTTTTGGTTTGTAACTTATTGATGAATATAAATGCATCAATGATTCTTTACTATTAATGTTATTACTATTTTTATGCACAGGGCATTCTCGAGACTGCTATGGGCTTGGGAATGAGTGCTGGACCTGCTATTGGTGGCATGCTCTATACTGTAATAATAATTTTTATTTGTAATTCATTATACAAATGATTAGATATAGGTAGTAATGATTAATTTCTTCACAAATACATATTTAATGCAATGCAATAAATTGCTTGTAGCATTGAAGTAATTTATTATACTCTCAAGAACCAGTAGTGTAATTCTGATTTTTTCAGAATTGTTTAAAATACTTTAGTTGAAAATATCATCATACTCATTTACATTTTTTTATCCCTGAATAAAAATTACTGAGTATCTAAATACATTTAAAATAATTATAGCTTTGTGTCATTATAAGATATAATTTTTTTTTATTAATTTTAACAATAAAATATTAGTTTGTCCATTTCAGTGCATATGCAGATGTTCAATGTTTTTAGTTACTTATTGTACTTTTAAATAATTGATAACCTTAAGAAAAATTAAGTTTCTTGTCTTGTTCCATAATATAATAATTAATTGTCCTCTGCCGGCAGGCGGCCTTGGTGGCTCAAATGGTAGAGCGCTGTCACGGAAAGACAAAGGTTCCGGGTTCAAATCCCGGCCGAGGGCCTATCTTTTCTCTTTAAAAATAAAAATATTTAAAACTCAATAAATTGACCAATAATTCTAAACTTATATGATTTGTATTCACAGGTTGGAGGCTTTGGTTTACCATTTTATTCCTTAGGATTTCTTATGATTCTTTTGATTCCTACTAACTGGAATATGATTCCATCAATAAATGGTGAATAATTTTATATGATTAATAAAAGATAAATTGGTTGGTTACTGTGTTTACTAGCTTAAATTTTGAGTTGTATCTTTTACAGGTTCTAGTAAAGGCACTCATCATGCCTCTTTTGGAAAACTGTTTAAAATTCCAGCTGTCTCTATAATAGGCTCTATTATTGTAGTTGCATCAAATACCTGGTCATTTTTAGACCCTACTTTGGAACCCCATTTAAGTAGAGTAAGTATTTAGTTGTTTAACAAATTTAATAGGTAATATGAAAAAATACCTAGCTATTTGTAGGCTTTTCACAGAAAGCACTTCTTCTAACATATGGCATCAGTTTTTTAGAAGTAAGGTATTTCTATAAATAAAATAAATTAATATTGAATGATAATTGTTGACCTTGATAATGTATGTGGAAGAAAGTGACAGGGTAGAGGTCACAATGAATTTCTCGTAGAATTGGAGAAAAACTTTATTGACTAGACGTTTCGACCTACTTTGTAGGTCTTCTTCAGGGCTATATGCAAAATACAGACAGTATAAGAATAACAATGGCACAAATATATTAAAACATATTAAATATAAATAAACAAAAGTAAGGTGAATACAGGCAATAAAAATGATAGAGATGTACAGCAAGGTAAATATGAAGGTTAAAATGTATGAGTGTATACTATAAACAACGAAGTGCCAAAAGGTAGTAACCCACATCATAAAGAAAATAATAATAAAACAGAAAGTGTTGAAAAGTAAAAAAATAAGGTAATACAGATAAAAAATATAAACTGAATATAAAATAGGAATGTGAAATGATAAAAATGATATGGGTAAACTGGAGTAAGGAGGGTGAGTAAATAGTGAAAAGATAAGTTACCTGTGGGGGGAGGGGGCTGGGGAGTTAGGTCCTCACTAGCTTGAAACACGGACTGTTTTAAAAATCGAAACAGACGGGAGGATGGTCGCCCCCACCACTACTAAGTGTAAAAAATTTTCCCGGAATATAAAGGCCGTTACAATGGCTGTAAGTCAACTTCTACCAGCCCCACCACAAGCTCAGCTCTCTCAGACTTCCTCTACTTCTTCAAAGGATCCCCTTTCATTACACCAATTCACCACTTCTTCAAACACCACTGATGAACAAACTCTTTCTGACCATAATTTTAATTTTTTCACTTCTCTCAAATCTAAATTTCCCCATTGTAAAAAGAATCTTAATTTATTTTGTTACTTACACAAACGCCTTACTATTAAAATAGAACAACGAACCTTCCTCCTAAAATGCCGAACTAATTCCCTTTTTCCGAAATCCATTGAGCATTCCCTCAAAAACATCCACATATGCCAACCCTTTCAATATAGATTTTACCGGATCCTCTTTTCTATTCAAGAAAACTTTACTTAATCTTAAAATTAAAGAAATTTTTCAACAGATAGATTCCATCCATACTCAAATTACTTCCCTCAAGACCACCCTTTCTATCCTTATCGGTGAAAGTAACATCAACACCCTCATTTCTTTCATTAACAATTTCTGCACATCCATCAAAAACCACAAAAAACAGTCCCTCATATCCAAATTTAAAGATCTCCATACAACATCAACAGCCAAAAAAATTTACCCCCACATGTAAGGAAAAATGGGTCCACAATATATCCTCTACCTCCATCCCTCCACAAGTATCCAAGATCCTTAGCTTAGGCCCTAATTTTCCCACCCCTTCCTCCGACTCCACCAAACTCATCTCCAACCTCATCACAGACCTAGAACACATATATAGTTATGACAGTTTTACAGTCCCGGACAATGAGAAAGAAGTCTCCCGTGTCCGCATCACCAATTTAATTACCAATCACTTACAACGCTCCCAAAAACAACCCCCTCCTCTTTCCCCCTCATTTTTTAAAGACATTGCCACCACTCGCACATTCCTCAGATCAAATCCACAACTTAAAGTTACCAAAGGAGACAAAGCCAATGTGACTGTAATAATGGACACTGATGACTATACTGAAAAAAATTGTTCTCTCTTATCTGACACGACAATGTATACACCCATCTCCCATGATCCCACCCTCTCTCTCATGACTAAATTCAACCACCACCTACAGGACCTTCACAGAACCCGACAAATCAACAAACATACATATTACAATCTTGTCTCCTATAACTCCATATCTCCTCGTTTATATAGATTACCCAAAATCCACAAAACCAGGATATCCACTCCGTCCCATTATTTCTAACATAAACTCCCAATCTAGCAAACTTAGCAAATTTCTTCTTCCTTCTCTTCAAACCCTCAGCCATAACAACACCTATGACATTACTAATTCCTTTCATCTGAAGCAACAATTACTTTCCGTTCACATTTCTGACCATTTCATTTTAGCCTCCCTTAATGCCACTAGTCTATTCACCAATATCCCCATTGACAAAGCCCTCAGCATAATAGAAAAAACTGGAATATCATCCAACCCCATACCACTCTTTGCCTCACTTCCTATCTTGAATCCCTTACACTGTTTTGTAAATACGGATACCTTAGTTTCCATGGCAAATTTTATAATCAAATCTCAGGTCTGGCCATGGGTAATTTCCTTGCTCCAGACATTTCTAACATAGTTATTAATGACCTTCTTGACTCCATCATCCCTCTATTCCCCCATGATATCATCCTCATCAAGCAATATGTTGATGATCTCCTTTTAGTTCTCAATCCTGAAAAAATCCCTGAAATACTAGTAGCCTTTAACTCCTACCATCCCCGTCTCAAATTTACCATTGAAACTGAAACCAATCACACCCTCCCCTTTCTTGACCTCCTCATTATTAGAAATAATGATGGCTCCTTGTCCTTTGATTGGTACACCAAACCCACATATTCCGGCAGACTCCTCAATTTTTTCTCACAGCACCCTTACCTCCAGAAGATCATCACAGCAAAAAACCTCATTCACCGATGTTCATCCTTATCAGACACCCAATATCTACCAACCAACATCCTACGAATCCAAAACATACTACTCTCTAATAACTTCCCATCCCACATTACCAATAAACTGCTAGACCACCTTAAGAACCCTGGTAATGTAATTTACCCCTCCCCTTACCTAACAGTACTGACCCCCAGCTCCTTCCTATACAGATCTTTTCCGTATATTCCTGGTCTGTCTGACAATATCCAAAAAATGTTATGTCTTACTTTTCCAACCTTCACCTTGGTTTTAAGCCATACCACAAATTATCCCAACTGTTCACTAATTTAAAAGACCCGATCCCCATTAAAAACCTCTCCAACATTGTGTACCGGATCCCTTGCTTTGCCCCAAATTGTACCTCCTCCTACATTGGGGAAACAAAAAACCATTTTTACAGACGACTATCACAACATAAGACCTCTATCTCTACCCGGAACAGGTCTACTTCCAAATTATCTGAACATGCTTTGACTCTTAATCACACATTTAACTTTGACCAATCCTCTGTTCTCGCCACGGCTCCTAATTACAACAAACGACTAATTATAGAATCATTATATATTAACCTCGAAAAAAATTCGTTTAACATAAAGACTGACAAAAATAACCTATCAATAGTTTACAGATACATACTAGACCTAATTCAAAAGAACTAACCACCCCCCCTTCCTAATGACCCTCTCTTCCCCCCCCCACCACCGTGCCAATATGCACCAGTATATTTACCTACATACACCTATCTATATTGTGATCATATATATATATATATATATATATATATATATATATATATATATATATATATAGATATGTATATATATATATATGTATATGTGTGTATATATATATGTAACAGGTGTTGTGTGTGTATGTTTGTTTGTTTGTTCATTTAACATCACTTTATGCTGCTATGGCTAATCGGACGATGCTACAGTGGGAGCTCTAAATTTTGCCTATCCAAGTTTAATTAGGATAGGGATTTTTAACGAATACCTGACATCGCACAGGCTCGGGACCCCCGTTTAACGTCCCTTCCGAAGGACGGCATAACTAAGGATTTTTTACTCCCTTAAAAAAATCCTAGGGCCACCTGCCGGGCTATGAACCCGCGATCTTGGGCTTAGTAAATTGTGTGTGTATGTGTATATGTATGTATGTTTTGTGCTTGTATATATATATATATATATATATATATATGTGTGTGTGTGTGTGTGTGTGTCTCTTTTTTACGAGGGTTGGTGAAAATCTTCAAAAGACACGGATATGCCCGTACCTATCCGTAGTGTGGGATTTTTACCCACTAAAACCACCTCGCTACACCTGTTTCCCACCCTCCACGGGACCACCGTTAGGCATTACTTCATGGAGGGGGAGTGGCTGTGTGCCGCCTCATTGTGCTAGGCTACCTCTGTTCTAGGCACACCTCTCCTTCTCTTCCTTCCTCAGCTTCTTGATGACCTCTGCGGCCAGGCGTTGGCCAGCTGTCCAGTACTCCTGTGAAAGCAGCATCAGGCTAACGATATTGTCGGCTGTCGCTCCTGAGCCACAGACTCCTTGAAAATTATTCCAATCTTCTTGAAAACGGGGACAGCTGAAGAATACATGTTCCACCGTCTCCTCTATTGTTGGGCAGCTTGGACATTCTGCTGTATTGTTCAGCTTAAACCGTAATTGGTATGCTCTGAAGCAGCCATGTCCTGTAAGCATCTGGGTTAGGTAGTAGTCTACTTCCCCGTGGCTCCTATCCACCCAGGGTTCGATGCGAGGAACCAGCCTATGGGTCCAGCTCCCGTTCGTGGCTATATCCCAGCGTTGTTGCCACTTCTCGACTGTCATCTTCCTTTCCTCAGTTCTGGGGATGCGAGCAACTCTTTTATACCAACGCTGTCTCTCTTCTGCGATCAGTTCTATTGGTGGCATCCTGGCCACTACACATGCAGCTTCGTAAGAGACAGTGCGAAATGCGCTGATTACCCTCAGGGCACTTCGATGATAAATGGACACCATTGGTCTCCTGTAAGCCAGTGTGTCCAAGGCACCATTCCATATCGGGGCTGCGTAGAGAAGGTTGGATGAGGTGACGCTCGATAATGATAGTCTTCGACTGTTCCTAGGCCCGCCTACGTTGGGCATCAGTCGAGCCAGTGCTGTGGTCACTCTTGCTGCTTTATCGCATACTCGCTGGATATGCTCCTTGAACCGCAGCCTTTCATCGATTATAACTCCGAGATATGTCAGCGAGGGCTGGGACTGGATCTCTTGTCTGCCCACTCTCAGGGTTATTTCTTCCCTCCTTTTGCGACTACTAATAAGAAGAGCCTCTGTTTTCTTATCTGCAAGCTGGAGCCCCACCGAAGCCAGTCAATCACGGATTAGTGAGATACTCTGGTTGGCCTTCAGGGCCACTTCATCATTGTATTTGACCTCAATTACCACTGCAATGTCGTCAGCAAAACCCACTGTCTTGGCACCCTCTGGTAGGCCAAGCCTGAGGATCCTGTCATACATGATGTTCCACAGGAGAGGCCCAAGCACTGAACCCTGGGGTACTCCGCCAGACACCTTGAAGCTTTTGGGACCGTCCTCCGTTGAATATATTAGGGTCCTGTCCATAAAATAATCACTGATAATGTTCTGGATGTACATGGGGACACCCATTTTCTGCAAAGCGTTCAGAATGCAGCTCCATCTCGCCGAATTGAAGGCGTTTCTTACATCCAGTGTAATGACGGCGCAATAACATTTCGCACCTCTTCTCCATCTCTTTCCTACAATAGCCTTCTGGGCAGTTTCTATTACCACGGTAATAGCTTCCAGCGTAGATCTCGCTTTCCGGAATCCGAATTGAGTCCTTGACAACCCTCCTGCTCCTTCGGTGGTCTCTTGGATCCTACTGGCTATTATTTTCTCCAAAGTCTTCCCAGCTGTGTCCAACAAACATATTGGTCGATATGTGGTAGGATCCAATGGGTTTCCCTTGCTTTTCGGGATCAGCACAAGGCGCTGCCTTTTCCATGATCGCGGGAATGTGTGTGTGTGTGTGTGTGTGTGTGTGTGTGTATTTAAGTATTTTACATTAGGCTCCTACACTATCTGCTTCTTTCCCTTTATGTTGACTTACACCCTTTGTAACAGCCTTTATATTCCGGGAAAATTTTTTACACTTAGTAGTGGTGGGGGGGCGACCATCCTCCCGTCTGTTTCGATTTTTAAAACAGTCCGTGTTTCAAGCTAGTGAGGACCTAACTCCCCAGCCCTCTCCCCCCACAGGTAACTTATCTTTTCACTATTTACTCACCCTCCTTCCTCCATTTTATTTTCTTTCCCTCATAACCTAAAACATTACTATTCACATAATACAATTATTATCACTACTTCCAAGCTCACTATTACTGTAAGGCGTTTATTTATCTATTTCCCACCCTAAATATCATTTTATGACATTCATCCGGGTTCAACTTCACTCACTACTTTTATCTCTACTCTTCCACATATCCTTGCCTTTTTTTATATGTATTTTAGTCCATTATAGCCTAATTGTATTATCACTTACTTTACTTAAAACATACTTATTTTCTTTTATCCAATTGATATTATTTACACTTATATAAAGTATTTTTACCTATCAATATTAATACTGTATTTTCTAAAATATTTTTTATTTTATTTTATATAATTTGGTTTCTAGATTTTTATAATTTTACAATTTTTATTTCTTACTTTTTTATTACCTACAATTTTTATCTCATAATTCTTATCATTTTCTATGTTTACCCATATCATTTTTATCATTTCACATTTCTATTTTATATTCAGTTTTTATTTTTTATCTGTATTACCTTATTTTTTTACTTTTCAACACTTTCTGTTTTATTATTATTTTCTTTATGATGTGGGTTACTACCTTTTTGGCACTTCGTTGTTTATAGTATACACTCATACATTTTAACCTTCATATTTACCTTGCTGTTCATCTCTATCATTTTTATTGCCTGTATTCACCTTACTTTTGTTTATTTATATTTATTATGTTTTAATATATTTGTGCCATTGTTATTCTTATACTGTCTGTATTTTGCATATAGCCCTGAAGAAGACCTACAAAGTAGGTCGAAATGTTGGCTAGTCAATAAAGTTTTTCTCCAATTCTACGAGAAATTCATTGTGACCTCTACCCGGACCACTTTCTTCCACATAAAATAAATTAACTGTCTGAAAATTATTCAAATTGATTTGAAATCTATAATCTTTCAGAAACATGATTAAATACTGGTTTAAGAGTTAGAAAATGTTTTTACATAACAGGATTAGTCGGCAATTTCTTTCTTATTTTTAATATCATGGTGTATGAGTGTGCTAACTTATGTAAAACTTCACAGTCTTCTATTTTTGTTTTAAAAATTGAGTGTGAAATGTTTAAAAAAACATCAATGTGAAACACAAACATGCACAAATTTTTGTTCTAGTTGTGTAATAGGAAAGGCATTTATACTTATCCAAAATTTCCAACCATCCCTCTATTCTTCTGTCATGTTCTCAGTTTCCAAAGACCCTGCAATATGCCATCCTGTTGACCTTTTTTACTCCCTCCCATGTTGATTTCAAACGTCTAGGAAATATCCTTTTTACCTCTCGTGCTTCAATTAGACTCAGAATTCAGTACTTGCCATGTTGCCTTTTGCTAATCATGTTAGTTTATTCGGTAAACCTAATTCATGCCTATGAGTTTATTGCTTGAAACAGTACCATATGGTAAACCAGTAATCTATTGCACCCATGTTACTGTTATTTTTGTTTTATCTAATCAAAGATCAGGAAAAGTAAAGAATGCACGAATAGTTGACTTGTTGAGCCTCCTAGTTTCTGTTCGGCACACATAAAATAGGACTCTATCTTTTTAATTGCTTTATACTGATTATTCACCCTTATCATAAGCATGTTTGAGATGTATCATAGCTTTGCTTCATGCAACTAAGTTATTTACTTCATTTTATTTATGATCTTTTATGGACCATATTTTCTCATTCATTATAGCACTATTGTCCCTTAAATATGATATTCCTTATACTGTATTAGTATAATAGTATAGGGAATTAGTATAAGCTTTAGTTTTAGCTCCATGCTCAGTTTGATTAAATTGGATTGTAGTAGATTCAAAGTGAATAATTGAAATAAATAAATTTTATCAATGAACATGTTCGTAAACAATAATTTTAGAATGCTTTGGAACTATTCGGGTAAGTTGTTTTTACTATTTAATATAATGAATAATCCTTTAAATGAAATAAATGTATTTTTCTTTTAAAAATGTTATTAGTTGAACCTCTCAAGTTACCACATTGGACTGATATTCCTTTTGTTTGCCGCTCTATATGGTATCTTCAGTCCCCTTTGGGGATGGGCTGCCGACAAATTGGATAACCATTGGAGTATGATGGTAATAGGCTTGTTGTTATCGTCAGTTGGTCTACTAATGTTGGGGCCATCTCCATTATTTGAAATGCCACCGTAAATATGTATTCTTTATTTTTATCTAATATCTTTAAATATACTTTTTAAATCCTAATCACATTTTTATATTTCAGATCTCTTTTGATGGACATATTAGGTTTGTGTATAATCGGAATATCAGTAGCTTTGACATTAATGCCTACATTCAAAGCAATATTAAAATGTGCCGAGTAAGTATTATCTCTGAGAAATAATTTCATTTAAACTCTTGAAAAACTAAATTTGAATGAATCTCGGTAACCTCTACATGCATAGATTAAGGTAGCAAGATTCAGAATAGAGATTTTGTGCCAGCCAGTGTTGGACCTTGTGCTGACAAGAGTAAATAAATCCTTGTAACTTTATCCGCTCTAAAGATCATTTTACTGTGCTTTGCTCATGGTAATTTCACAAGAATGGATCGTAGTTCGGCATTATTTGTTTAGAGGTTGAAGGTAAACTTTTGTGACAGATGGAAAAATAGTGAATTTAAAGAAGTTGACTTATGTGATATGTTACTATAAAGTCACACTTCAAAAGAAAAACTGTGTTTCAATTTGATTTGTAAGAATTTTAATTCAAAGTGAAAATTTTCATTCTGTATTCTGAATGAAAGGATCCATCAAATATTTTTATTCTTCATTAATATAAAAAATTGATGCCAAGGCAAATCTATCTATCTCTATGGCGCTACAACCGGGGGTGGGTCTTGGCCTCCCCTAGAAGCTTCCACCATTTGCCAAGGCAAAAACAAGCACAAAAATTACCTTCATCCTACATGGCCTGCTAATGTTTATGACAGGTTCTGCGACTCCCTGTTGGTGCCCAGGCATTTTAACCTCATAAGATGGAACTTTAATGTTTTACTGTAAACTTTAAATTTTATGTAAAACCCAAATCAACATTTATTATGGAACAATAATGGTATTAAGGATAAGCAAGCATCGACAATATGTAGTGGTAATCACAAAAATAACCCTATAGATATGCAGCTTCTCAGTGATGTGGAATCTTCATATAACTTTATTTGTATCCTGATAACACTCACTATTTAGTGAATCTTGTCATGCTCTTGTAAGTAAACTTTTGTTAGTTTACTTTACATACTTCTCTGAATTTTTTTTTTTTTTTGTGATCAGATTTATGACATAGAATTGCTATGGACTTAAATTTTGCCCAAGTGTGATATTATATTAAACTCACATTAATTCCAATTGGAATTAATTTTGTTGCAATATGTGACCCTCATGGCTTCTTCTTCAGAACCTCATTGCAACATCCTGTAGTTCCAATGAGTTGATGCTGTAGTTATTATTAGTCGAACAAATTTCAATTAATAATAGCAGGATCTCAATTTTCAATTATAACAATATTATTTCCTTGCACTGTTTTCATTTAATGTTCATGTAATAATGTTTGCATATGATTGTTTTATATGATACTGTGCTATATACAGGGTGACTGTAATTAGTAGCGGAGCAGTTAAGGGGTGATAGTATGGGGCAATTCCAGTCGATATTACTATGAGACCTACTGTCCTAAAGTTAACTCTTTCCAAGATATTTCTACTTAAAGAATTTTACATACAAATCCTATTTAAAATCTTAAAATAGCTATAAATTCTAAAAATTGGTCTTTCTGGCCCATTTTTTTTTTTTTTTTTTTGCAACAAAGATATTCTAAATAAGGAATATTAATAGTCAAATCTTCGTAATTGTCGGTATCTTACGCGAAAATTGTTAAACAAAAACATTAAATTAAAAAATAAAAACGGCGACTGCCTCTAAAACGTCGATTTACTCAAAAAAGTCCCCCTACATTATCACGTACATAATAATTAAAAAACATCTACGCTTCATTACCTTTCAAATGAGGTATTAAAATAAAAAATCCGCTAAGAAACCACGAAGATATGATCAATAGAAAATGGAAAATGAAAAATCCGTGTTGACCCCGAGAAGAAAGGGCTCCGATGCAGGAGTCGTTGCTTTGCTCCTTCCTGCCTCAGTTCACTCTTAAGGGTTTACTGTTTTCGGATGTGCTCTCTTACCTTACTTGCTCTCAGATTGGATTTTTCTTGGACGTTTGTGATTGATTCTATTTCCAACGACCTTTCGTGCCCTTTCTGGGCTGTGCCCGGTTTTCTGTGATTCCTTACGATTTGGCTGCTCCTGTGACTGATTGTCAGGTTGATCTGACTAACAATGGCTGATAGAGAAAGAAGAATACCATTTAGTATCGAATAAGCTGATGAGGTTCAATTAAAATTTTAAAAGTTCGAAAAGCAATTCAAATCATAGAATGTTGCATAATAAATTTATTGAAAGAAATATCTAGTTTTACAATTCATTTTCAAAATGCCCGCCCCTATTTCTAATGGAAGCTCGAGCCCTTCTTATCACACTAGTTTTCACAATCCTCGATTCTCTAAGCTCCCTTTGCATTTTCTGTGCTGCGTTTATAATTCTATTGCGCAGGTCTTCAATATTATGCACAGGAACCTCAGCAGCGTATTCTTCGATACTAAACGGTCTTCTTTTTCTATCAGCCATTGTTAGTCAGATTAACCTAATCAGTCACACAGCAGCCAAATCGTAAGGAATAAAAAAAAACAGGGCATCGTCCAGGGTTGTCGGAAAAGAATCAATCAATCGTCGGCAAAGCAAGGCGCTCGACTCCTGCGTCTGAGCCCTTTATTCTCGGGCTCTACCCGGATTTTTCATTTTCCATTTATCATATCTTCGTGGTTTCTTAACTGATTTTTTATTTTAATACCTCATTTGAAAGGCAATGAAACGTAGATGTTTTTTAATTATTATTTACGTAATAATTTAGGGGGACTTTTTTGAGGCAGTCACCGTATTTTTTTTTTCATTTAATGTTTTTGTTTAACAATTTTCGCGTAAGATACCGACAATTACTTAGATTTGACTATTTATATTGCTTATTTAGAATATCTTTGTTACAAAACAAAAAAAAAAAAAAAAAATGGGCCAGAAAGATCAATTTTTAGAATTTATACCTATTTTAAGATTTTACATAGGATTTTTATGTAAAATTCTTTAAGTAGGAATATCTTGGAAAGGACATACTTTAGGACAGTAGGCCTCATAGTAATATCGACTGGAATTGTCCCACAGTATCACTTCTTAACGTTTCCGCTACTAATTACCAGTCACCCTGTTTAATCTAATCTAACATTATACTATACTATGTATTTTAATGATTTCAGGGAAAATGGTTTAAAGAGAGAATTGACAACCTACAGTATCGTTGCCGGAGTTTGGTCTTGCATGTACTCCTTAGGGTGATTACTTAGTTAATTTATATATGAAAATATATCCATGCTACCTAAATTTATATCTTTATACATTTCTTTGTAATTGTAAAAATTTACAGTGACATGACAGGGCCAGCTTTAGGAGGAGTTCTGTCTGAATATTTTGGTTTTCCTGTCTGTACTACAGTTATGGCCATTTTATCAATAGCTACTGTAAGTTTTTGTTTTTAATTATTATATCTATTTTTTTTTTGGAATTATTGAGGTTATTATTTCATATTTTTAAGTTTTTGAATTTATTCATACTGGTGTTTATGTCTAAGAAATTATCACCCTTCAAATTTATTATCAGTTTTATCAATATTAAGTAATGATCCTAGGTTTTTTATTTATCCCTTAAAAATTATTTATGGGTTGTTCAGAAGGGTCTTCATCACTAAGTAGTGTAAAGTTGATGGCTCATAAGTTTGAGGCTAAAACGCTGACTTTCTGAATAATAAATTTGCAATGACTGCACCCTGACTATTTATTTCACCACTTAAAAGAAAAAAAACATTTTTTTTTTATCAGCTACTAGCATCTTTTCCAATCTCTTCCTCTACCTCAAATCTTCAATTCTATCTTCTTTTAGAAATCTTAGAATGCATGATATGAAACTGAAGAGGATAATAAAAAATTTTAATTAGATTCATCTTTGGGGTACTTAGGTGCTACATATTTTCCAACTTGTAAGCCGAATTAAGGTGTCCTTATCATTTACTGACAGCAGTAGTATAAGTAATCTACCTATTCTGATTCTTTAGAACAAAAAATCTTCTATTTATCTTCCTTGTTCACATCTTACCCCTTAGTCCATTCTCTAAACTAGACCCAAGATCTTAAACCTGTGCATCCCGAGATACAGAACTTCTTCATTAAAAAAATACATTACTATTCATAAAGCCTTTTACTTCACTTGATTTAAAATCCAACTATTTCTCCATCCCCTTCATCATCAATCTAGAGCCAATAAGTACAAATAATAATATATGTGCAAATTTGGACATAAATATCTATTATTTCTATATTTTCATTTTGTGGTTTTTATTATTATTTTATATTTGTAATGTTAAATAAATTTAATAAACCTAAGGTCAGTATAATTATATGTTTCCATTCATAGGGTAATAGCTGTGACTTTTACAATAGCTGACCCAAAATAAAATCCATTTTTAATGAAATGCATGTTTGCTTGTTTAGGCATTGGTAGCTACCATATTTTTTACATCACGTTGCTCACACCCTGCAGAAGATTATGAAGAAGAAGAGACACAAATGCCTTTGTTTAGAGATAGTAAAAGAGAACAATATGGGGGAATCACAGAAACGTACTGAAGAAATAGATTCTACGTCATGAAATTATAATTATTATATATGCTAATTACCACCACGGTAATAAGCCTATTGAAGGTAAATTTGAAATAACAATTATATGTCCTGAAAATCACCAATATTTGGTAATTATAACTTATTAGAAGTCAATATTTTACTATTTATTTCAATATTTAACATATTTGTATAAAATATAATTTTTTAAAGCTAGATCTCTTATTTACTCAACCTTAATTAATCACTATGTTCTGGTAAACAATAATTTTCATAGGAATTAATGCCTCCCGCAGCTATTGTCCGCTAATGCCTCCATCCATGTCTTCCTCTCTTTCTTCTGTAATTCAGTTATAATGGAAGAGTTTCTTTGGCCATCTATTGTCTCTCATTCTCATCAAATAGCCAAACCATTGAACCTTCAACCAACATGAGTCATCCATGAATTTGTTATTGTTTTTTAAATTAAGTTTATTTCTTTTAGATTATGTTTATTTCAAGAGTCAGGATAGGCTACTTTCAAATTCTTTCTTCCATGAGAAGTAATTCGATAAATTGCCAGAAAGAAGAATGGGAGCAGAGATGCTCAATATGTACAGCATTGAGTTGCAATGCTGAAGGTTCTGGCTTCAGATCCAGCTTTTTTTTTCCTCCCTTCCCTGCCTGTGAGGCATACAGGGTTTACCTCCAGTGGGGGTTCACCACTGGAGGTAAACCCTGGCTGGTGCACCTAAGGTGTGGCTCGGTGCACCTTAGGGCTACACCTTATCCCTATCCTCGTCTTCTAACGTTTATCCTTCTTTCAAAGGTTGGTCCGGCGGACTTCCCGGTGCCGGCCCTCTCCTGGTGATCATGAAGTGGGCCGGACCTACTGCCTCCTTCCATCCATATATTAACTCCCTGAAGCTTGTGTAGTTCTCCTACTTCACAAGCTCAGGGAATACGTCCTCTACTATACTATATATGCCGGTTTTCCTGGACAACCTCGCACGCAGGGCGTCATAAGCGGTGCATGATGCTACTACATGCTCTGCAGTTTCCAGAACTCCACAGGGGGATCCAGATCATATCCATGCTGGCTTAGCCTCCATCTGAATCCCCCATGCCCCTTGAGGATCTGTGACATCCTGTAGTCAGGAGGACCCACTTGGCTTCTATTCTTGCCTCAACAGTGGGGAAGTACTTCCTTAGTGTACCTCCTTTTCCACTTGTCACCCACCGCTGGTTCCACGCCATCAGTGAGTCCTGCCTGAGCTCCTCCATCCATTTATTCGGGTTTTCCAAGATCCTCACTTGTATTCATTCCGGAAGAGCTGCCAAGCCTCTTTTCTTCACTTCATACTTTATAGCATCTTCTTTCAGCAGGAGGTATACAGGTATACCTCCTGCCAGGATCTGCACTGCCTCGTGTGATCCTATACGTCCTGGTACTCGCAGCTTTCTTCTTTGCCGCTGTGAGAGGTTTCTGTTCCAAAAAGAGGACGCGTACCTCAGGATACCCAGGGTGACTCCTTTGTAGATTGTCATGCTGACTGGGTACCTGAGGCTACATAAGGCGCCGCCAATCTGACTGAGGCCGTTCATCGCCCGGCTCACCCTCGTCGCCAGGGTCACGTCCAAATTTCTTCCTAACCTGATTCCAAGGTAAGTGACCACCTCACTTGCCCTGATTTGGTGTCCCTGTACGTTGAAGCTGATAGAATGAGCCATACCCATTCTTCCTCGCAAGAGAACGGCCTGAGTTTTGGCGGCTGCCATCCTCAGTGTCTTCCTCTCACACCAGGCTCTTACCAAGCTGGCACATCTCTCAGCCTCTGCCGAAATCCCGGCTCTGCTGTTTGAATAGACTATCGCGGTGAGGTCGTCCACGTATGGCAGGGAACCGCTCATCTTCCAAGAGGCCGAGCAACTCGTCGAATACCAATTTCCACAGGGCCGGCCCCAAGACCCAAACCCTGTGGACATTCCCGCTCCACCCTATCCACATGCCTGTGGTAGCTACCCCGGACTGTAACTCGTTTGTCCTTGAGGTAGCTCTTTACCAGGGTGTATTGCTCGGCGCTTTGTGTATCTTGAGCTGCTGCAGGACGTTCGGCCACCACACACTATCGAAGGCAGATGATGTCAAAGAGGACTAACATGACATACTTCTCCGCTCTCGCTTCAGCGTCGTTGTGTACCTGCAGGAGCGCGTCGGCAGTTCCCCTGCCTTGCCTTTCCTCGATGTAAGGGATAGCTTCCTTCAGTATGGAGGCGTCGACCTTGTCCAGTCCTGGAGCACGTCCCGTGCGCTGCTTACCCACGGCTGCACCGAGGTCCCAGATGTCCCATGGTAGGGACAGGTCAGTACCAGGTGAATATTCCGTGGTCCGTCGGATCATTTCCTGCTCCTGGGAGTCCTGGCTTTGGTCGTCCCTGGGGTATGTACTCCTGATGATGATCTGCGTGGCCTCCTCCATGGAGACCGCTCTTTCCTCACCAATCCTCAGGGCTGATATCGTCTGCATGGGCGAGAGCTTCCGACCCTGAACGGTATACCTTCTTCGTCTTCTTATACCCACATGATGAATCAAAGCCTGCTCCATCAAGAATTGCCAGTCCTCTCTATTGCGCGCAACTGCCTTCCAATTTCTTAGTCCAAGTAGCATTCTGGAGTCCGCAGCCACACAATCCTCCTAAAAAAGCTTGGGAGGTCCTACTCACCTTTTACCATATAGTTGGTCGGACATCATTTTTAATGGGATATCGCCCTGGTTCATTATCATGACATGACCAGCCCAGCGGAGTCAGGCAAATTTGATGAAGGTGACAACATTGACGTCTTTATACATCATGCTTATTTCGGCATTTGTTCATCTTCTCCAGGAACCCTGCTCATACACCTCCATATATCCTGTGGAGCACTTTCCTTTCGAATCTCAAAAGGGCCTCTTCCTCGGCCGGTATACCCCAGGGTTTTTTTTCCGTTTCTTCCATCACAAACTCCTCCCAGGACTTTCTAGTTTCTTTACAGACCACGTTTTGGTATTATACCTGTATTCATGCCAAAGTGCAGTGCGTCGCTCCTCACTCCTGCACTTCTGGTACAACCGCTGAGCCCTTTAGAGCTCTCTCTTGAGAGTGGTTAGGCTCGGCGTCCACCATGGGACCGGTCTTCTCACCACTGTCTTCCTCTGAAGGGACAGCTCCGCCGCATTCCGGATGATGTCCAGGAGCCGACTGACTTCGGCATCAATTGATTAATCTTGATCCGACATCATCCACTTCCATTCATCGTCCACCAGCAATCCCTCCAAGTGACTCCTAAAGGCGGTCCAGTTCTCCCTTCTCGTCACATAGCCCTGTCCCCCACCATAGAATGATGGTTCGTCGGCCCCATCCCTAGTGAGGCCGAAAGCTATGGCCGTGTGGTAGGAACTCGTCTCTGATCTGAGAGTCCACTCCCTAACGTATCTTGCCATGGCGGGTGATGCAAACGTAACGTCAATCCAGCTGTGCCCCCTGGGCCCTCTGAACGTTGGTGTATCAGAGGGCTCATTGAGGACCACCAGCAGGTGACCACTGGCGAACCCGCCAAGGCTCTCTCCTCGACGATCTGTTCTTGTGGATCCCCAGACCGTGTTCCAAGCGTTGGTTTCAGAGCAGAAGATAGTGTTCTTGTATGCAGCAGCCACACCCAGCATGACCTCGATGCTGTCCTCTACATTGCCTCGGTCGGGGAGGTATGCCGACATTAGGGCGAAGATCATACTTCTCCACTTTATCAGACATGATGCCATGCCCGCGATGGTATGCTGTTGCAGCTCCATCAGGTCAAGGATCTGGTTGGTAATGACAACCGCAGCCCTGGTTCAAATCCAGCTGTGGTAGATAAATTATTTACTTATATGTGGGCACATTCAATTGAGAGAAAAACCTGGTGTATGAGATTGATATTGGAAAAAACATCTCCCTGCACAACCATTGGCCTAGAAACAGCACAATCCCTACCATGTACTGAACCCAAGACCTTACATAGGTTGTAGTGGTATAGGTTTTTTATTTTTTTTTTTAAGGAAAAAAAATGACACAAAGAAACACGTTTCATTCAAAGCTTTCTATAAACCACCCCTTTTCTCTCTACACATTTATCTGCATTTTTAGTATGGCTTTAGCGGTAGGTGTTACATCACATCTTACAGTAAATGGTAAGATCTGGGCCTTAAACTCTTAATAATTCATTACCTAATTTATATTTAGGTCATTAACTTATGTATGAATGGATTACCAATTTTATTTTTAAAAACTTTATATAGGTCTCAGTCAGTTTCCATACAATACATCTAAATGGAACATTAACTTCCGAGGTAGGAAGGTAAATTTATTAAATCGGTAGTATTCTTAAAAATAAATTTATTTTATAACAAACTAAAATAATTTAGAAAAAATTATAAATACTTAAAACCTATATATGCCTCTTAAAAATTTAATTCATAAACTTAGCTCGCCTGGAGAAAATATATTAGTTTAAAAAGTGTATACATAAATAAATAAATTATCAAAACTTTTATTAATACTGATAACTAATTATTTTTTATTATTTGGCTTAGTTTTAAATTTTCCTTGTTTTTTCAATTCTTTTATTTTTTTAGCAGCTTTTTCTCTGGCTATCTGCAAAAAAAAAAAAATAAGTAGTCATTTACTTAATAAGAAAAGCACTATATATAATTGATGATTGAATGGAAAATAGTTGACTGAATAATTCATATTAATATAATTTATATGTGTGTATTTATATATTGGAATACATTTTTCTTGAACACTTATAATATAATTTTTTTCCTTTCAGTTCCTGAGATTTAGTAAATAATTGTTAAACTATTTTTTGGTCTATATAACACTTTTTGAAAGACTATTGAAAAGATTCATTATTTTAATTTTTTATATAATTTATTCAATGAAATTTACAACTTATTAACTGTATTAACTAATACAAAAAGGGGTGACCTGTGGTCAAGTGGTTAGCATAACAAACTACTAAGCCCAAGATCACAGGTTCGTAGCCCGGCAGGTGGCCCTGGGATTATTTAAAGGGAGTAAAAAATCCTTGGTTATGCCGTCCTTCGGGGATCAGGGAATCCTGAGCCTGTGCGATGCTAGTTACTCGTTAAAAACCTCCTATCCTCATAAAACCTGGATAGGCAAAATTTAGAGCTCCCACTGTAGCATCATCCGATTAGCAATAGCAGCATAAAGTGATGTTAAATGAACAAACAACAACAAAAATTAATACAAGTAAATAGAATAATTAGCAAAAGTAATAATGATTCTTCCATCACAAAATGTAAATTAATGATATTCAAATTTAATAAACTCTCTTTGGCATAACAACAATACAAAAATAATAAACACCAATAAATCTATAGCATCAATGATACTATATTAATAGTCGCAAAAGTACATAAGAGCTAATGCCAAATTCAGACTATCTATATATTATTGGCTGAACCTCAAGAACACCTTAAATTAAATATAGAATGTTTTTCTTATACATAAAAAAGTACACAACTGTTTCTAATGTAAGAAAAAATTATAATATAAACAGTCAAGAAAAATAAAAAATAAAATGTAAATATCTTACTTGTGCTGGAGTTTTACTTTTTATTGTCAAATTAGTACTAGTTTGAAATGACTCAGTACTTTTGCTGGAATGTGCAGTTATCTGTTTTTTGGCTTTGCTATGACTAGGAGTATCGAGTAAGGATGGCGTTTTTAAAAGACTAACAGCTCTCTCAACTCTTTTACTCATTTGACTTTCAATACCTTCAAAATTCCAGTCAAAATACCTGTGTAATGTGCCCTGGCCCTAGAATGTTTAAGGCATTCATATAATAAAATAAAATAATTAAATTTATAATCTTAAGATACATAATAAAAAAAATTAACACTAGTTGTTACACACAAAAGTTAGGCACTACAACACTGGAGTGAAACCAGAAGCACTGTATGCAAGTGAGACGCTTACACTCCACACAAAATGAAATCTCGAAAATCTATTAAAAGAAGAACGGAAAAATCATATTAAAAATTTTAGGCCCAAAACAAACAGAAGAAGGATACAGACTACACTCCAGGAAAACAACAGAAAAAATATCCAAGTTTTATGGACACCTCCACAGACTACCCGAAACCAGTATCGCCAAGCAAGTCCTCACATACATACAGAGAGTCAAGAGGATAACTCCATGGATAGTCCAAGTAAGAAAAGATCTGGAAGAAGCTCAGATAAACATTACAGAAATTGAAAATAGAGAGATACGGACAAAGGGTTAACAAATGGGAAGTAATGTCAGAGAGTGGAAAGCCCAAGAAGACCGGGACAAAATGGATGGAAAAAAGGAGGAGAATCAACGGAGAAAAAATGAGGAAACCATAATAATATAGAAGAAACATCAGAAAATGAAGTCAAGTTTGCTTTTTGTGATCCCATAGGGTCCAAACTGTAATAATATATATACATATATATATTGTTGAGGTTCAAAATATGTCAAAGTAATTATCGATATCTGGCGTTTCAATGGCGGACCAATATTAAGTTGCCGTGAATATATAAGTAAATAAAAATTATTCTAAATTTTATTAAAGCGTATTTAAAAATTTAATATACTGATTGCTCATTAAACACAATTTTTATATATATGTATAACTGCTTTTCAAATCATACAAATGGCATTGCCGCACACTACGGACAATGCAAAGCTCCCGCCATCTTTCAAGCATTCTGCAGCATGGGGTCCTGAGGACTTCACACCTTTTTTTCAGCTGACCTTCACAGTTTTTTCAGCTCTCTTCAAGAACGCTCTGAGTGAGGACTTAAGTTATGGGACTTGAAGATTGGATGTTCTGAAGATAGAATCTCTACAAGCTATTCTACCATTGAGAGTCTGCTGTAAGGATCAGTTTTCAAGTGTTCAACAGAAGCATCGGTGTCATTCGGCGTCACTGTTATGGGTGAAGAAGTTTGAAGACAATTGGATGAGATAAATGTGAGTGGTTATTATATAAAAATTGTGTTTAAATTTAAATAGTTACAACCAATCCCAAACTGTAATTATCATTGGCACACGGAGATTAAAGGTCTCAGTTCAATTAAATATTGTTTTGCTCTTATAATAAATCAATTTTGTAATAAAATTAAAATTCTTAACAATATATGTATATATATATGTATGTGTATATGTTTAAGCCCGAGTACTTTTTTTTGTATTTTTGTCTCTTTTAATTTGCCCCTGTAAACTAATGGTAAAAACTAAATTGAAAGTTTTAATTTCGATTTATTTCCTTTCCAGTTTCTGAGAAAAAGTTTTGTTGTTGTTTATTGTATTGTAAATAGGTACAAAATTTTAATTTTACTTATAAGAATTTGATGATGGATAATTTAATTTAAGAAAATGTATAATATGCAATGTGTAATATAATGAAAATGTAAGGTTTGATTATATTTTATTTCAATGCCTAAGACGTTTATTAAAGATTCTCAGATAATGAATAGAGAATGCTAAAAGTTGCAATGTTTACGTTGTTAATGCAAGAGTCCGGTCTTTTTGTCATAACCTTTGGTCGCAAAACAATAACAAAGGCTAGTTTAAGGAGTGAAATCCCCTCTTCAACTACTGATTAGAGTCAGTGTGGGACCAGATATAGACGAAGCAGCTCATGTCTGGCACCGCCGAAGTGTTATCAAACCCCCCACCTCACCACGGCTAGAGAGCCATCTTCGTATATCATCGGCGGCTGTCATGCGAGTGGAAGCTGGAGCGCCCCCACCATCGTCTGCCTCCCCACCTCTTCACCTCACCACGGCTGGAGTGCCGTTTTCGTGCATCGTTTGGAGGCTGTCAACGGAGTGAGCATTGGCGCACCCCCACCATCGTCTGCATCCCCACCACCGGCTGCATTCAGCATCGCACATCTTATCAGCAGAAGGTAACCTTGTTTGATAAATTATTTATCAACAAGGTTTTGTTTATCTGACACTTTTTATTGACTTCATTATGATATTATAACTAGGTTATTTTATCCACCTGGTATATATTATAAGTATATTATAACTAGGTTATTTTTTATCTGTATTTTGATTAAATTCAAAGAGGGATCCCCTTTTATGCTTGTACAAAGATTGTTTTTTTATTACTTTTTTTCCTTTATAAGAAAATTATTATTTTTTTTTTTCCTTTATAAGATTATAGTTAATAAATGGTATATATTAATCGTTAACTGGAAAGGTTGGTTTATCATTTCTTTTCATTTTTTTCCCTCTCTTTAAGTTGCTGAAGGGGTGAATGTTTATAAATTAATTAAATTGATTTATTTATTTATCTTTTGTCATTGTTTTTTTTTGGTTTAAAAATTTTTGAATTACAGGTTACCTTTTCTCTGGTAAGTTATATTCCCACCGAATATTTATTTCTCCGAGACTCACCCTGGTGTTATCACTTACCCCCCCTACTCTGTTTTTTCTCGTTCTCAAGTTTCTCACCGTTAGTGGAACTGGCAACCCCCAGGGGAAGAGATTTGCGTTTCGATTGTGAAAGGCCCCTCTCCTCCGCAACAGTATATATATACAGTAAAACCTCGAATTAACGGACAGCCCTGGTGCAAATATTTTTGTCCGTTATTTAGAGGTGTCCTTTAAAGGGAGGTTTTATTTTTTTATAAATATGTATTTGTACAAATTAATTCTCTCTTATTCAATTTCCCATGTGTTTAAAAGGTAAGTAGAATAAAAAAAAACATCGCACCGTTTTTGAGTGTTCCCGAAACTTGTGTCCTACCGATATTGAGTCTTTCTGCTAGCGCACGTACCCTTAACTTTTCAAGGTCATAAAAGTCGATTACATTTATTTTTTGTTCTAAAGTGAGTCTCTTACGTGAGGGAAACATTTTCAGCCGCCTGCCACGAGGGTTAGAACAGAACTAAATTTTAATAAAGCAAGTTCGAGAATAAAAAAAAAGTATTTATGCGGAAAACCTTTACTCAAAAGTAAATACATACAACTGTCCCTGTTTCCTTAGACCGGAAACAACTAATTGTTTCCGAGAAACGGGAAAGGGATAAAGTCATACTGTCCGTCTTTTAGAGGTTTTTTAATCGATTTCTAACCAACACAGCCTGTCCGTGACCGTTAATGAGAGGTTTCGTTAAATAGAGGTTAAAATGCCTTAAAAATTGTATTAAAATGTTGGTGCAAAAAAAATCGTCCGGTAATGGGGAGTGACCGCTATTTAGAGGTGTCCGTTAGTAGAGGTTTTACTGTATATATATATATATATATATATATATATATATAAAGAATAATATACATATACATATATATATATATATATATATATATATATATATATATATATATATATATATATATATATATATATATATGTATGTATATATATATATATATATATATATATATATATATATATATATATATATATATATATATATGTATATGTATATTGTTCTTTTTGATTATTTAATTTTTTTTTTTTGAAGAGAAAATATTAAGTCTTGGACGGGATACACTCGTAACTTTATTAAAAAAATATAGGTTTTTCATAAATAACGTAAATTATTAAAACAAATTTGGTTTTAAAAAAATAAAGGAAATTTAGATATAATTATCTAATGCTTACTGCTCCTACATTAATAATAATATTTTTATTATATCCCAGAATAATTGGCTTGTATTGATATAATAAGATACATTACATGTACCACTTGTAATTCTTCTATAAAAGGAAGAATGTTATTACCTCAGTTCTATTAAGATTTTCAAAAACCGGCTGAAGTATTTTGTCAGTTCTAGTTTCATTCCATCCAAATTTTTCCCTAGCGTAATTTCTTAATTCAGCTAATTTTGGTTTACGCCATGAGAAAGGTTCAGTGCTCTGATCGACAAGTGGTTCCAAATAAGCTTTAATAACTTCCATACTAGGAAAACCTTAAACAAAATTGATAATTATGTTTGTTTCGTCAATTACAGATAATTTTTTATGATGTAAATGACTATATTAACTGGAGTTGAGTTATAACAATTAATAAAAATTACTTAAAATGGAACATTGTGTGAATATTTAACAATTCAAAATTTATTCACACAACATTTACATCATTAAAAAAAAATATTTTCAACACTTTCGTTATACATTTATTACAAAGGAAGTTATAAATGTGGCAGCAAAGGGAGAAAAAGTTTAGCACAACAACTGTTATATCTCAATACCATTGGTTTTATCATACATATGAACTATTGGCCAATCTGTTTACAACTTAATTAATCTAGTTATTATTCAACCATATTGAAAAGTAACCAAAACTCATGAGAGGAATTGAATCAAAAACAAAAAAATTGATTTAACGTTAAAACTTCTAGACCAGGGATCAGCGACCTTTTGAGTCGTAAGAGTCAAAAATTACAATTTACAAAATTTCGAAGTTTTTAAAGAGCCACAAAAATTTTTCTTGCCAACAATAAATATTATTCGTATAAATGAAGTTTTTTCATTAAAAAAAAAAAAAACTAATCTATTTATTCATAAGCAAAAATATCTGTCTATTTATATATAAGTAGTGTTTTTCACAACAAATTAGATATATAAACATGGCATCATTAGATAATTAGATATTTTTTAAGTAAAAAATTAAAACAATTAAACATGTATTATGCGACCTACCTTTACTCAGGTTTTATTATTATTATATATATATGTACATACATAACTTTGAGAAGGTAATTCGGTTCTAACTCTTTTAACAAACTATACGTCACAGCCAAAGCACTGGTGAGACGCCGAATCGTCTTGCGTCGAAAGCGAATTAAAACCTACATAGAAACATCGTCATTCAAGAGCTTCCAAAGGACTGATGACAGTGTGTCAAGAGGGAGGTGTGCGGTGAAAAGTGAGTACAAGTGGCTGAGAGATAGAATCGGTGCCTAATACTCATTAATCGTTTCAGAACGATTTTTAATTTTTTTTAATATATATAATAAATAATATTTGCATATGGAACTAAAGAGCCGCAGCTTCACATCCAAAGAGTGCATGTGGCTCGCGAGCCGCAGGTTGCCGATTCCTGTTCAAGACACATCAAAATAGCGATTAGCGAAACTTTTGCAGTGCTATTATGCTTAAATTAGATCCATTAACAAGCTCTATGATCGACTTTAACCCACTTCCTAATCTAAAAAAAATTTGTTATCTAAAATCTAACATAATCTAAAAATACTTCTATAAAAATTAAAAGTCTTATTTAAGAATTTTAAAAATGATAAGAATCACATTATGTGAGCGTCTTTTGATTTTGATTGGTGCATTTAAACCCGTTTAATACAACTGGCAATATTTTTATACTGGAAAAAAAAAACCTATATGTAAATGGGAACTTTGAGATTTGTACTCCTCCCTTAAGACGCATTGGCAAAAACTTGTGTACCACATGTTTAAAATATTTTAAACTATTATCATAAACAAAATTTTATTGAAATCAATGATGTCATCCCAGTAGCATAATCAATTCGTAAAACAGACTGGAAACAAATTTTAATCTTTTAAGGACAGTTAAGAATTCATTGATAAGCCTGATGAAAAAAAAAAGAAGTCAAATCATTCATATCAAAGCAGCCATAGTATCCTAGAGGATACTATCAGATAGAATTATACAATTTTTAAGACCACGCAATGCAATAAAGTTTTCAATGCTTAATTACACCTCATAACCTTGTTTAAGGTCAAATACATTTAACAACAATGGTCATAACAAATTTCATGGGAAAGGTTGAAAATATACAAAAGTAAAATCAAGGACAAGCAATTGTACACAATAGGATCAGATATTATGTAATTACTTTACTTTTTTAATTTTCAAATGAATAATTGCATTATTTATGAGAAAGAATAATGACCAATAAAAATTGATGAGGTATAGAAATAATAACAGAAAAATAAAAATCTATCTCGTGCCCCGAAATTTAACTGTCTCATGAATTCACAACTATTAGGTAAATACTAATCTAATATAAAATTTAAACTTAAACATTATTTCTCCTTTATCAAAAACTTTACTTCCAAAAAAAAAAAAAATTCGATTTGCATGAAGAAATCCTCATCATTTGAATTTCATCCTCTCTACTTCCACCTTTACCAGAAATTGAGAATTTACATCTAGTTTAACCGGTTATTATCAAATCTTTATAATTATTTAATGAAAAGATTCCTACACACATTAATTATCAACACCAAGTAAATAGTAAAACATAGTGAGCATGAATTAATGAGTGAAAACACAAAAGGGTCTAAGTGCATTTAGCAAGACACCCTTCTACATTTTCATTGTTATATCATTAAAGCTTGAATACCTTGCGAGATAGATATATTTCTTAGTTTGGATGATATGTTAGGTTTCAACTTAGATTTCTTGTAATCATCAGCAAAGTGGGCTAATCTTTGCAAAATTGTTGATTCCTTTTCATTTTGGGGAAAATGAGCTATAATTTCCAAAGCAGTAACTGCTCCAACACCAGTTAATCCAGAGGTATAGTCACTACCACTGAGAAGGGCGAGCATAATCATATCATCACGTCCGATATCTGTTAATTTTAAATAGGATGTTTAAAATTAATTTTTTTATTAATATCACATCAATGACAGAAAATAAATAATTTTTCCAATATAAAAATATTTAGAGAAACTTTAAAAAAATTCCACAATACATTTAATAAATGTGGACAATTACTATAAAATGAAAATAAACTTTCAGAAGAACTTTATTTTCAAATAACACAACAATAAGTAATAATTAACAACAGATTTTTTAAAGACTAACATACAATAAAACTAGAATTATTATCTTACGCAAGCATTTGAAAATATCAGTTGATTTAAATTGCTGAACAAATTTTTTCTGATCAAAAAAGTTCTTATAGACAGTCCTGCCACCAAAGAGCCAAATGTCTGAGTCATCTGTTATTGTTCCTTGAGTTTGGTGGGTAAGATCTAAATAAGCACACTGAGCTTCAGCTTCCAGGGGGGCTATAATAAATGGTATTCCAAACAACTGTAATAGTTGCTGAAATGAAAATTGCAGAAATTAAAAGATATAATGGCCAATAATAATTAATAAATTTAAGTATTATGAACTAAACATGCCATTATAGAAATAATAATTATAAATTTGTTTACTTGGGCATCATGTATAATTTGCTCAGTAATAGTAGATGCAATACGATCTTCCTTAAAAGCTTCATTTCTCAGATTATTAGATTCTTGTTCAAGATCTTTCTGGAAAAATTAAACGAAATATAAACATATATATATATATATATATATATATATATATATATATATATATATATCATATTATATATACATATGTATAATACACACACACATTATCTCAAAAATTATAAACTGTGGACTCACTTTCATCATAATAATTTCATCAACTGTTAATTGAGGAACCACTGACTTCACAGAATCCTGTTTAATGTATGGTTCAATGTTATGCAATTTATGAATATCAGGAGGCACAGATGCAGTTTTACTGTGAATTGAATCACTTTCATAAAGTTTACCATCATCCAAAACGTTTGCTTTTATTACCTCACAACTCTCTTTAATATTTTGATCCAAAGGGGCAGAACTGCCTTTTTCTAATGATTTTTCATTTTTTCCTTCTAAAATTGCAGTACTTTCTTTTAGTGAGATTTTTTCACTATAGTGCTCATTACCAGGACTAGTAAATACATCAGAAAACATATCATCATTGAGTTCTTCAGTAGAATCAATTATTATTTCAGAAGGAATTAAAGAACCATGAAAAACAAGTGTATTTGGCTCATTAGGTCCTTCATTAACTTCAATAAAATCTTCAGAATCACTAGATGATTCTGAATTGCAGATTACTTCCACCTTAGTTAATGAAGGACTAGGTACATTTTGGTTAACAGGAGATTCTGATGAAATTGATGAATCTTTCACTTCATCCTTTATTTTTTTTGGACTGAACATGTTAATATTAGACTGATCAAATCCATGAGGCAACTGTTTGTCTCCATTTTTTAAGTTAGTTTCATTTTTATTAAATGATATTTTGTTTGAATTTGAACTTGGAATGGAGGTTGATTGAGAAGTTAACATTTCTTTCTCAGCATTTAAGGTAGTTTCATTCTTTATATAACTGTTTTGGTTAGATTCTGAAGTTGAATTAGATGCCGGTTGTACAGAGTAATATGGGGGAGATGAAAACTGACAATGGGAACTGTTTTGTGGGAAAATCCCAGGCTCCAGTTCTACTTCACTGTTTCTCGATTCATTTTCTGTGGTTTGGTCATTAACTTCTAATTCTTTGCCTACTTCAGTTTTCCCATCATTCTTTTTATTTGGATTGGTTGAAGAAACTTCACACTGCAACTTTTTACTTTCCAAGGCTAAAGAGTCTGAGCTATTCTTCACAATTTCATATATTTCATTTTGTGTTAAATCATCATCTATTGAATCCATATCATCCAAATCAACTTCATTTGTACTAATTGACTCTTTAGATTTTTCCCCAAGTTCACTAGTTAATTGATCATTTTTATTGATTTTTTTTCTATTATCTGAAACAACAAAATACAAACATATATTTTCGTATAAATAAATAAATTTATGAATTCAGAAAAATTAAATTTATGAATTATACCTCTATTAGCAACAAAACAGAAGCACCTAAACTTATATATATTGTAAGAAATCGATAATTTGATACCTATGTTTTGACAATAAACAATGCTTATCTGAACATAAAAAATATAACTGAAACATCCCTTATTTCATAATTGACTTTTTAAATGACAAAGCCTGTCTATGAGAACAGCAAGTATAACAAGGGAAGTGAGTGTGTGTGTAAAAGTATGTATGTTTTGAACATTTTTTTATTGTTATTATTACTTTCAAATCACACAGTTTTGGAAAAAAAATGGAAAGTAGAAACAATACTCAACAAAATCATTACACTTAAACATTACATTTAAATTCGTTACATCAATTACAACAGTGAATACAGACAAACTTTTGCAATAAATATTTCCTTAATACTATTGCTGCCTTGTTGAGGTAAAAAAATGTATATAATCGTAAACTAACCTTTATTATTTAACTGTAGAGGAAATAAAAATCCATCTGGTTTTATATTTAACTCTGATGAATAACTATAACACAATTTTGAGGAACCATGAATCAGTTTTCAAATATTGAACTAGGAGTGACTCCTATCCCATTCCACAATACTGATCTGAAATAAAAAATGGTTGGACAACATGATGTAATGTTAACAGCAGGAAAACAAAAAAATAAACAGTATGTTTTACTACGATACCTTAGACACCACAATTAATACAAAATGGAATTGTATTAAGAAATTATTAGGCAAATTAATTAGCTCAAAAATAAAATAAATAATTAGGCAGTGTTTTGTAAAGTATTGAAGCATTGAATCTGATGGTTCTAAGTTTGAGATAGGCTGTGGCAGATAAATTATTCATTCTGTTATCATATTTTCTCATCAACCCTTCATATTATCATATCAATCCTATGAGATCTTCCTGAGGTTTACCCTACCTCTATAAACCAGTACCTTTACCTTTGATTGGGTAGAAAGCCTGGTGGTTGAGCATAAACTTGGTTAAATTACCTCTTTACATCATATCTGGTTGATCTTAACCAAACTCTAACTTTAACCCAGGCAAGAACTTTCATTGGATGTAGGTAGAGGTGCAGTTTTTTTTTTTTTTTAAACATTATTATCTCTAAGTCCATGTAATAAATACATGGTTCTCAAATCCATGTAAAGTTTTTATTTCAACATTTGTAGACATTAAGAAAAAAAAAACAACAGCTTAATTTTAATCTGAATTCCAAGCATTTCAGATTAAAATTAACAACTGGGGAACCAAATTATGATAATAATGTCATCTCGATGTAACTTCACTATATTTTGGGGGGAGGGGGATATATTGATTGTTACTAAATATTACGCAATAGATATATAAATATGTAAATAATATGCAACCCACAAATTTATAGTTTGGGTAACACTGTAATGAGGTAATAACATCCATTTACCCTAAGTTTTTTCATTTCAATTTCACTCAACCTAAAGCAGAGAAAAATCTGACTCAATAGTTTTTTCATTTTGCTAAGGAATAACATAATATGCACTGTTAAAGTATTGTATTCAAGAAGAGCTGAATCAAGGCACTTTTTTGGAACAGTTCAGAGAAAATTGTAAGTAGTTAAGGTGTAATAATTTTGTTGAGTTTGAAGATGACTAGATTCTTTTGAGTAATAGTCTAGTTTTTGCCTTTTACCACATTTATTTTTAATTTTTTCACAATCTAGGTATTGATAAAATCTGAAAAAAAACCTTCACCATAGGGCAAGAGATAAATAAACCAAAGTTTTAAGTAAAATTTTCCAGTTTATCAACTATGCCTAATATTTAATATTAAATTAAAATAATATTATTTAGTGAGCACTAAAATTTAAAACTAATTTCTTTTTATTAAATATATTTTTGAAACAAAATTTTTTTGATACTACAAATTAAGTACCACTGCCAGTTATTGCTGAATTCCAAAATTTAAAAGATTATTACTATGTAAATACAAGTCTTAAAAATCTAGCTATATTTATCAATTATAAAAGTCGCAATACAAAAACTTGTTATAGGTGATTAGAAAAATAAATCTTATATACGAACATTTTTTTAAACATACAAAAACTTACCGGTATACAGAATTTTTGTTGTACTATCAGCAGCTATTCTTTGAGCAAGATCTATACCTTGTTCTGAAAGTATTGATTGAAGATCGGATATTGTAAAGCCTCTACTTCCCATTTCTCCTTCAGCCTGCTCGATGCCTACTTGAACAGCCCTCCTTTTTAGAAGACGGCTCATTTGAAAATTAGAAAATTCACTGCCTTCCTTAAATTTTATTTTTTAAATAATAATATAAATTTATGACATTAAAGAATAATTTTAAATTACTGAAATCATTATACCTCAGGCATAAGATGGAGCTTTGCCCAAGAATTTTCCTTCCTGGTCTCTTTTAATTCAGTTAAGATATCGTGCCTCATATCAGGAGGGAGGGACAGGAACTCTTCACTATTGATGTCAATCGAATGTAAATCTTTATATCTAAATACTTCTAAATCTGAATCAGGGTCGTCACTTTCATCGGATCTAAAAAAAAAAGTTTCACCATAACTAAAATAAAGATAATAAACTTCAATAATAACTTTTTATAATTAAAGAAATATATAACTATTATTATTATAATTCAAATGACTCGATAAATGTCAACTTCATTTCTACAAGCTACTCAGCAATGAAAACAGGCGAGAATAAGAATCAAGTCTGTAATAAGAATCAGGTGATGAGAGCCTCTCATGTCTGATTATAAGGGGCAGTCACTTAAGATTAGCATATATTGGATAATATTTTACTTTGTGGTTCTCGAATATAGTGTGCTTTTAACAGGCTAATTTATCATGGAATCACAAGAGAAAAGAAATAAAAAGACTTCTCTTAAAACTGACATTACCAATTGGTAGCCACTCATACTGATTTTTATCCTCACACAGAATGCTTATTTTAAAAATAAAATTAATGAAATAAATATTTTAACGAACAGCATACATGTCTTCATACAACTAAATATGATTACAAAAACTAATTCAAATTACTCCTTGGCGGGAAGTGGTGGAAGTTTGAACAATGAATCTTCTTTAGGATGGAACATCTTTGGAAGCACAATTGATTCTCCCAATGTTTGACCTAAAGCCTCCTGTTTTGCCAAGTTTTCCAACAAAGTCATTCTTAATTTTTCTGCCAACTCTTCAGCCTTGCTACGGTTATTTTGCCTGGCAGCCTGAAATAATATAATTACATAAGTGAAAATACATACAAGCAGTTTTGTGCGAATTCAATAGATGAGGTGTACTTATTCCATAAAATTAATATTTAGAAAACATTTAAAATTTAAAGTAATATATGTAGATGAAAAAAATTATTTTATAGATAATTACAATTTTAAATAGTAAAGTAAAGTTAAACAATTACTTTAAACTAAGTGATATGGGTGTTCTTCATGTTGTTTTTTAATGTTTGCTCAAATTCAGAAAGGTCAATATATTTAAATGATTAATACTATTAATAATTAATAATGTAGACTATTTTTTGTCTTTTGTAGAAAAAGGAAAGGGAGAACGCGAAGCCAGCAGAGCTCCACTCCTAATCTTTCTCTTCACGGTGATTTCATGCATATTTGCAAGCTGAGGAAAAAAAAACTGTTTCAAATCCATAGCTGAATAGTTTACCAAGTCATGAGTTGATGATATGGAATAAGACCAGTATCGCACAGGTCAGTGATTTGGGAAGATTTAGCTAGGCTAAACTCTCACAGGCAGTGAGTTAATCAAGCGTTAAGTAACAAAACTCCCTTCTTTTTGAGATTCCCACAAGTAAAAAAAAAAAAAATGTTTTCCAACATAAATACAAATGTACAAATTCATGCAATTAAAATTTAAAAATTATCTAATTCAATATGAAAAAATGATTAATATAACATAAATAATCTAAGCAAGTTAATATTAGAAAAAAAATGCAGAGAACTAATTTTAAGAACAAGGGGATTAAAAAGAGAAATTCTGCTTCCGTTCCCAGAGCTGTGAATCTTGATATGAAAAACATCAACACACAATACTCAAGTTCTCAAGAATTTCCTAATCGAGGTTATCATTTATATTTTTCTTACATCAATGATGTTAATCAACAATGATTTTAAAAACTACAAGATAAAAAAAATATAAAACCAAACAATTTCATTAGTAATTAATTCAATAATGCAAAAATATCTGTGGCTAGGTACAAAAGCAACCAATACAAATTTTAAACTATAGAAACTGAAGCAATAAAAATTAAAACAGTCTAAAATATATATATATATAAATATATATATATATATATATATATATATATATATATATATAAAACACATATTAATAAGTAAAATATAATTTTTAATAAATATATATTAACTATAGTTTTTCTTTTAAGTGCAGGTACTCCACCATCAAAAACAAATATTGGTTTAATTCGGTAGAACAAAAGTTTACATATTCGATGAAAAAGCCCAAGAAGATATGCATTGGCAACTGATTGGCCAGCTTTTTCTTGAAAACCTTTAACCAGCTGATAGAGCCAAATAGAAACATCTATGATACAATTAAGGAAAGATAAATTATTTTAGTCATGATGTGATTGTTAGTGTAAAGTTATTAATTATAACTAAACTTAGCAAGAATAAAAATTTTTTTACAGTCCAAGAAAATTTCTAAACCTGATAATTGTTATACAACAAACTAGATTATTCTAAATACATGTTAATTTATTCTAGAGAGTTAAATATTTTATTTTATTTTCCAATACTAAAGGAAGTTAATGCAATTATTATAAAATAATAATTTAGGTCTCTGGTGATCAGCTAGGATTTAAAAAATTCAGTATTAGGAATAAATAATAAGAGAAATAGTAAAAAGGGAAAAACAAGAAACACCTGAGGAAACTAAGTAAAAGACACAACTATAAATAAAACAAAATATTCAATTATATATGTATATGTAAAGCAAAAAATGATAGGAAATGAATTTTGGAACTAAAGATTTCATTTTTTTCATTATTTTATAAGAAAGCATATAATATTGTGATAATTGTTGACCTATGATAATGTATGTTGAAGAAATTGGTCCGGGTAGAGGTCACTGAATGAATTTCTCAAGTAATTTGAGAAAATCTTTATTGATAGCCAAAAGATTTTCTCAAATTACTTGAGAAATTCATTCAGTGACCTCTACCCGGACCAATTTCTTCAACAAAGCATATAATAATATAAATATTTTAAAAAGTCATGTAATTGTATGTGTAGTATCAGCAGTGAAACACTGGATAAATGGAATGAAAAATATAGGCAGAACAGAAGATTTTGTTATATTAATGTAATTTATCTTAAGTAGATATTTTATACAGTTTCGATTTTATTTTAAATCCTCAGGTAAATGGGTTGCAGTATATTGCTATAGAAAATAATTAAGTTATCAAGTTTTACAAGGCTGAATATGATATTAAAACAATAATTAAGAATGGATTATTTTACAATTCAATGGTAATTATTGGAGTTTCTCATCTTAGCTATTTTCTCACACATTTTAATGTTAATACATTCAAGCAGATTTTAATTAATAAGTAATTACTCAGGAAGAAGAGGTTGGAAATGGGTACTAATTGTTATGAATAAGTCGTACTTAAAGAAGCAACAATGGCATGTGAAGGAAATTACCCACCTAGAGCTGTGGGAAAATGTCTGGCACTTCCTTGAATGAAATATTCTTCAAGAGATTTTCCCAGGCTCTGAGGTAGACAAAATACAATTTCAGGAAATAATAGCATGTAATTACCAGAAAAATTTTCCTAAGATTATTTAAGAAAGAACAATAACAAGGAGCATCTACAAACATCAAACAAGAAGTTTAAAAAATATAAAAATTAGTGATTTCGTACAACTAGATGGATGGTAGATTATTCAAAAACCAATGTTCAAGAACACTAATTTCCAATCATGTAATATTCAATAAAAATAAAACCTGAAAGAAAAATTGCTGTTTTAAAATTTAAAATAAGAAAAACGGCCTCAATGTGTAAAATTGGATCAAACAGAAACACTCAGGATTTTCATTCCACAAGTGAACTCGAAGTAGGAAATTCAGACTCTTACCTAATGAAGTAACGTTTTTTAACAAACATATAAAAACAATACAGCTAAAGTGACTAACAAAGTTCACCGTAATTTGGTGGAACTTTTCTAAATTCATTTTAAAGACTGAAAAATGAAAGTGAAACCAGTCATTTTTTAAAATACTTGAAGAAGTTATATCAAATTACAAATACAAAATTGGGAGTCTGTATATAAATTAATGAACAACTTGGTCCACAATTATTACAGAAATTGAACAAATATAAACCATTACAATGCTTAGAACACTTATTTATAATGTAAACTAAATCGCAGAAGCTGTTTTTCTTGAGAAAAAATACTCAAATGTACAAATCTTCTTATTTAATGTCATTAAATGGAGCTGTAACTCCAAGATAACTTCACACCACTTTATTGAAAGTAACTAATTTATAATTTTGTTAGTGTAATAAATATAAGGTTAACATATTTATAGAGAAGTGTAATACATATAAGAGTTATTCTGAATATTTATTTATATTGAAACTTACAATGAGCAAGGATTAGGTTAAATGAACTAAAACACTTATCAGACATTATGTGGAGAACTTTATTTATGAATGTTACGACAAATAAAAGGATACCAACTGCAAGCACTCGGTTTTCTAAAGTTTCGAGAGGTACAGGTTTTCCTGAAGATTCTATAAGCTTCCATAACCCCTGAACACCCATTTTAAAATGTGTTTATACGCCAGGGTCAAGTATATAACCTGATGGAAACACTACGATTCTGTAGGTATACAATTAGCGGTTAATTTGTAAATGTAGAAAATCACTAATAAAAAACGATGATCATACAGCTGATCTTAAATAGATTTGGGAATAAATTGACATTTTAGAAAACATCCTTCATCACTCTTAAGATTGTAATAGAAGGACCTAGCACCTGTGGACAAAGCATAAACCCGCCTTGGTGTAATAAGGGAACGGATGCTCTTTCTATTTCTCACAGTGCGTAAGGACCCGTGGGAAAATCACAATCGCCTTGATTCTCCTATCCCCTTTCTTCTACAGTTTCATGATTGGCAACACTACAACGCTATTGGTGAAAAGGTGTCCGAGTGGGAGTAGTATACTCTAAAAATCCAACCATTTCATTGGCTGAACCTCCCTTCTTCTCGGACTTGTTGTGGTTTAGGCGGAGCTTGACCTTCATTCTTAAAACAGATAAGCATGAAGTTAGTTTGATAGGAACAGCTCAGGATAACCCGTATTTTCATTCTAAAAAAAAGGAGCTTAATTTTTATTACAACCTGTTTCGAAAATTTATTTCCATTATTTTTTTTAGAAAAAAAAATGTAAAAATCGATTTCCTTTCATTTGTGTAATGTTGGCCAGACTGTCGGAAAATTTCCCATGGTGAACAGGTGTTTTCGAATGATGTTTTGAAACAGTAACTGAGTTCTAGTGCTAAGGGAGGGATGGATAGTGTTTTGTTGTGGCGTCATATTGGAACTTAAAATGGTATGTACAATCTAAGAATGCTCTTGAAAATTAATTTACTTTTGAAAACAAAGTAACTACTGAAAATATCCTCAACTCTTCAATTCCTCATTGAAATAAGTCCGTGCATTATTTTTAAACATGAAGTATTGACATGCATTTTTTGTTCTTGAGTGAATTTAATGATTGCTATTCATTTTTAGGGTACTTTTGAAATGAATAACTAACTAGTCATGAAACTATTTAGAGGAGTGATCCTCTAGCTGCTATGTAAGATAATTTCTAATATCTCCATGATGCCTCACCAATACGGGATGGCTCACAGTCTACAGAATCCAGTGGAGAGATATATATATCGAAATGAAGATCAAAGACTTACTAGGGAAGCCATGGAAAGATATTTAAGAGAAAGGAGTGATATGATTATTGTTATTCTTCATGCAAAAGTTGCCCAAAAATCTTATGGAAATGAAAAACGATTCTTTTGTCCTCCTCCATGTATTTATCTTTATGGTGAAGGTTGGCGTTTGAGACAAGAGCAGCTCTTACGTGAAGGAGATACAGAACATGCAGCTCAACTTTGTGCCTTCATTGGTATTGGTAATTCAGAGCAAGATATGCAACAGCTCGATTTAAACAATGGCAAACAATATTGTGCAGCCAAGACATTATACATATCGGACTCTGATAAAAGAAAACATTTTATGTTGTCTGTGAAAATGTTTTACGGTAGTGGTCATGATATTGGTGTATTTCAAAGTAAAAGAATAAAAGTTATTTCAAAGCCGTCCAAAAAAAAACAGTCTTTAAAGAATGCCGATTTGTGTATTGCAAGTGGTACAAAAGTAGCACTGTTTAACCGCTTGAGGTCACAAACAGTAAGTACAAGATATTTGCATGTAGAGAATGGAAATTTTCATGCGAGTTCGACTCAGTGGGGTGCTTTCACAATTCATCTACTTGATGATGATGAGAGTGAAAGTGAAGAATTTAGTGTCAGAGAAGGTTATGTTCATTACGGAAGTACTGTCAAATTGGTGTGTTCTGTAACAGGAATGGCTCTTCCTAGGCTTATTATTAGAAAAGTTGATAAGCAGATGGCTCTGTTAGAAGCTGATGATCCTGTATCTCAGTTACATAAGTGTGCATTTTACATGAAAGATACTGAACGGATGTATCTTTGCCTTTCACAAGAACGTATTATTCAGTTTCAAGCTACTCCTTGCCCTAAAGAACCCAATAAGGAAATGATTAATGATGGAGCCTGCTGGACTATTATTAGTACAGACAAAGCTGAATATCAATTCTACGAAGGCATGGGTCCTGTTCGTACTCCAGTGACACCTGTTCCAATTGTTCATAGTTTGCATTTGAATGGAGGTGGTGATGTTGCTATGTTGGAGTTGTCTGGAGAAAATTTCACGCCTAATTTACAAGTATGGTTTGGTGATGTTGAAGCTGAAACAATGTACCGTTGCCAAGAGTCTATGCTGTGCGTGGTCCCAGATATCTCATCATTTAGAGGGGAATGGCTTTGGGTTCGTCAACCAACACAGGTACCAGTATCTCTTGTCCGTAATGATGGCATAATTTATGCTACTGGTCTCACTTTTACATATACTCCTGAACCTGGTCCTCGCCCTCATTGTCCACCTGCTGAAGATATTATGAGGCACAATTCTACACATGCAGATAGATTACCTCCTATACCAGATGTTGCGTGGAATCAAGCTCAAGGTATATAATTGTAGTTTTGACTTTTATGAATTGTTATTTCTATCATTTATGTAATTCTCTGCCATTTACAATTATGAGCTTTATTGCTGCTTACATTTCAAATTTTGTTGCTAAAGTGGTTTATAATTTTAATTAGAGTAATTATTTAACAACTTATTCATTCTTTCATGTATGTATTCAGGATTTATTTTTTAAAACATCATTTCATTGGCTGGTTTTATGAATTGTTATTTTAAGTATAAATTTTATTTTCTTACAAGATAATCAGTTCATCTTATAATTCATATTAATTATCTTTTTGAATAATTAAAGATTCACAAGAAGTGTAATTGTGCCATTTTGGTTTAATTTTAGATAATTCAAGTCAAATTGCCATTCGGGGGTAAATAATGTTTGTTTATTTTTAAACATTATTATTTAGAAATTATACATTATCCGATTAATAAGTAAATTTGGAATTGATTGTAAATATATCTATAAGCAATATGTACATTTATAGCAGAAGTCTGATAGATTGTAGGCCTTCTACAAGAAAATATTATGTTAGTGGAGCAATTTTTAGATTAATTTATTTATAGGTTGTTAAACATACATTTATATAAATTTTGGTAATGGGACTCCCCTCTTTACTTGCTCAACTAAGGGAATTAAGACTCAACATTGTTAAATACCCTTTACTTTAATTTATTTAATTACTCCATCATATTTTAATTTTTTCGGAATATTATTATAAATATGGGGAGAAGTGGTTTGAAAATTTACATAACAGTTTATATTCTTATTTCTTCTTAATTATAATATAAATAACTATATTAAAAATCCTTCCAAGTTAAGAACTAAGTACTTTTATCCTCTTAATTTTGATCTTTGATGAAAGAGGGACCTCTTAATTTTATTCAATAAATGGATTAAGACAGAGCTTGAACCTGTTAAAACCTTTTATCACTTAATATAATTTCCTTTAATAATATAAAGTTTGTCAGAAGACATCTTTTGGAGACAAAGTCTTGTATAAAGATAACTGTTGGCTTACAATTTATTTATTTTTACTTTCAAGACATTTTAAAAATGTTTATTGAAAAAATAACACCTTACCTAGCCAAGGTCTTTTTCAGTGCACTCACTTATTACTTTAGTTAAAATGTAATAATATATATATGTTGATAAGTTAAATAATATTTTTGGAAATAAGCATTAATTTATTTGACTTTTTCTAAGTTATGAATTTCAACTATAACAAGAAGGGTCAGACTATGTATTCGTCTCAACATTTTAATACCATTATACAGTCAGGTTTATTTATATAAAATTTTCGGTATAAAAATCATATTGATAATAAAGCCTACCTATATTATAGTTATACCTTTTATTTCTGTTTTGAAATAAGAAATAAAATGTTGGTTTTTTACTTTTTGAAGGAAAAATTTGTATTTTAAAGCAGTTATTGATAACTTAATCATCGTAAAATCGTGTCAATTTAAAAAAAAAAAAATTCCATTCTGCAGAATGAGGACTTTATGATTTCATTAGTACAGTAAGTCATCTTTAATTTTATCAAAGTACATTTTTAAAAATTTTGTGTTTGTTAAATATAAAATATTTTGGCAGATACAAGTTATTTTATCCTTAAAATTTATTGTACTATAATTGTTAATAAAATATTTAGGAACAATCCTTGCAAAATGTTTCAAAGGGTTACAGCCATAAAGTATCAAATTTGATTAAAGGCATTTTAACATTGTTACTATTACAGTTGTTTAAGAAATAATGCACACAACGACTGAAAGTGTGATTAGCTCAGGAATATTTTTTGAAATGAAATACTAATGCATCACAGTAGTATCATCCGTGTATGGGTGTGTATGTATGTGTGTGTGTATACATATATATATATATATATATATATATATATATATATATATATATATATATATATATATATATATATAAATTTTGTATAAATATATGTATATGTATATGTCACTGTTAAATCTTTATTATACCTTATTTTATATCTTATTAATTGATTTTTATATTTTGTATTGCCTTTAGTTAAGCTTCTGATTAAATATTCAGTGTGTATAAAATTTGAATTTTTCTTGGAAAATTTAATTTTACATCTTAAAATATATTTTTTAGGACCTATTTATGTTTTCTTTTTTTTATGTGCAATATTTTGGTGTATTAGCATTTTGTATCAATCGATATTATGTTAGTCGTAATATTAAAAAAATGGATTTTATTTATGGATAAAACGCAAATAACAAATTCATGATAAACTTGTTTGCTAAAAACTAAACATTAAATAAATATTATTGAATAATTTTAGTTGTTTAGTATTGTCTTTAGGTCTCGGTGGTATCAATTTGATTTGATTTATAATTAAAATAATTACATTAAAAAGTCTAGAAGTGGAGTTTTGTATAATTACTAGTGACAGCTTTAAAAAAGTAAAATGTTTTTTTCCCCTAGTTATGGTTTAGTTTATAGAAGAAAAAAAAAGACATTTTTTTACAGCTAAGTTTAAATAAAACTGATTAAAGACAAAATATCACATACCTTAAATTTAGAGACTTGCTTTTTATTGTGTAAATATCCCATGCCGAAGTTAAATATCTAATGCGTCCAGACGCTCTTTTAAAGGGTTCTATAACTTATAATCTGCATTTATTATGCTATCCAATTATTTTTATACCACCCATTACATTTATAATTATATTTTTTTAATGAAAACTATATTAATAAACACTTTTAGTAACAATTTTTAAAATAATTTTTTTCCATATTTTGTAAGATATATATTTATTATTATATTTGAACTGAATTATTGGTATTATTTATGAATTATGTTACATTTCTGTGTGTTTAAGTTAAAAAGAGAGATAGATTTGTCATTTGAGGTTATTATTACCTAAGTAGGTTTGGATTTATTAATACTTGATTGCAAACAAATTAAGATAATTATTTTCTTAATAAAATCATATATGTATATATGCTACAGCAATAATTATAATGTTGTTCTAATATTACTTTAAACACCCTGAAATTAGCCTTTAATATTGAGTTATAGTTAAGTAGGAGAATTCTTTCAATAAAAGGACTTTAAAATAGGAACCATTCTAAATTTTATATAAATTCACAATCCCGGTCAATTTTTTGCCATGTATAGTTAGTTTTTATCACATAAGTTAAATACAAATTGAAATGTGCTAGGTTCACCTTATACAATAATCAAGTTTGCTGTATTAAAAAAAATCTTTTTTATTTTGGATTTATTGATTTATATGTATAAAAAATGTTTGTTTTCTTTTAAAAACATTATTATTTTATTCTGTATTGAATGAATACCTTGAATTTCACACTTTTTCCTGGAATGTATTTGATATCACAGTCTGAAAACGTTATCTGGGCCAAATTGTATGGATTTTTTAAGTTTTTTATTTACAATTTCAAAAAGGGTTCTATTTAGTGAAAATGTTATTATTTCCAGAATTAAAGAACATAAAATTCCCTGAGTAACTAATTGTGAGGCAAATATAGGGGATTTTTTTTAGCTTTTTGTTAGTTCCTTCACTGACTTCATGGGAGGAATTTTGGATTGAATCATTCCCTGGAAGGAATAAGGGATTGAATGAACCTGCTGATGGATTGTGATGTGGTTGAGATAAGTTATGACTTATTTGATTTAAGTGGGATGCTATCTCTCAGTAGGTAACTAGTAATTTTCTTAACTTAACCATTAATTTCATCAATGGTATTTAACGATATTCTGATTTAATCTTGCAATATGCGTTAATTCACAAGAAAAGTTAATTAAGAGGTGACTACTATATAAAAAAATGAACTTATTATTGGGAGTTCACAAAAACATTTTCTTTTCACTACTTACTGGCTATTATACCGGTAATTAGTTTTAAAAACTAATAACCACTGGGGTATTGCTATTATTATGAAGACTGATTGGTATCAATGAGGGTATAAACTTGTACTTTTATCGAGTATAAGGCTTCTTACTGATAACAGTATTTTTCAAAAATTGAAAGATAATTAAGTTTTGTTTGGAAGAGTATCGATTGTTATAAATCTAATTCCGAAATTTTGGACGGAATACGTTACTGTTTTGACCAAATTTATCGTTCTCTTTTCCTCTCAACGTGAAGGTTCATCCAGCCATCACAACCAGACCCCCGGCTTCTCACGAATGTCCTCTCGTATGAGCCATTAACATATGTTTGTCTGAAAAGATAAGGGTGGATGATTTGTAAAACATTATATTTTGAATTAAGGAGAACCTTATATTTCAAATCGTGTCAACCATCCATCCAGAAATTGAAATTGTTTAGGAACAAGTTTGCCTGTTATTCGACGCATGTCCAAGTATTAGTTTTCCCAGAATACAAAATTTGACGGTTAAAACTCGTTATCTATTTTTTATTCAATAATCTCGTAATATATTTTTTTACAATCGAAAAAAATCAATCGTTTTAATGGTACATGCTTTGGGGAATCGCTAAATAGCATATTTTGGCACAGGCTCTAAAAATAGTTAAGTATTTCGCTTATAGCCCAGAACCAAATTTATAATATTATACAAGTGAAATTTAATGTTTTTAGATCCTTGAAAGATATTTTCGCTAGGTTCTGTGTTTTAAATACAAATCTAATAAAGTCCCTATATTTGCTCTCATCCATTATATTTCTTTGGAACAAAAATTGACGTTAGGTACTCACTCGACACAGAATTGTATGTTCTTTAAATCTTCAACTAATAAAGGTTTTCACGGGAAGAATCATTTCGGAGCTATAAATCATTACTGAAAAAAAACAAAAGCTGTTTTTATCACATATTTCCTCTAAAATCCAATGAACTAATCTAGTTCATCGTCAATTTGCTGTTTGTTCATTTAACATTACTTTATGCTGCTATGGCTAATCAGACGATGGTACATTGTGATTTCTAAGTTTTGCCTATGCAGGTTTAATTAGAATAGGGATTTTTAACGAGTATCTGACATACATATCGTACAGGCTCGGGACGCCCGTTTAACGTCCCTTCCGAAGGACGAGGCGCGTTTTCAGTTGCCCACATAACCGAATATGCAGTCCTTGAAGGTCAATTATCTTTTAGGGCGACAATATTAGAAAAACAGTAAGTTGCCTAGTTAACCTAAGCGTCAAATTTCACAGTTTCAATTTTGGATTAATGTTTTGGATAGTTTCTCCACAAGTGATTTTTTTTGTTCATGTCCTTTGTTCATACAGCCAATTTACTTGATGTAATGTTATTACAGTTGTAAATATCAATAAAAAAAAAAAAAAAAAAAAAAAAGAATTAATGTTCAAGGAAAAGGCCTATCAGCCGGAAAGTCAATGTGTTTTTTTTTTATAATGAGGATTATCTAGAATTTAAAGTAGTTTTTATTTTAAATCCTTATACTGAACGAGTCCGTCACTAGCTCCTAAACTACTTACGCTAATCAATTGTTTTAATTTTGTGCACAATGAGATCACTTATGTCTTATTTATTTGTAAATATATATATGTGGAAGTATGTTGGGAATATTTATTCTTATTAATACATGAAATTTATATGCCTAAAAATGAAATATAAATGTTTATGTGATTTTGATATAGATTTTTCCTGTAAATGTTAGTTGGAATTGATTTTTTTTCTGTGTCTATTTTTTTTTTTTAATATGTAATATTTGTGATTACCTTTATTTTAAATGCATTTAATTTATTTTGTAGAATTCTTAATTAATATTGAAGCAATGTATTAGTTTAAAAAAGTTAAAGTAATGTATATTTTTAAAAAAATACTAATTTCATGTATGCCGATTGATATTGTGTGATACAAACTGTATTGTAAATAAATTTAGTTTAAAAAAAGAAATATGAATACTGTTCTATTATGTGAATAAAATTGCATTGTATATATTTATGTACACATAACACAAATGTGTATTTCAGTGCTAGAATATTTATTTTTAAATGATATTATTTTATTTATATGTACAGGAATAATCTTACAAGAAATTGTTAATAGTTATTAAAATAAGTAACTTATTTGATAGTGAAGTCTATTAAAACGGTATGATTTGGAAATTCACGTACTACTTTCTCTTTTATAAAATTAAATATTTAAAAAATTTTTTTGTTGATTTGACAATTGTTCTCTTATTTGCACAAGAATTTTTTGTAATCAAAATTACTTTTCAATTTTAAGTTAACTAGTATACCAAATATAGTTTTAGGTGGCATTATAAAATGTGTGATAAGATCTTATAGAATTATGTAATAAACATGAAAAACTAGTCACACTTTTACACTCTCCTTGAGTATGTATTTGGATAGTTATTTCCTTTTTCTTACCTTATCCTACCGATCTCATTTACATAGCAGTTCCCCTGACCTTAACAGGAAGCCAGAGCCTTTTGTCAGTGTTTTTATTATTAGACTGTTTAATTATTTCATTAAATATGTAACTGAAATGGTCATCAATAAATTTTTGGTTGTAAATCCAAGAATGGATCAACAAAAGAATTGTAATTTTTGGATTTAACAAAAAAAAAAAAATAATATTCCTTAATTTCGATGGCCATATTTCTTAACATTGATACATATATAAAAACTGCGTAAATATGGATATTGATATTGGCGCTTCTTTTATCTTATCGCATAATGATTTAGTCCTGTCATAACCTGAAGTTTTATGAGCAAGGAGCAGTGCTCTGCAACACCTGTGAAAAAATCAATTTTTGAAATTTGGAGCTATCCGCTTTTGATCTTGAACGCCTCATATATATTTATGCAATAAGTCTTATCTAACCCGAAGGTTCGATGCCCATATCACCAATCACTGCTTACAAGCTTCCGTCCACGGCGGGGCTTCCACTACTACTCAAACCCCAATCCATTAGATTACTCAGGCCTAGACGTTCAAAAGTAAGCACTATGCTCATTATTTTTTTTTTTGAATTCGTTCGTTACTCAGCCTAACAACTTTACAAGAATATCTTAATACATTAATCTTAAACTTAAATTATAATAACCGGGTTCATGATCAGCAATTTCGGTATAATTTTCGAATACCTTAACACTTCCACCCTTCAGCGTTAACGGCAACGTTTCATATCCGCGAATAAAAGCCGAGATAGACTTTCGTTTTATCTAGTTATCATAGATCCAAAGTACTTAAACTTCTCAACATGTTCAAACGTATTCCCTCCTAAAACAAAATCCCCCAATTTTCTCCTGCTAATCATATACTTAATCCTATTCGAATTCGCTTGCAGCCCTATTTCCTTACCTACATTTATCAACGTTTTTGAATTAATTTTTATAGTTTCTGCGTCTTCACCCAGTAGTACCAAGTCGTCCTCAAACTCACGCACGTGTATTTAAATATTCAGATTAAAATTCACACCTTTTAATAACGTAGTCAATTGCATTAAATTAAATAGTACATACAGGTGAAAGCGAAACCTCGTTTTAAACCTTAGCAAACCTTAAAATTCTCCAAAAAATAATTTTCTATCTTAACATTATTGAACGTTTCGGTTATACACACCCTTACTAGATTTACTAGCTCTTTTGAATTCCCTGTACTCAATACGTTATACTGCATCATAACTTTTTAAAACTAATACTAAGCTCTTGAACTACTCCTTTAAATCTAATATTTGGCGAAAAGAAAATATTTGATAGATAGTTGAACGCTTTCGTTGATAATTTCCTCCACGTGTTCCTTAATTCTGATATAATAATAATGCGATTCCGTGATAGTCATAGTCCGTTCAGGGCTCCTATTTGTGAATCGGAATAATTATAGATTTCTTTCCATTCAAAAAACGGTTTTTAGTTTTCCCTGGTCTTTTTAACCGTCGACCATCGACACTCATGGTTCCCTGCTTTATAAGATTACAATTTTCTATACGATGACTATTTTGACTTCCTCCTTACTCGTCCTTCTATAAATAGTTCGCCACTCTGATTTTTAGAAACAGAGATTTTTTATTATTTCCTGTAGTCAAAATATCAGCCAAGACATTATTTTCATCTCTAATTGCATTCATCATGCGACCTATTTATGCCCTCCGTTTCCAATTATGTTAGTTTTTATCTCTATTATTTTATTCTTAACATCCTCTCTTCTTTTACTTTAGATGATTGTTGACGTGTTATTGATCGAAATTGGGATCTTGAAGTTCTTATTAACTCACGTTAAATGAACTCTTATTTTTTTTGCAAATGCACAACCAGGATTTTTTCTTTTTACTCAGGTTTTTTCCAATACATAAGTTACCAACCTCTTTAATATTATCACTATTTCCCTATATCCTCGCGGTCTTCATCTAATCTAAACCTATTCTTTACCCCTACTACGATTAGATTTTTGGTAGGAGGGTTCTTTAATTTATCTAAAGCAAAAGTATCGGAACAAAAACGGTTAACCATTTTTTCTTTTATTGCAAATTTTTGTCAAATTAAACGTTAACTAATTCATGATCTGATCCTCAAAGACACGACTCACATTAATTATACTACTCTTGCCATCTAGCTTGTGGTGGCACATCATCAAGTTTATTTTAAGTTTGTGAATTTGGCGATGTCCACGTGCACTTATGAATATCCTTATGTTTAAAAGTGGTCCTTTGGTAATTGGGTTTTTCGAGATAGCTTTCGAAAAGTGTTTATGTTGTATCATATTATCATTGCTTAGTTAGTGTAAACTTTGCTTACTGATTGTCTTAAACAAACTTTTCCCCTTCCCACCCTTGTGTTCCCATAGAATTATTTATATACATTTTCGCGGTAATTTGTCATAAAATTCGGATTTAATTTCATCATCACTATCTTCGATAGGAGAATGCTTATTTTATAGCGCGATTTTTAAGCAATGTTTCTGAAGTACAGCCACCTATACAACTACACGTCTCTTAACGTGGAGTCTAACCTATTTTTAATCAGAAATCCATTAGTTACTGCGTACTAAGTAGTGTACTTGCCTTCCGTTAAGGAACCTTTCCCTGGCCAGCGAACCTATTGTAGTGCCCATGATACAAAAATTGTACCTCTTGACCTTGTTTGCGACCGATTTTAATCCACCAGTAGTATTCTCACTTCTTACCTTCCAAGTAAATCTCTATTTTTCTATTTTACGGCATAATGTCCTGTTTAAGCAGTGTCTAATTAGATTGTGAACAAGAAAATAAATGATATATATATATATATATATATATATATATATATATATGTTAATAGTAGACTGAAATAATCACATCAACTAACCTTTATTGATTATACAGTTCTTCGCTTTTTTATATCATAATTTTTATCTCCGAGAAAAAAAACATATGCTTAACTCTTAACCTAAAACTAACTCTACTAGTATATTTACATACACATAACTCCCCCCCCCTTCCAGTTCCTGCATAGAAGGAACTATTATAAAAAAAAAAAATAGGTAAAGAAAAGAAACAAAGGAACATACAAAAATAAAATAAGTAATCATGAAAAACAACAACAAAAAATGTCTTTTGCATGCACAAGTTAACCTCACTCAGGTGTAGCAGCCGCAGGTGGGACAGGTGACAGAGCATGAGGCACTCGAAGTTCCTCCAGATGAACGGTCCGAACGCGAAATGGATAGTGCACATCCCGAATCGTATAGAGGTTGCGTTCGCGAACAGTCACGATTTTGTACGGACCCTCGTATCGCGCCGAGGCTTTAGTTCGTGCAGTGCGTAATCGTCTATAAACAATCGTACCCAATGGCAGGGGACCCTTGGTATACACCCCGGCCCGAGCATTGGTTTTGTGCACCCTGGTGGTCTTTTCTCGGATTAGTTTTTCGCGTACCTTTTGCCACGTAGATTTACGAGTGACTTGTGATTGATGGTGCATGGCACCTAATTCTTCATTGTTGGCTGTGATGAGGTCACCCCTATCCCTCATTAGAATAGAGGTCTACTTGCACCGACCTGAGAGGTTCCATCGCCGTGGGAGTGACTACCTGCTCTGCCACCGGTGGCTGTCGATCATATTTCGCGCGCTGGCATACTGGCGCATTGATCTATATAATCTTTCACCGTGCGACCCATCGCTTTCCAAAAGTAGATGCGTTTCAATGCACGTAACGTCTCGTCGATCCCCCGGTGATTCGTTTTGCCACTGTGGTGGTCCCTAATGACCCGTTGCTGTGCTGCGATATCGGGTACCGTTTCTACTTCCCGAAGGCAACGCACTAGAGAACCACCTACCCCAATTCGTTCTTGGCGCCACAACCGTCTGATTTTATCAAGGAGAACCTTGTTGCCGACGTAAATATGACCGCGGCGTCCCGGTACGCAAAACTCGGAAAAAATCCGTTCTATTTCGACGTCATCTACTGTCGCTGGAATACGAATCGTAACCGTCGATAACCCCTCATACATTGATCCACTCGAATCAGTGCCCACGCCTTGTTTTGACCGAATAACCATTTGGAACCGCTTATCATTGATGATTTCATCAACTTCTGGGAGTTCCCTAGCTCTTTCTGGTGAGCTCTCCTCTGACTGTTGACGTATTAGTGGAATCTCCGGCCCTTGTTCCGCCCAATCCCGCAAATAACGCACCGCAAATGGCTCGGCCGACGTGCTTTCTTCCTCTACCGCATTAATTACCAGATCGCGCGACAAACAATCCTCCACCGCGTTTCTACCCCTTTTTTATGAATAACTTGGAACGTATAGGGAGCCAATCATTCCTTCCAACGGGAGACGCGCGCTGACGTTTCCTTCAGCGTGGCTAGATAAACAAGTGGTTTGTGGTCCGTCAATAACTCGAAACGACGCCCATATACATATGGCCGGAAGTACTCAACCGCCCACACCACTGCTAAGAGTTCACGCTCGATAGCACTATATCGGTGTTCAGCCGGATTAAGTTTCCGGCTCGCGAAAGCGATCGGCTTTTCCCCCTCCGCGAAATTCTGCGACAGGACCGCCCCAATAGCAACCTCACTCGCGTCTGTGGTGATTCTGAACATGAGAAGAAAATCTGGAAAAGCCAACAACGGTCGTGACATCAAGATTTTCCGGCACTTATGGATGCTATCGACCTGGGAGGGCCTTAGACAAAACCATCTCCCCTTCTTTAGGGTCTCCGTCAGAGGTTGAGTCAATTCGGCAATTCCTGGAATGAACCGCCTATAATAGTTCACCATTCCTAAGAATCTGCGAATCCCCCGAACATTGGTGGGTAATGGTGCTTCTTGGATGGCTTTCACCCTTTCTTGATCGGGCTGTACCCCTTTTCGCGATACTACGTGTCCCAAAAACCGTATCTCTGGTAATCCAAATTTTGATTTCCCTTTGATAATTTAAGGCCGAACTCGCGGATTCTGTCAAACACCCTCCCAAGATGCCTCAAGTGTTCTTCTTCGGAACGACTAAAGACAATTAAATCGTCCATATAAACTTGGGCGAAGTCCTCTCCTAACCTTCTCTGGAACTCGTCCATAAACCGTTGGAAAGTCAGTGGGGCCCCCTTCAGCCCGAACGGCATTCTTACGAATTCATAATGGCCCCGCTCCCAAGAAAACGCGGTTTTCCCTATGTCCTCGGCAGCCATTTTTACTTGATGGTACCCGCTTTTTAAATCTAGAGTACTAAAAATCGCCGCGTCTGCCAATCTGTCCAGAATATCCTCCACGCAAGGAAGCGAGTATCGTTCGTCCTCTGCTTCATTCAGTTTTCTATAATCGACCACGACCCTATATTGTTTCTCCGTTTGCGTGTCCTCGTCTTTCTTTTTCTCAACTACCCACAACGGACTATTAAAAGGGGAATTACTTGGCCTGATAATTCTCTGGCGTAGGAGATCGTCCAATTGTCCCTTAATAATATCCCTCAACGCCTGCGGGTAACGTCTATCTTTGACATACACCGGAATATCCGTTTTTAATCTAATCCGATAGACCGTTTCCCTGTAGTGGGCAAAATCTCATTTTCCACATAGAAGAAGTCTTTATTTATCTCTACGATATCCTTAATGGGTGCCCTTTCACAAATTACCGCACCAATTTTTATACCGCCACCGCCGCTCGTAACAGTGGTCTGATATGGCCTTTCACCTAGTTTGAAGTGCCAATTCCCCTGATCCACTGTCAATTTCAATCCAGTAGTACAATGAAGTAGTACCCCGGCATTATCGTACCCACCACGTGAACCTTAACCTCCACATCCCGTCCTGCCAATTCTGTATAATTGACGTTCACATCCCCCAAGGTCGTGCACCGCCCGCTCACGGTAGCGATACTGCACTGGCATTGTATGTGTCTTCCACATAGTTCTAGTTTCTCAGCCCCTTTTTTACTAATTAGTGAATTTGTACTCCCAGTGTCAACAAGGACCCTACCCCTGTTCCCCTCATTCTCGCCACGGGCAATCGTGTTCGTTCCCCCTTTTTCACCGCGTTAATAATAATTATTCCCCCCGAACCGTTGCCCCGCCTAATACCGTTTCCTCATTCCCGTCATTGTTGTCGCGGACCTTCCTCTGAACTGGAAAGACCGCCCCTCCACGAATTACCACCTCTTACCTCATGCTCTCTCACTGCTGGCGTGCTGTGCTGAGAACTAACGCTCTCCTCTGCCGACGACTCCCCGCTGGAATAGCGGTCGCCGCTCCTCCAATGAGTCCGCTTCTCTCGCCCCTCCTGGTGGTTGACTTCCATCGGTTCAGGCCTGGATTCTCTTCTGTATGGTCTAGAAGTCCGTCTCGGGCAATCTCATGCCATTTGTCCTTTCTTGCCGCATTCGTAGCACCGCGTCAGACTGCATTGGGCTGCTACGTGACCGGGCCTATTGCATTCATAACACCGACGCTCCGGTCGTTTCCTCCTCTCTTCAAACCCTCTGCTAGGTCGGTCCTCGGAAGGTCGACTGCTGCGCCTGGGCGGACTCTTATAATATCTTCTTGCGGATCTCACTTCGGTCCATTCGCCATCGCACTTCTCTCGCCGTGCCTTGTTCCTGTTATGCGCGTCTACCAACTCGTGGGCACATTCAACGAAATCTCGGTCACGTGATAGAGAACCTGGTCGGTCCATATAATTGTTCAGCTGTACCTTCAGGAGACCACGTACAAACTCCAATCGCCGGCCGCCTTCCTCTTGACCAAAAGCTTCAACCATTTTCTCCACCACTCTATTGTAGAGAACTAAAAGTTTTTCAGCGAATTCGCCCTCCGACTGGCCTTGATTCCGCTTCACATTCACTAGATAAAATACGTCTTCTTCCGGAGTCCAGCGCCCTCCGCCATACAGCTTCTTTAATCATTCTTTCAACGTGTCCCATGAATGAGTTGTATCGCTCTGTATAGCGTTCAGGATACGTCCGACCAACGGCTTCTAACATTTTCATGTCTGACGCGAATATGGTCCCATTTTTCTGTCGTGATACAACTAGAGTCCTAATCTGGTCGGCGCCTTTTATGAAGTGATCCAGATCACCAACCGTACCTGTGAATGGCTCTAATTGGCCAATGACCTCGTGTATAAAGGCAGAATTTTGAGTACTTACCTTTATTAATTCTATTTGTGCCGACTTTTTCGCCTCCGTGAGATATTCTTCCGCCATCTTTGCCAACTGGAATTCGAACTTGGCGCGTTCCTTAATTAACTCGTCTGATTGAGCCATCATATGAGTGCTTCTTAAGTTAAGAAACTTAAACTTAAAAACTTCTTAGTTTTTAACGACACGCGAACAAACAAACTCCCGGGTTTCGGCACCAGTTAATAGTAGACTGAAATAATCACATCAACTAACCTTTATTGATTATACAGTTCTTCTCTTTTTTATATCATAATTTTTATCTCCGAGAAAAAAACATATGCTTAACTCTTAACCTAAAACTAATTCTGCTAGTATATTTACATACACATAACTTATATATACTCGTTTCTACTTATCTTGACTGTTATGGAAATTATATTGTGTTTTAGATCTCGAGTTTCAGTCTTTTTTTAACTTCTTAGGCGACGTTTCGAGACTGGGTTAGTCTCATACTCATGCCCTGACACTGAAAAAATGAGCTTTTAGTAAAAACATTAAATAGCACACTAAAATAGATATAAAATGACCTGTGTAAGTTGTAATAGATAGGGTGTACTTACAAGTTCCAAAGAATGAATCAGTTTTTCATAAATCAGTTGCCTCGCAAAACAGCATAAAATATTTGTATTGCAATTGCTATGAGCAATGAGTAAGTAATCCATTTTTAGGAACAGCAGTTCATTTAATTGTTGAATCATATTAGATTATTGTTATTTTTATATATTATGAATTAATTAAATTTGCATAACACGAGCTTAGACCTTGAACATCCGATTTTTTGTTTACAGCTTGATTTTTATACTTCTCTATAGTTATCATTTCTTTTATATTCCTTTTGAAACTATTTTTCTCTTGGTGTATTATTTTAGGTTTATCAAATTTAAAGGTATGTTGTGTATTTCTAAAATGTGTAGTGAGAGCTGTTTGATCTGGTTTATTGGGTTTTTTTATTATTGAATCACAACTATATTTGTGTTGGTACACTCTACGTTTTAAGTATTGTTCTGATGTTCCGAAATAGGATTTACCGCATTTATCTTCACATTGTATTTCGTACATGACATTTGATTTTAACTCTAATTTATCCGAATCTTTGGTTTTTGTAAATATTCTTGACACAGTGGCTGTGTTTTTGAAAGTAATTGCGGAGTCTTTTTTACTTTTATTACCGGTGATTGTTTTTGCTAGTCTTTCTGAAAGTGTTGGTATATAAGGTATTGTATAGTATTTTTAGGATTGGTTTCATTTAGGATGTTTTGGTTAGAAAGTGTTTTTGTTGTTTTTAATAAATTGCGAAGGAAGTTGTGCGGATAACCATTCTTTAATAAGAGGTCCAGTGCGTTGTTTTCGGCTGTTTTTTGGTGTATTGGGGATGATAATTTTCTCGCGCGATTTATTAGGTTTTTAGCCTTATTTATTTTATATCTTTTGGGGCATTGGCTTGTGTAGTGTAAGTATCGACCAGAGTGAATAGATTTTTGCCACCGTTTAGTTTCTATTTCTCCGTTTGATTTTCTGATTAAGAGAACGTCTAAAAATGGTATTTTATTATCTTTTTCAAATTCAATAGTAAAGTTTAATCGAGTGGAATATTTATTAAATTCATTTAAAATTATTTCTTTTTCATTATTTTCAGTCGGTATCGCTGTTATTATATCATCCACCTATTTAAATAGAAACGGAATATTAAATGGTATTTTTGGTATGACTGTATTTAACAGTTCTTCTAAATAAATATCAGCCAAGATAGGTGAAATAGGAGATCCCATAGGGCAGCCGAATTTTTGGATATAAAATTTTTCATTGAATTGAAAATATCCTCTATCTGTACATAGGGCCAGTAATTGTAAAAATAGTTTTTTGGGGATTTTTGTATGCGTTTTTAATTTATTCCAATTTTTTTCTATTATAGCTTTTATTTTGGAAATGCATATGTTAGTAAATAAGGACGAGGCATCTAATGAAATTAATTTATAACCTTTAGGAATTTTAATATTTGTGATTTTTTGATGAAATTCAAATGAATCTTTAAGATTATATTTATTTGTAGATATGTGATTTAACAATTCGGCTAAGTATTTTGAAAGCTCATACGTCGGTGAATTTATGAATGATACTATAGGTCAGACTGGGTTTCCGGGTTTATGATTTTTTATAACTGTGTATAATTTAGGGGAAGTCGGAGAATTAGTAATGAGTTTTTTGTATGTTTTTATATCAATGTAATTCTTCTTCTTTAATAATCCTAGAGTTATGTTGGTATCTGTCATCAATTTATGTGTAGGATTGGAACCGACCTTTTTATAAGTTTGGGCATCATTTAGCAATAACTGAGTTTTATTTATGTATTCGTCTTTGTTGATCGCGACAGTTTGGTTTGTTTTGTCTGTTTTTGTGATTATTATATTAGGTTGTGTTTTTAAAAACTGTTTGGTTTTTTGTTCAATTTTTGTATGTTAAAATCTTTCTTGTTATAATTATCAGGTTTATTATTTTTGTAATTTGTAATTTTATTAACGCATTTGCCTCTTACTTCATCACGATCAGTTTCTTCTACATTATTTTGTATTATATATTCAATGTCACTAATGATAGATGTTACGGGTAATTGATTAGGTTCATAATTTATACAATATTTAGGGCCGAGAGATAAAAACTGTTTCACGTCTGGTGGAAATACTGTTTTAGTAAGATTAACAAACCACTTTTCATTTCCTATATTAACCGATCTTTTATTATTTACTTTTGATATATTTTTTATTTGATTTTCTTTTATTTGATTAAATGTTTTTTCGTATGTATTATTGATTGTATTATAAAAATTTTCGTAGATATTTTGTGGTATTTTTTTTACGCAATTCGGTTTTGTAGTTTTTAATGTCTGTTTATTTTGTCTACTTTAAATATTGCGCTTTTTATTTCCATATTTAGAATGTGTTTTTTAAACCTATAGAGGGCTCTATTGAATTCTATTTGATACCTTTTTTCAATTTTACAAGTTGTATTTATACGTTTAAATGTATTATCAACACATTGGGTACGTAGTCCTAACTTGTCTTTGGATTTCGGTAGGATGTGAGCTATTGTTTTGTCTGTGGAGAATGTGGTCTTGACGTCGTGGTTCTTTAGAATCCTAGCGATCTTTTCTGAGGTACCTTTGATGTAAGGAATGGTTGTCTGGGTTTTGGGTTCGTTGTCGGTTTCTTTATTGTCTTGTTTTTTGAGTTTTCTCTTGCGATCTATCCGTTTAATAGTTTCTTTGTCGTATCCGTTTTTCAGGAAGGCTGTTCTCAAGTGCCTCTTCTCTTTAGGGAGCTTTGACGGTTCAGCTATCATTTCAGCTCTGTTGAGTAGAGTGTTGACGATTCCTTACTTTTGAGACGGATGGTGGAGTGATGTGGCATGAAGGTATCTGTCTGTATGTGTAGGTTTACGGTAGACGGTGTGTCCAAGGTGGTTTCCCTTCTTCTCGACCAGGAAGGGAAGCTTCCCATCCTTCTCCAGCTCCATTGTTATCATCAATCACATCAATTGTATGTTAGGGTGGATGCTGTTTAGATGGAGTAAGAATCTGTCCAGTGCATCTTTTCCGTGCTTCCATATGGCAAAGGTGTCGTCCACTTATCTGAACCAATATTCAGGTTTTAGGGCTGCGGTGGAGAGTGCTTTCTGTTCGAAGTGTTCCATGTACAGGTCCGCTGCCGATAAGCTCAATGAAGATCCCATGGCTGTGCCTTCCATTTGTTTATAGTACTGTCTATTGAACAGGAAACATGTTTCCTTCATGCATATCTCCGTCAGTCGGTACTCTTCTTCCTCAGAAGATTTCTCATAAGGTTCAGGGCTTCATCGGCAGGGACCTTGGTGAAGAGGTGAATAAAGAAACCGACAACGAACCCAAAACCCAGACAACCATTCCTTACATCAAAGGTACCTTAGAAAAGATCGCCAGGATTCTAAAGAACCACGACATCAAGCCCACATTCTCCACAGACAAAACAATAGCTCACATCCTACCGAAACCCAAAGTCAAGTTAGGACTACGTACCCCAGGCATCTATAGCATACCCTGTTCCTGTGGCAAGGTCTACATTGGACAAACCGGAAGGACCATCGAAAGAAGGTTAAAAGAACACAAAAGGAGTGTGGTGGTCTGTTCCGACACTAATTCGTGGAGCACGGCCTGGGGTTCAGTGCGCACAGACGCCAGAGGAAGAGTGGTGGAGGAAACCGTGGCGAGGTGCCAGCTCTTGGTCATGAACGAGCCCTGTGGCCCAACTTTCGTTGGAGCCAGGGGCGAGAGCTGGTTCGACGTCCCACTCGCCACGGCCACCATGGCGAGGCGCATTGCGGACTGGACCCTACGGTCTGACACGAGCTCCGACCACTGGGTCATAGCCTTCAGTGTGGTAGAGGAGGAAGGCGGAGTCTTGCCAGTGGAGAAAGGCTTCGTGACCCGAACGGCGAACTGGGGAGATTTCTCCAGTGAACTGGAGGGAATACTGGTGGACAGAGAATGGGAAGAGATGGCGCCGATGGAAGGGGAGTCTGCCGTTGACCGCAGAGTGGCGGGGCTGACGGGCGCCATCACGGAAGCGGCCAGTATGACCCTCCAGCGCCGTAGAGCGAGAGCGCGTCCGGTCCCATGGTGGACGCCTGCCCTGACGCTCCTCAAGAGGGAGTACTACAGGGCCAGGCGCAGGTACCAGGAGTGCAGGGATGAGGAGAGGAGACCGGCACTCCGAGAGGAATCAAAGGCTATGTACAGGGCATACCGAAACAGCGTGCGTCACCGAAAGAAGGTATCCTGGGACGAGTTTATCGTCCAGGAATCGGAGAAGAATCTCTGGGGAATCCCGTACAGGGTGGCACTGGGCAAGGTGAAGCCGCTAACCATGATGGCGGCTATCAGAGTGGGAGATGCCCAGGCAACCACCCTGGAGGAATCTGCGGATATGTATATAAACTATACATACCCCAGGGATGATCCGTCCCAGGATACGGAAGACGATAAAATGGTAAGACGCACCACGGTGTGCCCTCCAGGTACCGAGCTGAGTCCGCCATGGGATATATGGGACCTTCGTCTTGCCGTGGATAGGCAGAGGACCGGAAGAGCTCCAGGACTCGCCGGAATAGACGCCGCGATCTTGAAGAAGAGCGTCCCCCTCATTGAGGATGACCTTCTTGGCATCTTCAATGAGTGTCTGGCCCAGGGGCGGTTTCAGAGAGAGTGGAAGATCGCGGATCTGAGACTCCTCTACAAGGGAGGAGGCAAGGATAAGGAGACGCCTAAGGCGTACAGGGTGATATGCCTCCTCCTGGTGATGAGTAAAGTCTTGGAGAGTCTGATCGTCACCAGCCTAAGGCCGGTCCTTGATGCGGCGAGCCATCCACGGCAGTTCGGCTCGACCCGTGGCAAGGGAACGACGGATGCACTGTTGAGGGTGCGCAGGGACGTTGAAGAGAGGGCGGAGAAGTATGTCATGCTAGTACTGTTTGACATATCCTCCGCCTTCGATAGCGTGTGGTGGCCCTGCGTACTCCAGCGGCTGCAGGAGTTCGACGCCCCCAGCAACCTGTACTCCCTCGTGAGCGGCTACCTCAGTGAAAGGAGTGTCAGGATTAGAGGTAGCTACTACGAGATCGAGAGATAGATAGAGAGAGGATGTCCACAAGGGTCGGTCCTCGGGCCGGCCCTGTGGAAACTCGTCTTTGACCAGCTGCTGGGGTAACTGGAAGAGAAAGGTTTCCTTGCCACGGCCTACGTCGACGATCTGGCAGTCATCGTGGCCGCGAACAGCAGAGCCAGAGTGAAGACCCAAGCAGAGAGGTGCGCCAGTCTCGTAGCGGAATGGTGCGTGTGGAGGAAGTTGAGTATGGCCGCTGCCAAGACCCAGGCCATACTCCTAAGAGGCTCCACTGACAGGGCTCACCCTATCATATTGGAGATCCAGACAGAGAGGGTTAGACTAGGTGAGGAGGTGACGTACCTAGGCGTGAAGTTTAGGAGAAACTTCGACGCCACTCCTCACCTGGGATACCTGAAGGATAGGGTGACCCTGTCACTCAATGGACTTGGAAGGATAGGGGGTGCATTCTGGGGCCTCAGGTACCCAGCAACGATGACCATTTATAAAGGCGTGGTCTTGGGATCCTGAGGTATGCATCCCCGGCGTGGAGCCGCAACCTCACGCAGTAGCAGAAGAGGAGACTGGCGACGATCCAGAGACTGGCTCTGCTACGGGTCACGAAGGCTTATAGAACGGTGTCATATGAGGCGGTGCAGGTGCTTGCCGGAGCTATGCTCCTGGACCTCCTCCTGAAGGAGGACGCCCTTAAGTACGAGGCGAAGAGGCAGGGGCTGGAGACGCTTCCGGAGGGACTCTGTCAGAGGATCGGCGAGACCCCGAACTTGTGGAAGAGGATATTGAGGGAGGACTCGATAGAGCAGTGGAACGGACGGTGGGTGACGAGCCAGAAGGACTCTACGCTGAGGAAGTTCTTCCCCACCGTCCAGTCGAGATTGGCTGCCACATGGGTCCTCCCGGACTACTGGGCCTCGCAGATGCTGACGGGACACGGTGGGTTCCGGGGAAAGCTCAGTGAGCATAGAAGAGAGATCGACCCCCGGTGCCCCACCTGTGGAGTCCCAGAAACGGCGGAGCATGTGATGCTCTCCTGCACCGCGATGGAAGGACACCGAGCCAGGATGTCGAGGAAAACCGGGATCTTCGTCCTCGCCGAGGAAGACTTCCCCCGCCTGGTCGAGGAGGACAATTACCCTCATTTCAGGGAGTTTGTCCACGGGTGGAAGGAGGTGGTCGGTCCTGCACACTTCACCATCAGCAGGATACGGCTGCCCGGCGAGCCACCAGAGCAGGAGTCACCAGTGCATTCGCCAGAGGATGAGCTCCCAGGAGGACAGGACTGAGGGAGTGGACTGGCCGGACGCGGACAGGACGGATGCGGCGGACCAGGAGGGCTGGACGGCAACCGGACGGATGCAGACCGGCCAGGAGGCCTACAAGGTGCTGCCCCATCAGTAAGGTGCACATCCGTGCACCGGGCAGCACCACAGATTTTTATTTTTATTTGTTTAGTTATTGTACCCAGGAGATAAATGGTACCCCCCAAAATAATTGTATAATAAGAACTTTTAATAAAGAGTAGTTTATTGGCAGTGGTGGGCGTGCGTAAACCCAACGTATCAACCCGCCACTGCCGAACCCCGTATGCCAGTGATGGCAGGTAGGGAAAAAAAAAAAAAAAAAAAAAGGTTAAAAGAACACATATCTAGTGTCAAAAACTTCAAGACGGAAAAATCGGCTGTAGCAGAACACTTCTACAACACCAACCACCACATACCTTTTGAAAACAAGAAAATAATTATCACCTCCGCACTATAAGAGAGGCCATTGAAATTATTAAAGAACCCAATAATTTCAATAAGGAAGACGGTTACAAACTTAGCAAAAACTGGTATCCTGCCATAAAACAAAAGACCAACACATCAACCTACCATCCAAACACATAGGACAATACCGAACAGACACGAACCCACCCGAACACAACACAACCCACGGACTCGACACAAGCGAGCCAGTGGGAAGGCAGACTTCGACCGAGACCCCCCATCCCTAAGGTATATACACCCTGACTCCACCTTCCGCTCTTCATTTACTGACTAGCCCTGAGGAAGCTCACAACACGATGAGCGAAAACTTGGGAAACAAAACCAACACCACACGGTCCATCCCGGAAAAAGAACATATGGACAACACCGCAGACCGTGGAAGCCTACGTGAACATAGGATACCTTTTTTTTGTTTCTTTTCTGTTTTGATCACAAAAAAAAATAATATAATGTCAATATTTATTGAGATATTTTAAAAAGAAATATTTTACAATTGGTTTGAGCAAGTGCTTGGAAATAAGAATTCATAAGAGGTAGTGTACAAAAAATTAAACATTCAAATCACCTTCACTCAATGAAATACAATTATAAATAAGATAGAGTACATTTACAATTTGTGAATTATAACAGTGTTATAAAATTTATATATACCTATTAAATTTTAACTAATCATAAATATTTTATATAAATAAATAGTTCACTAAAAAATTGTATAAAAATTAATTATCACACTTTTTTCTTCTTCAAAATTTTAAATATATTACACAGAAAAACTAAAATATTTATTGTTTGACTGTTACTAATACATCTATTGAAGCGCTTATGATGTATGATAATATACAAAATAACTAAGTATTAATTTATAGTGATTTTGGTTAGATCATTTCCTCCTTTATCAATTCCTTGACAAATATCTTCTGGTTATGTAGGCATGGTTTATATTTTCAGTTTGAAAATTTAGTCATAGTTTACACTCTAGGAAAAAATATAATTTTTTATGCTCTACACTTATATAAGAAAAAAGGAAATATATATTTATTTTATTCTTATACTCCGTTGTTTATTCATATTGCTCAACATAAGTGAGATATAAGAGGTTAGAAGATCATCCATTTTGTAGCCCAAGGATGTTTCACATAGTAATTTTGATCCTCTGACAAGATTACCAATTGTCATGTGAAAATATGTATTACCGGAAGACCAATTTGATATTCTTGTAAATGGATGAGTTACGAGAATTTCCTGAAAAAAATCCAAAAAGATAAATGGAAAATCAAAATGCATGCAATTATACATACATATATATATATATATATATATATATATATACACGTGGGTGAATCAAATATAAACGAGACTTTTTGTCCTGGAAGCCCAGCGAAGGTGCGGGAACGTTCCCGCGTTTAGGGGTGTTGGGTAGGGATGCCAGGAGTGGGGGAAGCAGGCGGGCGGATGCCCTCGAACTCACCAGTTACCGTCGTGACGATGTCTGAGCAGGATGTATCCCCCTCGATTGCGCAACGTATTATCATCAAATTTCTTGCTGCTGAAGGTGTAAAACCGGCTGAAATCTTGAGAAGGTTGACTGTACAGTTTGGGGAAGAGACACTTTCTCGTGCCAGAGTGTTTGCATGGCATAAACAGTTTGTGGAGGGTCGTAATCGTGTTCAGAATGAAAGCCATGACCGCAGACCCCGCTCCAGCATCACAGCAGACAACATCAGCCGTGTTCGACAGCTTATTGAAGGTGACAGACGTCTAACCACCAGTGCCATTGCAAGTGAGGTTGGGATAAGCTATGAAAGCACTTTTCCCATACTCACAGAGGAGCTAGGGTTTCGTAAGGTGTGTGCCAGGTGGGTTCCTCGACTTCTCACAGCTGAGCAGAAGCTGAACCGTTTGCAGGTCTGTGAAGGTCTTCTTGCAAGATTTCAGGCTGAGGGAGACTCATTTCTCACTCACATTATCACCTGTGATGATTGGGTGCACCATTACACTCCTGAATCAAAACAAGCGAGTATGGAGTGGAGACTGAAAGGGGAACCTGGACCAGTGAAAGCTAAGTCATGGCTGTCAGCTGGGAAGGTTTTGGCTACCGTGTTTTTTGACCAGCGTGGCTTGCTGCATCTTGATTTTTTGCATGAACGCAGGACTATCAATGCCGCATACTACTGCGACATTTTGAATGAAGTCAGACTTGCATATCGCCGCAAAAGAAGGAATCTACCGATGAGAGAAGTGATTCTTCTTCAGGACAATGCTCGCCCGCATACTGCGGCCCTGACGAGAGAAAAATTGGAGCAACTGGGCTGGGAGACGCTAGAACACCCTCCCTACAGTCCAGACTTATCACCATGTGACTTTTACCTGTTTGGCCCACTCAAGGAAGCTTTGGGAGGTCAGAGATTCGTCAGTGATGATGAGGTTGAAGCCTACGTGCTCAATTGGCTGAAGACACAACCTACTTCATTCTATGAGGACGGGATTGAAAAATTACCTATGCGCTGGGAAAAATGTATTTCCAAATCAGGAGACTATGTAGAAAAATGAGGTGTACTTTTCTTTGTGTTCAAAGTAAAAATAAAAAAATTAAAAAATAAGTCTCGTTTATATTTGATTCACCCACGTACATATAATTAACTATACTATAATTTAAGAATAATAAAAAAATCAATAACCACCAATATACTAATTATATATATGTATATAATTCTATAAAATTATATTATTTTTCTAGGAATTGACTACACCCTGACTAAATATGATTAAATAATTATTAAAATATGAAAGGCATAGTTTTAATTATAAACATATAACGATTTAATGAAAAAATTCAACAAAACTGTTTTTAAAGAATTAAAGCAGTAATAGGACTTACTTTAGTATTAGGATGAATCAAACTGATGCCATGTTTATTAATGGCAATTAAAAGCATTTCTGGGTAATTAGGTTCTGATGTTTGTTTCACTTCAAAGAACGCTGAACCAAATGTTGGCCAGCGATAAATGATTTTCAAGAAAGTAATTTTTGCATCTTCAGGACTCATACCTAAGACAGAAGAGTAAAACATTAAAATTATGTTTCCAACTATTTTATTAATCCATCAAATATTAATAAAAATAGTTTTTTTACATAATGATCATATTTTTTACAATTTCGACATATTAATGAAATGTTCTTCGAGATGCGATTCACATAACCCCTTTTTGATTTTGGTGTCTTGATAATGCCTGAATAGGCGAAACGTCGACTGGTAAGTAGGTGTATTTTTTGAAACATAAGGCTTTGCATTGTGGTTTTTCCCAATTGCATTATAATTAATGAAATATGTGTTATGATATGGGGAGAGTGGAGGTAGAAGGAGAGAGAATTGAAGATCAATTGGATGAAGATTGTAATAGTTCCTGATAACCTATGTTAATATCACCTTATTATATATTTTAAAATAATTTATAATATAAATAGCTATTTTTTTAGTATGCTAATGCTTACTAATATTACTACTTTATTACTATAAAGATGAATGGGCATAAGAAAAGGTAAAATTTTCTAAAATATAATACCAGCATCTTGATTGTAAGCAGAAATTATTGCCCTCTTCCAATCAGCGGCTGACTGAACTTTCACAACATCAGTAGGTATAAGCTCTCTTATTCTTTGCCTGCAAAATGATAATCATTCTACAAAAATACTCTTTACGAGTCCCAAACAACCAATTTTTAGTTTTGTAAATATTCCTTATCAACTATTGTTTAAGATTTATTAAATGAAGTCAGTTACAACCTACAACTTTTTTACATAGGTTATTGATTAGTTTCCAATAAAGAATTTTAAAGGAGAATCTCTTAAAAATTAATTGTCCAGAACAATATAATACAATTGCCTAAGGTGATCAACTTCATTTTGATATTGCCTGATCGTTTGAGCCGGTGGATCCAATAGTCCAGTATTTTGTAAAGCAAAAGACCTAAAGAGTGTATTTTCCCAAATAGATGAAGACAAGCCATATACAGCTTTTGAAGCAAACAAAAGACTATAAATTTCAGAATATACCTTTCGCAGTAACCAATAGGGTAGCTAGTTTTCATAGAACACTTGGTATAAAATATTAGAAACTGAAGAACTATAGAACACATTTGCATGCTTATGTAATATAATTCAGTACATGCCTTACGTTTTCATCTATTGTTGATTACTTGAAATTATTTTTTACTGATTTAATACTTTTTAATTATTTATTTTATTGTTCTGATTCGAATTTTACATTATTTTTTGTTTTTTTTATATTTCTAAGAGTGTTTTTTTTTACTTAAGAAGATCAAAGAACCAAAAACATTAGCTATAAGAATAAAATAATCTAAGCACAGAAAGGTATCTATTTATTTTCCTAGTGTAAATAGGTAAATAAGTTGCTAATACATATTTTTACAACTAAATACTCACGGAAGTGCCTGTAATTCCTGTTTATTTTCTCCAAAACGCACTCTATAAACCAAAGCAGCAAGTTTAGCTGCTTCTTCCTTTGTGCATTTATGATAGCCTGGATTAAAACAAATTTTTCATCAGAAAAAATAATAAAAGGAACTTTATGTAAAAAGGGAAAAAGGTTATTATAGTATTATTTGCCCAATTGGTTTTTCTTTACCTCAAAATTAAAATATAAATATATAAACTTTTGGAATAAAATTTGATCTGGAAAATAAATATAAAAAATGTCTCAAAGCAAATGGTTCATTGCCTTGCTCCGAAGGCAGCTAAGGAGACTTTAGCTAGTTAGTTTGCTTGCTACAATTCTAAATAACAATCAAAGAGGCCAGCTTCCCCTGTGATTTAGCTTCCCCTCAACATAACAGACTTTGGCAAGAAGAAAAATTCTAGGCAGGTAAATGTCTTTAAATCATTTTAGAAACAAAACATAAAATAAGTAAATAAAAGATAGAAAAAGTTGTATAATACCCATTATGGTAAAAGACTATTCAAAATCTAATATAAATATACCTCGCAAAAGTTTAGGAAGCTCTTGGTGAAAATGAAATATTAAGTCGGCATTTCTGTCTTTTCCTGGAACTGTATTAGTCCATAATTTCTTCATGAAAAACACCTGATATGTGAATTGTGGCACTGCTCCTAGATGAAGAATCAAAGAGAGACATGTAAATCTTAACATTTTAGATTTTACCAATAAATATATACTTTATAGGTTACCATCTCTGGACGGCCTTGCTTTTTTTATCCAATCAGTCAAATGCCTAACAAAATCAAAAAAGAAATCTGCTTCAGGAACTGATATTACTTTGTCTGCTATTTTTACAAAAAGACTGAATCCTTCACATGATCTTAAATTTAACCTCTGTGCTATATTAGCACAAAAATCTTTGGCACGAGTTGAAGAGTCCACTTCAAATGCCTGAAATTATAACAGATTCAGTTTTTAGTTTTGAAAGTTGACATTTTATTATTATTGAGAATACACTATGACATACTTCATCAGTATCATCAGGAAAATAAACTTTATGAAATATCTGAGTTGTTTTATGCTGAATAGCTTCAACCTCAACCTGATGAGGGGGGTATTTTCTTTGTCCGTTTCGAAGAGTTTTTTGTAATCTCTGGAAAGAATCCTGAGCAATAGGATGCCTTCTTGTTCTTAAAAACATGGTAAGTTCCTAAATCGAGAATAGTCATTAGTATTATGCAGTATTATTTTATGATATTAAAATTTGAAATAGAATACAACAGAGTAGTTCATCACCTTTATATTGATTAATTACCAAGCAACCAGTGAAATTTATTTCCTGCGCTAATTATAAGTTGTAACTAATAGAATTGTTCATTAGCTGTGTGCTGGGTGAACTATGAATGAAACAGTGGTACAGTCTGGACAATGTTTTTATTCTATTTATCTCTAATTTTATAGTTTTATTTACTCTGGCAAGGAGTGTGCTGAAAAGTTTTATTTTAAAACAAGTTTTGATTTATGAAGGAAGGATGAAAGAACTATTGACTGGATAATCACTTGGACTTGACTGGGTTGATCTTGGAATGAGTAGAAGCTGGTGGTTTAATCTGACATGGTGGGAATTGAACCCTTTTTAGGGATCACAGTGTAGATTCTGAATTTATCCAATAAAAGCAATATTAAATTGAATAATATTGGGAGGAAAATAAATATAGGTAAAAATAAATATAATTTTTAAATAATAACAGAATACAGCTAAACGAAGCTTACTTTTAATAAGCTCTGACTACAAGCAAAAAGTCCTGTAGCCAACCACATCAATTCCCAGCCACGTTCTTCACTAAGTCTGTTCCTGTTATCCGTTAACTGCCTCATGAGCTGACAGTATATTTCATCACGGAGTATTTCCTGAAATTATGCTTTTAGTAATGAAAAGGAAATAAATACTTACGACGGAATAAAACTAAAGAAAAAATAATTACATGCTTCAAAGGACCATCAAAAATGTGATCAGTATATTCATTCCCAGGTCTTCTTTTAGCTGGAAGATCACCACAGTACTTCAGTATGGCAGTAAATGCATAACAAGCCTCTTCAGCAAGTTCTTCTTTTCCAACAAGTTTTCTTAAAAGTGGCTGCTTTAATGGTTCACGAGAATGCCTCCACAGTTCATCTGGGCTACCTCTACGAGCAGCTGATAAGGTGAGAGCTTTTGACATTGTCCTCTTTGGAGGGGGTCTGCCAACACAGTTAAGCATGAATATTCCCAAAATAGTAACACTTATCGAGTTAAAAACATTCTATAAGGCTTAATTTATTGATAAATTTACAAATACATATATTTACCTGAAATGATCAATCGAATATTCCATTAAGGTATAAGGTTTTTCTCTAGTTTCAGTACCATTTATATGTTGTGGATTTAATTTACGACCACGATCAGCTTCTTCCATATTAAATAAAGCCTGCCAATATAGCACAAATTTAAATAAATTAAAAGTTAAAAGCGTAATATAGATCACATTTTTAAGTTTCTAAATAAGTTTGATAGATTCTAAAATTTAGGGATTAATGTAATTTATACAAAAACTTTCAAATGTAATGTTATTTATTCATATAGAAAATAGTGGTAGGCTTTGCTTCCAAAGATGTTATTTTGTAAAACAAAGTGATAATTCTATAACGGGTGAAGGTAGTATATATTATTAAAAATAACAATAGCTTAGTATAATTTTAATAGAATATAAACCTAGTAATTTAATGTTTAATTGTAACAAAAATATTAATACAATTACCAAAATATCAGGAGGTGGCTGAGAGAGAGCTGGTAAGACATAAACTGCTTCAGCCGGAAAGTCTCCTTTTTGATTTGTTCTTTCGCATCTTCCAACACACCACCCTGAATTCATAACTGTTTCACCAGTGCTGTCATCATCCAAGACAATGAGATCTCCTTTTTGAAAAGTTAAAAATGATGACCCTTCTCCTGAAAATTTATAATGCGGTTAGGTAATTTAATGCAATTTTATAGGATAAAAATTTAGTCATTTACAGTAACGGCTAATTAAAACCATTTTATTGATGAAGTGCATATTTGGTAGACTTTTATTTTAAAAATACTTGTTGAAGGGTCATTGGAAATGGTAACAAAGATAAAATAGCATTTTAATGGTTTTGAACTTTTTGTAAAAATACACAATATCTATTTTAGCCAGATCTAGAATCTTTCCATCCAATTGAAGAATTTAAGATTAAGAGATTAAATCATAGAATTTAAAGAAACTTTTTAATCTGTTGAGGAGCAAGCAAGATATGATTAATAAAGAACCTCGTACTGCAATCACAAATCTCTCCTGTTGACAGAGTTTGAGGAAGAAGTACATTATATTTACTACAGGGACATGTTGATTTAAAGACAATCAATGCAGTTTTCAGTTGGCTCTAGACTTAAAAAAGAGATCAAAAGGCTATACAGCATTGGAAACATATTAGAAATATCTAAACATGGACATATTTTTTGATGCTCACTCTTACTCACCCTTTGTGCAACCCAGATATACAAAAGAATCAATTACCTTTAGTTCCCTTTAAGCTTTTTTTGATCTAAAAAAGATAACATGGAAAAATTTTAGGCTTCTGTTTTTCAAATGGTTTATGGATTTTTCAGATTGATCTTTTAGTAATAATTATATTGGTAGAACTTATAAATTTAAGTATTACAACATTGGAAACTATCAACATAGTCTACAGTTGGCTATACATCCCAACATTAAATTGGTAGCAATCTTTTTTTTTTTTTGGGGGGGGGGGTTTCGTTTTTGTATGATATATCAGGAGGGCTCTAACTCTTAATTTGAATACTTACTAAATTGTCTAAATCACTCTACAAGAAATTTACTTGGCTAATTATATGAATTGTTATGGACAATTTTAAAGACTAAGGTGGATATATTATTAAGTTAACAATGGAGAAGACAATAATAATAATAATAAGTTGGAAAATAAAGGACTTTTTTAAACAAGAAGAGCCAGATAACCAGTTTCTTTTTTAAATTAAAAAAACAAAAACATCTTGCGGAAATTTTGGTAGAAAATAACCTAGACATGGTGTTCAAATTTGATGTACTTCACAAATGTCTACCTGATGTCATTTTCATTTCTTATAGAACTTATTGTATGTCAAGAGGCCAATAATAATAGTAATAATGAACATTAAGAAATTTTTTTTTTCGGTTGGCTCAACAGGTCTTCCTTGGCCGCCTTTACCAGCCTTCTCTATCCTGGGCCGCTGATTTCCTTTCTGCTACATTTAGCTCCGCAGCATCTTTGTTGACCCTGTCTATCCATCTGGTCTTTGGCCTCCCACATGGTCTCTTACCAACTATTGTGGCATTCATAGATGTGTAGAGGCATCCTGACGGATTACTTCGAGCTACATGCCCCGCCTATCTTAACCTCCTTGCTTTTATATCCTGAGATATCGCCTGACCAGTTTCCGTGAGCAATTCCTTATTGGTCCTTCTGCTCCAAGATTTTAGACTCATCCCATACCGCTCCGGTTATTGTGCAAAGGATTTTTCTTTCACATCTCTCGATTTTGCTTTCCAGGGTGCCGGTGAGAGCCCACATTTCACAGCCGTATATCAGAATCGGCTTTATTACACCCTTAACATTAAATTTCTTGAGATGCTTCGGGATTTCAATACTCTGGAAAGAGCAAAGAATGCTCAGTTTGCACTTGTTATAGGCAGGTCTATTTCAGTTAATAGGTCATTCGTTGAGGTTATTGTGGAACCAAGGCATTTGAAGATTAGCGATCCATGCAGATGCTGTTTCTGGAGTGGGCTTTATGGCTTACTATCATGTATTTTGTTTTTTCCTCATTTACCTGTAAGCCGATTTGGTCTGCTTATCTCATCAGCGCCTTAGCGAGTCTCTCGATATCCCTTTCTAAGGACTGCTATATCATCAGCGTATGCAAGAATTTTATGTTCCATTCCGACGTGCACTTCACCATTCTCTCTTGATGTTGCTCTTATCACCTTTTCAAGGGCTATTTTGAACAGTAAAGGTGAGAGTCCTCAAACCAGTTCCAACTTCAAAGGCCGCTGACACATCTCCCTGTATCAGGACTCTTGCATCTGGGATCGTATGCACATGCCTTAGTCAATCTCACCAATTTTCCAGGAATACCCAGCTCAGTCATGATCTTCCATAGACAGTTTCTGTCCACGGAATCATATGTCGCTTTGAAATGAACAAATGATGCATGTACATCCTGTTTACTTCCCATCGTTTTTCGTTTACCTGTTTCAGAATGAATATTTATTAACGGTTATTAAGAACATATAACATAACACAAATAAGTTTTTATGTTCAAGGAGAAACAAAAGGTTTTTATGTAAGAGATATTTGATAGAGATAGTTGGGGGTGCAGTCAATTAATACACCATAATAAGTGCATACTTATTTATTGTGTGCCGACGTTAAACTATCTCTATCCTTACATTAGAAGTTCCAGTCAACTAATTTCTTCTCTAAAAGGTTTTTATGTATGTTCAAGGAGAAACAATATTTTTTACAGTACATTAAAAGTAAAATTACCAGGAGACTTATAATCTTGAAGAGCAATAACATAGCTAGAACGCTTTTTAAGACCTTCCAAGAAATATACAACAAGATCTCTAATGTCTTCAGCATTCGGACTTTGAAAAGTGAATTCTTCACCCCGAACTGTAGACAATGTAAATGTCTGAGTAAACACTTTGTTCGTCCTGAAAAATTATTTGTTAGTTAATAATTCTCATTGAAATTATAAAACTTTTTTTAAATATTCAATTGGTATTTTTCACTTTGTGAACATCCATATTTAACGTAAAGGAGATCATTAGATCATCCAGTCAACTATTTTCATCTCATCCATATTTAACAATGGGACAATTGTATGAATTTTTCAAGAATCACTATAATTCAAGAAATACTTTTATTACCAAATTATTTTTACTTTACCTTTGATAAAAATAACTTACTTTTGACTAGAAACAGTAGTTATTTCAGGAAAAGAAAGTTCTAGTAAAACTTGTTCTTGATCATCAACAACATAAACTCCAGTCCAATTTACAGCTATTATTACATCATTTTTAGGTAGATTAGGTCCTGAAAAAAAAAAAAAAATACAAATAAATGTTTTTATAGGGATTAATGGAACAATAATTATATGGGGGTGCAATTTAAATCCTAAGTATATTATTTATAACAGCTATTCAAGTATGCCGGTTAAAATGTATGAGGTATCAACAGGTTGGTTATAAGAGTATGCACAATTTTTTTTCTCCTTTCTTTCCTAAGGCACAGTAAAACTAATTTCTATTTGCTAATAAAACAAATCAATACTTTTTAAAATGATTTCTTGAACATTCATCTCATATGTCCTTAAGTAAAGCAAACCAAGTATTACATGCACTTCTTTTAATTTAACTATTAAACATGTAGCTTATTATATTATAATTAAGCTATATATTATAGTTGACTACAATAAATTATTACAATGGGATCATAAAATTAACTTGAAGAAGAAACTACAAATCAATATAAAATATACCTGAATTCCTGTAAGCCTCATAAAATCGGGAAAAAAGTAGAGGCCACTTAAATTTTGCATAGCTGACTATATCTTCCTTAACTCTCAAAGTTAATACCATATCTTTAACATAATAACTCTGTAACAAGAAAAAATAAAGTTTAGTGACATATAAACTAGAAGTATGTTTTTAGATTTTATTTTATAGAACTAGTTATTTTAATTTAATATTAATTAATAAAATAATGCACAAAAAAGTGGAAAAGGTAGATGCCTTCTTGAATGCTTGAAGAATTAAAGCAGCCCAGCGTTCAATTGATTTATCACCATTTGTCAAGCAATAATCAGGAATATAGCTAGGTAAGAGGCCAAGTAGTCGTTCTGTATTCAGATCTGATCCATATTCGATGTAATATTGCTGAGCAGCAATCATTGCAAGATCTTCTTCCTAAAACATTAAATTTTGAAAATATTTGTAATATTCTTGAAATATATAATAATATTGATTATAATAGACAAAAGTGAAAATATAACAATTTTTATGTTTTAAAGTGTAATCGTATCATAATACAGTAAAACCTCCGTTTCGCGGAACCTCTGCAATACGGAATCCTCTTGTTAACGGAAAAAATGACTCGTCCCGGACAAAACAATACAGCAAATTTACCTCTCCTAGGCGGAAACTCCAGTAAACGGAAACGGAAAGATATTTCATCAAAATTGGTCAAACGACCTCCATATAGCGGAAACGGGTAACGTTTCCGCCCTTGTCGACAACTGCTTTTCATCTTCTTCCGTTTGAGTATGTCCCAAGTTGCTCACACTTTTCAGTTCTCAAACAGTTTCCGTAAGTGGCATATCGTCGATCGGTTATTACGTATTTCAAATTTTTAAGATGCCAAGGAGTGCATTAACGCTATCTGATAAAGTGAAAGTGATCGAAATGAAAGATAAACTTTCGATAAAAGATCTTGTAGTTAAATTTAAGTGCGGGAAAACACAACTTTACGACATCATTAACAACAAGGAGAAAATTATGAAAGAATGGGTGAGTAGCCAAAACTCATTAACTTGTAAAAGAATTAGTACGCCAAAATTTGATAAAATAGATAAAACATTGTACGAATGGTTTGTCAATGCAAAATCAAAAAACTTGCCAATATCTGGGCCAATTTTACAAGCCGAAGCCATACAAATAGCCAAAAAATTTAATGAACACAATTTTAAAGCTTCAAACGGGTGGCTGGAAAAATTCAAAAAACGCTATAATATTGTTTGGAAAGAAATTAGTGGAGAAGGAAATTTTAAGGAAGGTAAACAAAAATTGTGTAGAAGAGTGGAATAAGAAACTTTCAAAAATAATCGAAGGTTATTGAGAACGGGACATTTTCAATGCAGATGAAACTGGGTTATTTTACAAAGGCATTCCAACAAGATCTCTAGTAACTAAAGGTGAGTCGTGTATTGGGAGGGAAAAGGCTAAAGAAAGACTTACAGTGTTTTTGTGTGCTAATATGATCGGCGAAATAAGAAAACCATTAGTCATAGGGAAAGCAAATAAACCTCGCTGCTTTAAAAATTTAAATGTTACGCAACTCCCAGTCATCTGGAAATTTAACAAAAAAGCCTGGATGACAATTAGCATAATGGAGCAATGGCTATTTTACTTCAATGCAGAAATGCGTTCTGAAAATAGGCACGTTTTGTTGTTTTTGGACAATGCTACTTGCCACCCTGTCGTTCAACTATCAAACGTTAAACTTGTTATGTTGCCTCCAAACACGACCTCGGTTACCCAGCCTATGGATCAAGGAGTTATTTACACCTTTAAATCTCATTACAAAAAATACCTTTTACAATCTTTAATTTATAAAATGGAAGAATCAAATTCTATTCATCAATTAGCAAAATCCATTAATGCTTTGGATGCAGTCACGTGGATTGCTGAATCCTGCAAAAATATAAAGCAGGAAACTGTGCATAACTGTTTCCACAAAGCAGGTTTTGTGAGAAAAGAAGCAATGACCGAAGATTTACCTGCTGATAACGCAACACTAACAGAAATTCAGAACCTCTGTAGCCTTATTGATGTGAATGCAGAAGATTTGATACAGTTAGATGAAAACCTAGAGGTTCATCAAACATTCCACTCTGCCTCTTCATTTATCGAAGACATCGAAAATGAAGAAGAAGAAATTGAAGACAAAGCAGACGAAGAATGTGCAGTAAAAAATTTTGCAACTGCCATCAATTATTTTAAGGAACTTCAGAAATTTGCGGCATCAGTGTCGAGTGCAGAGTTGCTTGATATTACGAGTAAAGCACGCGAATGTGCCGAGAGATTATCTGTAGGAAATAAAAAACAATCAATCATATCCGATTATTTCGGTGTTAAAATGTAAATAATTTTATATTTTTAAATAATTTTTTGAATCATTAGTTTGTAAGCCAGTTGTCATTTTTCAAATACATACTTTAAATAAAAACATTTTTTTTACATTGTTCTTTATTGTACTTTTCGTTTTTAAAATAACCTCCGCATAACGGAACCTCTCGTTACGGAAGAAATTTGTTGGTCCCATGCGATTCCGTTATATAGAGGTTTTACTGTAATATGCATTTTGAGTTCAATATACAGACCAAGTTAAGAATTAAAATTTATGAATATTACAATTCAGGAATATTACAAATTTGTATCTTAAGGAATATAGCTATATAAAAATTTGGTCTCTACTTATTTCTTATTACATAAAATTGCTTTTAAAATAAAACAGTCAACAAACCTTATCACACCTATATTCACCAAATTTTACTCCACGAACAACTTGCTGATAGATAAGGTTTGTTGCAACTTGATCTTCGGTTGGATCATGCCACGGGGCAAAAATTTCTTTTCGAAAAAAAAGCCTCCAAGGAGCATTTCTTTCTTGAGCACCTTGTTCTTTCGCATATTGTTCACACTGAGAAATAGCATCCATAACGTGATCTCCTCCACTTCCTAAAGAAGATACCTAATCAACAATAAAAGTAATTGAATATTTCCTACATTTCACATTTAAATTAGAATAATTATTGTAGCAGATTTATAACTGTATTTTACTTAAAAAACAGGGAATCACCTTATCAAATAATGCAATATACAAAGAAAAACCAAATTGATCCTTGAGGGCAATTTTATCTGAAAGTTGATTGCAAAGTTCTCTTGCAGTGGTAGCTGAATCAGCAAGTAATGTTTTTGTATTCCCATCCATAAAGGTTATTGGAAGCATGATTGGTTTTTTTGATTTAGTAGCCTGGAAACAAATTTTATTTAATAATTTAATATTTTTAACTTTTGAAATTGTTTTATTTCCAGCAGGTATTAATCGTTCAGTCATTAAAACAAAAAATAAAAAATCTAAGAAAATAAACAAAGTAATGTAAATCTGTAATTTTTTTGTTGGGGAATGTAACAAACCTGTAACTCGAGCCAACTTGGGGGTTGATTTCTTGTCCCATTATTAAATGTTCTTTTCAATCGATCTTCACAGTATGGAGCGTAACCTGGAGGACCTTCCCGAATAAAAGCTCTTAAGTAACTTACAAACTTTTCAGAAGGTGCAAAACAGCCAACACAGAGAGAAAGTAAAATCCAACCACGGGCATGAGATGATTTTGAAGGGTTGTTTGTAAGTTGTTTGCAAATTTGACAATATATTTCATCCCTGAAAATAAATCGAATGCAAGAACATTATAAATGCAAAGTATTGACAAAGGAGAAAACATTAAATATTAAAATAAAAATTACCTTAATTCAGCTCTAAGGATTCCGTGACCAATTATAAAATGGAGCTTTTCCAAATTGGAAGTTGGCCTAGCTTCTAACCAAGACTGATAGCTATCTGCAGTATATTCTTCATCTTGCAGTCTTCTTCTTACATCTTCACCAAGTTTATTCTTTCTTTTCAAGGTTAACGATACTAATTTATGTCGTATTGATCGTGGCTTCTGTTTCAAAATGGATTCCTAAAAACAGTTCATACACAGTCATTGTCAATAGGATTTAGAAGGGGTTGGTAAAAATGTGCCAGCAGGTTATATTATTGTTATGTCTTAATATATGATTTTATAGGGATTGTGAGAGGAAAGGAGGAAGAGGTGGTGGTCATGGATGAGGGGGATAGGACAAGAGATGCGGGAAGAAGGGCATATACATTCTTCTTTCAAGATGTATTTTTTTAAATGTCTTTTTAATATATTTTGGTTTTAGCACCTTCTTGTCTACCTGAATTAAGGCTGCTTATAGAATGCAAAAAATATAATTCATATAGAAACAACAGAATGGACAACCATGACTTTATATCAAACCCAATAGTATTATAATTTAATTAATTTTGTATATAGCCAATAGTATTCTACTTTCAGGTATGTTTAAACCAAGCAAATACCTGATCCTCTTTACAAATTCTAGATTTTTTATATCTATACATATTATAAAACAAAGTCCTCGGCCGCGTTTGTTTGCGGTAAAATCAATAACTACTGCATGGATTTTCATGCAGTTTTCACCAATAGATAGAGTGATTTACCAGGAAGGTTTAGGTATATAATTTGTTGAAGTATTGTGTAAATGGGTTGGAATATCGATGGGTTTCACCGAAGACGCTGCTTGCCTAATCCCATGCAATTATCTAACGTGCAAGATAATAAATTCATATTTAAAGAAATATTTGGTTTTGTTTTTATTTATATGATTTCTATATAATAAAGTACATTAGCTGAGATGGGAAGAAAGAAAATCAAGACTCCCAAAGAAGCCTGACAACCTGATGCCGGTACGTGATGAAAAAAAAATACATTACACAGACAAATTATGTAGGCATGATATGCCTTATTACCCGAGCAAAGCTGAGGTGGGTCGCTAGTATATTATATATTGAGTTCTGAAATGAATTATCTTTGGATTTGAATGAAGAAAAGAATTCAGTTTTTGCCCATATTAGTGCTTAGAGTTAAATTAAAGTTAAAATGACTTAAAAGCTGGCTGTATGGATGGAAGTATCCAATGCCATAAATAAAAAAAAAAAGACTTAAAAAAATAAATTTACAAAATAATGGGTCATTTTTATTTGTACTATATACCCAAAATTATACAACATATTCATTCAAAAATAAATAATAAATTAAGATCTATTGATACTTACTGGATCCATGCCCATTAACTGAGCTTCTTGAAATTCCTTACTCCGAATAAAGTTTCTTCCTAATGTTGCTGTTACCTTTGACATAACTGAAATATTATCTCTGTCCATCGTATGATATCTTGGTTCTGGTAGGTCTCCAGTGAATCTTAAAATAGTTACCCACAGCGCTTGAGCTGCCTATAATAACATTTAGCATAAATAATAATCTAACAAACACTTATTTGATTACAAATTAGCATTATATAATTTACCAACTGGTCGCCTTGTGTATGCAAGGGCAGAAGAGGATGTTTTAAAGGTTTCCTAGAATACTGATGGGTCACATTGCCTTGGAAATAAGTTGCAGCAAACTTTTGGAATTTAAATTCTGATAAGTCTTCTTCATCTTCAGTAGAAAGCTGAATTTGACTGATAACTTCATGTTGGTCGGCTTTAGCAGTAGGTAAATCCTAAAAGACAAGTTGTTTAAAGTAGTTTTAGTTTTATTTTAAAAAAAAGGTATAAACAATAAACAGCTATAGTTAACTTCTAATGCATCTATTTAAGAAATTATCCATTAGAATATCGATGATAACATCTTCATCAAAATTTCCAAGTTTTAACTCAAATATATATTATACAAACCATGAAAACAGACGTTTCTCTAGTAGGCAATGGCGCTTCGCTACTTGAATCAGGAAGAAAGTCGAACATGGCCTCAACTAATTTACTGTCATCAACTGGTTCATCTTGTTTTTTTGCTGCATCATTTATTATATTTTTCTTTATTTCCATCAGCCTCCTTTCTTCATTTTCTTGTTCAAGCTCTCGCCTTTCAAGTTCTTCAAGGCGATCCTAATGGAATAAATATATCAAAAAATCTATATGTTAATAAAGATAAAAAAAGATAATAAATCAATTCTACAAAATTAAATGGTATTTACCCTATAATGTCGCTCAGCTATTTCTTTGGCCCTTTTGTTACCAGCTTCTTTTAACTCTTTCTCTTCTATTTTTTTTAGTTTTAAAGCTTCTATTTGTTGACGATATTCCATCTACAAAAGAAAAAGTAGTTATCTACTGCACAATGATAATGATTCTATGTGATATTAAAATAAAAAAGAAGTAACCAATCTATACTATTACAATGACACTGATTAGAAAAATCAAATTCATAGAAAATCGTATTCTGGGTATTGTTTAGAAGTTAAGAGTAACCAGTTTCATCAAAAGCTTAAAATTTGGTTTCTTTCATTGGGAACTGACTGATTTTTGCAACAGAGCTTGGAGGGGGGTGAGGGAATAACCTGCGATTTAGTAGAATAACCTAGCTAGCATAACAATCTCCTATGCCCTATGGTTCGCAGCACAGCAGCTGGTTTTAGGATTTTTAAACAGGGAGTAAAAAAATCCTTGGTTATGCTATACTTTGGTAAGTTGGGTCCCTAGCCTGCATGGTGTCAGGTACTCCTTAACACATTAACGCCATGTGCGGCACCGGTGCGCACGACCTGAGTACTCGTTTGGGCCGCGTGTTCACATATCCACAGGCAACCTTAATTTTCCGTGTGTGCACCGGTGATCGCGCGGCTCCAGTAAGTAATTTTAAGTCATTTTTAATTAAGGTTGCCTGTGGATAAGTGAACACGCGGCCCAAACGAGTACTCAGGTCGTGCGCACCGGTGCCGCACATGGCGTTAATGTGTTAAAGATCTCTGTACCATTTATATCTGGATAGGAAAAGCTAATATTTAAAGGTCCCACAGTAGCCGCCAACCGAAAAAGATTCGGAACATTTGGCCTATATGTTTTATTTTAACAGTCATACAGTTTTAAGCGTTATTACTTGGTTGTATAAAAAAATACAATAATTAATTTGTTCTTAGCTTTGGATTTTTAACATCCATTAACAGAATTAGATTAGACCATACCAAATCACATTTAAAAAAGCAACAAAAATAGGATAGAAAATACTTACTTTCATTTTTGCAAATCTTCTTTGTGCAATCACTCGCCTTACATGAGACTGAATTTTTAAAATAGCATTCATCTTTTTAATATATGCTTCTCTCACAAGTTTACCTCTGGCTCTAGCTTGTAGGGAAACAATGTGACCTCTTAAATGCCTAAACCTATGAGAGAGTACTCTGGATCTTATCAGAGCTTGTAACCTCATGTAGCCAACACGCATTCTAAGGTATCGTCTTCTTTGGGCCCAACCTGACCAATACTTCTGAATTATCATTGCTGCAGCACGCATCCTTTGGTATCTGAACGACAAAAGTAATAATAATACTATAAATAAATTAATAGAATAAAAGAACAGTTTAAATATTAAATAAGATCAATTGAACCACTGATTGGAAAAAGGAAATAAGTGACTGAAACCTATTTTTTCAGAAACAAAAAAAAACTGTCAAAAGATTTCTGTTGATCTTACAAAATAACATTAAACATAAAAAATATACTTTCATACCGGGGCAATCTTAACATATATATCTATTAAAACATTATTTTATACTTTTAGGACATAGGAACTATTTATTTATTTAAAAGTTGGAGTTAAAAAAAAAATCGCGTTATTTCCTTTTTTCACTCAGTGGTTCAATTAAGGCGTGCTTTGAATAAACAAAATGATACTTAGATTTTTTTTTTTATATACCTTCTTCTATACACCCATCCTCTGATATTCTTTTGAAGGACAACTATATTTCTAGTTAAAACTCGATCTCTTTCTTGTTCCAAGAACAGATCATGAGCATCCTTTAAAAAAACTTTGGTGCTACCCAGCTGATAATCTGATTTCCCAAGAGCTGCTTGGCAAATACGAGCTGTGGCATGTTTACAATCAGTCTAGAATAAAATTTATATTAATGAATAATTATCACAAATTAAGAAAAACTTTGATCCTAACTAAAAAATTGTATATACTGATTTGAATTATATACTTTATGTGAAGGTGGGATACCAGGGATGAGAAATCTGTATCGTTCAACGAAATCCTTGAATGAGTGACGGATAGGATAGCCTGCACGCCTTATTCGAATAGTTTCCATCATTCCTGAGTATCTCAATTGCCGACAGCAAAGTCCACGGTCAAACAGCTGTTGCAGACAAAAAAATTTAGGTTTAACCACTTGAAAAGACTATGATCAACCTTATCAAAACATATCAGGTAAATAAATTACAAAATAAAAACTTATTGATTTGATTTAATAACTTTATATATGAGGCATTCAGAATCAAAAGTGGATAACTCCAAAATTTTAAAAATTGGCTTTTTCACTAGTTAAGTCAAGCAATTTTGTCTTTGTCTTGTCTGAACCTGACGTTATGAGAACATAAAGCCTTGCTTGACTAAACAAGCAAAAAATATTAAGAAGTCAATTTTTTAAATTTGGAGTGATCCTGGGTGTCCCATAAATAGTTTAACCAGGGAAGCAAGAGAAGATTATCCACCTGATTACTAATTTATTTTAGCCAATGTGTAAGATTTGTTTGACAGCTACAGAAAAAAAAAATTTTAATATTGATTAACATTTTTTGCATTAAACGTAACAGAGTACTGTAACAACAGACCTGTGATTTGTAACGTAATTAGTCCTGGTAGGCAGACCCACGACCGCATTTTCTCTCTCCAAATGATTGTGGAAAAAGCATGGGCAAAGCGGTCTATTATCTTGCATTTCTTGATTTAAGGATGGCTTTTGATACTAAGAGAAAGGAGATATGGAATGCACTGATTATAAGAAGAGTGTCAGCAAATCTAGTCTGTACAATTAAATCAGTGTAAAAGAACTTGAAAGGCATTTTAAGCATAAATAGTCAGGTATACCAACCCTTCCATTTTTATAGAGGAGTGAAACAGGGTAATATCCTTAGTCCTTTGCTTTTGCCTTCTTTGGCGAAGTTTGGAAGGTATGTAAAAGGATAACACCAACAACAGTAGTGGGATTTTGGAATATGACCCCGGTACTCTTCTGGGAATTGGGAGCAGCAAGAGGATGTATCATCCTGGAGGATGTGAAGACTATCAAGGGACAGAGACTGGTGAACTGAGTGGACCAAGGGTACAACTTTATGCTTAGTGGCACACAGAAGTTAGAGAAAGTAGAAGAAGAAGAGAAGATTACAGAAAATATAAAATAAAAGTACTTACCATTGGTTTTTTGAATTCATTAGGTTTTATACATCTAATGAAAAAAGGTTGGCAATTACTGAGAGTTCTCATTAATAGATCTAAAGACTTTTTAAACTGGGTGGACAATGTTGGTGTTCTTTTCCTGGTTTCAGCTCCCATTCCGATGTCTTCGTTAAACAAGCTTTTCAAGAATTTGTTATGGCTTATATGAATCAATTGTAATAAATCTGCATTAAATGTATCTCTATTCTTTTCAAGAAAGCCTAAAAAAACAAAAATTAAAATACATTTATCATATTGAAGTTTCAAGAAAAATTAATGACAAATTTATAAAGTTACGATGAAGATGATGTCTATTAGGGATGGGTAAGGTTGTATCTATCGGATAATTTGTAGCCGATATTGAAAAGAAGTGGATCGAAGGACCTGATACGGTCAAAATGTACCCGGTACAGGTAATCACCTGGATACTTGACTCGAAGGTTGTAGCAATGCGGTGGGAGGTCCTACCAATGTCATCCCACCTCTCTCTCTCTGTATTCAAGGCTGTGGTTGTATTCACTAGTCAGTAGTCAGTATCCACGATGATTGACGTATTCACTACAATTTTACGTAATCCTTTGAGTCACTACCGCACCTAACTACAATCTCTACTCCCACTATCTACACCATAAAGTAAAGGCAATTGAAATCGGGTGCAAAAAAAAATTGTTCGACGAAATTGATTAATTTTTTCTCCACTTTTTTACTTTCAACAGTAACAAATTTTACATTATTTTAAAGAAGAAAATTAATTTCACAAAATTAAAAAACAGCACTGGAATATGACAAGTATTATAACAGAGAGTTTAAGAGTTTAGCGTGCGGCAGCGAACAGACAAATTTTGTATTACAAACCAAATTCTACGCTAAAAACTTTTTTTTTTGTTCCATTCCATAGCTTTCAAAAAATAATTAACCAATAAAAAACATGATTTTAATCATTTGATGTCTTGTGCAGGTAACTATTTCGGCAAATAACTTTTTTTCCTTTAAAAATGATAATAAAAACTGATGCCCCAAAAAAGAAGAGTAAGAGTCGGGATAACTGTATTCAACTACAAAAATATCAAGTAAAAGTATCAGATACAGAAAAGTATCCGTATCACTTGTATTCAGATACAGGAAAATCCAGTTTCTACCCATGACTAATGTCTATTCAACTTAAGAGATTATTGAGAAAGAAAATAATGAAACCTTCTTCACTAATTAGTATCTATTTTAGAACACCTGATTTCTTACTTAATATTACTTTGCACATACTCTGAGAACTAAGCACATACTAGTCTATGTGCCTATATAAATGGCCATAAAACTTGATCCAAAAGTGACACATGAGGACATTAGGAATTCTCACAACCAACTTTCTAATTACAATTAAGTTCATGGTGAATGAGTGGGTAAGCCTTCAGAATAAAAAAGTTTAGACTACAACACTGGATTTAGATAAAACTGATCAAGCACAGGGTGTCCCAGAAACCTGTCTCCACATCTAAATTTTAGAATGTTCTGAGATCAGAATTTGAAGGAATTCAACACCTTCAATACCTGAAGTTAGGCCAAGATTTATAATCGATTAATGCTAGCTTTTTTATAAGGAGGAATGAGAAAATGGTAGATGTCATAATAAATTTTCAAATAGTGAGGAAACATATTTTCCTTCAGAGAAATTTTTAACTTTAGCTATGTAAAACACTACTTTAAGCAATCAGTGTCATCAGGTCAAAAATATGTCTGATATGAATTTTTCTTAAAACTTTATTTCCTATCAAAATCCTTCTAAAAATTATGCCATTACATTGGGAACTCCAGAATTAAGAATTGCTGCATGACTACGCAGACTGCTGTTATCTGGGTCACCTTATCCTTATTTAATCACCTGATTTCTACAAAATATATTTTTTTAATAGTAAATAAATATAAATCCTAAATAGTATAGTATGTAGAAATATACATAGCAATAGTCATAAACGTTTAGAGGGAACCTTATATCTGATGCGCTATTTCTTACAGATCTAATTAATAAATCTCCTCCTGTTTTTTTTTTAATGCAAGTTAATTGGAAATTGTGTGTTAGAAAAGAATGGCATCCATGATTGTGATTAGTTATCATGAAAAATAAGATCTTTAAAACCCACACACACAAACAAGTGAAAAAATTTTTTTTCTTGTTAGTTTTTCCTTTTAAAATTTTCTTTTAAATTATAAAGACATTTTTTCTTTCCTGCTGATGAAAAATCCAGCTGTTTATGATAGATTTAGATAAAGATATGATGTTATGGTCTAAAAATAAAAATGACTACTTCATATTATTATTCTATAATTTTACCTCTGGTATCATAAAAAACGATTCCAGCAAAGTGGTTCAGACCAAATGAAGTATTTATATCAGATTTTGGTTTTAGATAATTTCTATGAGATCCATGTGTCTTATGCAATTTAGCCAGCATAGTTTGATCTGTACCCTGAAACAGTATAACAATATTAATAGATCAAAATACACATAGATATCAGAATATCTATTTTCAAAAAACTAAAGCAGTAAGCTTTTTATTAATTAATTTATTAATGACAATTGGAGTTGTGCATCATACAATTCTTTAGCAGTCATCGACCTGGATTATTCAGTCATCCAATCCTAAGACAATTTTTATACAATATAGTCTGATGGTTAGACGATTAAAAGTTGCAGTTCAATAAAAACAAATTAATGATGCAAACCTAATTTTTTTTAAATTTGAGGACATTTGTCTAAACACCCTAGATATGGTAACAGAACTCAATAAATTACAAAAAGTTTAACAATTACATCAATAACTGCAGTTAGCAAATGAACTATATAACTGAATGGTGAAAATATTGTTGACCAAATGTAATTCAAAAAAGTTGGAGGTGGCCAAAGAAGAAAATATACATATAAGTTTAAACTTATTTTTATTGTGTTCCATTAATCTTGGTACAAAAATAAATAATAAGATGTAACATTTCTAAAAAAGCTGCCTAATCATTCTATATATTAGAACTAAGATGATGTCAATGCAGCCTTAGAAAATCTAAAAGACTGCGCACATTCCAATGAAATGGTAGGGAATTGTGGTACAAGTGTTCACACTTACAAAGAAAGGTTCAGACATCTGCCCTAAAATATAAAGGCAAAACACAAAAAAGAACAAAGGAGCTAACGTATAAAATTAAATTGGAAAAAAGATAATGCCAAGAATATAGACCAAGTGCTTCTAGGCACTTGGGATTAATGAAAGGGTAGCTGGCGTAAAGTGGGTAACAAATATTGTTGCATACATATACGAGACCTTCCTGTGGCCAGTGATGGGATAAGAGCCAAAAGTAAAATGTTTTTCTTTGCATATTGCCCTAAATCAGACTAATTACATGAAATTCAAAAAGCATATAAATTTCAGCATTGGAACTACAGACCTTTTTAGAACTACTTAAAATCAGTAGAGATCTTGGTTTGAAAAGTTGAAACAATTATTTCTACAAATCATCCATCACAGCTGGGACCACTTATAATACCATAATTTGGAACTTGAACAGCTGCTGGTGAAACCTGCTACCGGCATGCACATTCTTTAATCTCTGTCCCTGGAGACAGTATTTTTTTTAAAATGTACTTATTGAAATTTACAAATGTATACAGAATACATCAAGTAAATCTAATGAAAGAGAAACTACCCAGTGGTAGTACTCTATTAAAAAGTTCAGCTTAGAAGGTCATTAGACCATCTTCTTTCAGATGCCTCGGAGGATTATCAGGAATTGAAGAGGTTGAGAGGATTGAAACTAGTGGGTTTGAGTGGGAATGAAGTTTGCCATGAAAAGATTGATATCGGATTCGAGCCAAATCAGCAATAAATGGGACATTAAGATCATTATGGATTACTTTGTTCATAACAAAGTAAGGAGCATTAAGGATTTTACGAAGGATTGTGGATTGTAAGGATTGAATCAAGAGGAATTTGATGACTTAGTGGAGCCCCAAAGCTCTATTCCGTAAGTCTAGATGGGTCTTATGATTGTCATGTATATGAGTCTTTTGTAATTAATTGGGCGCTTAGAGCGTTTGTCTAGTAGTTGAAGTAGCCTAAAACGGCGAGCGGAGACAGGATTTAAGCTCTCATATATTCAACGTCCCTGGAGACTATTGCTGAAAGTTATCCATCTGAAAAATGGTATCAGACTTGCCGTAACTTTGCAGGTCACAAAAAGAGGAACAAAAGGAATAGTTTTCGACTAAGTAGCATATACAGGAGTATGCAGACTTAGCTAATATGTCTGTGCAAGAAAAGGGTTGGAATTTCAAAAGATACATCAGAACAAATTGAAATGAAACAGTGGCAGAGCCAATTTGTACCCAGATTCAGGATGCTAACTGGTCATGGTTAACTCCAACTCAGCATCTTCATCATATTGGTTTGGCTACTGTAATTGTATAATTTGCGCTCATCGACTCAGAATGTCTTGCCATTTTCTACTCCTGCAAAGGAAAATAGGACAGGCTATTATTACAAGTTCCTGAACTTTATAATAAGAGCAGGAAGGCCAAGATTCATTCTGTGGTTCCATCTCAAAATAAATTTTAATCCCATCATACTGCATTCAATCCAGTATCTCAGTCAAGGTGACTTATTAACAGTCTCAGCCTGCTTGACCTCATGTATACACATATTTTACATACATATCCATTCTTATATTGTCCTAAGCAAATTCACTCAGATTGTTTGTAACTTATTAAGAATTATGAAAATAACTGGCTAAATATTAATAAGCATAAAGTATAAAGAAGTAAGTTAGAGGAAGTAAGTTGGTACGGCCACAGAGAGAAGGACAGAAACAAGGGATTAGCGGCTTAAGCAGTCAGCGGGAGAAGTTAAGATGGGATTAGAACCTTCTGGAGCATAGTAGAACCGCCTCTGCTTTGTCAGAAGAGATCAAGAAGGTTCTCGACTTCCCAGAACAGTCTTCTCCTACTTCGGTGTTCTAGAATGTTCGGCCTTGCCTATTTAAATACTCGCCTCTAGCGAGTCAGTCTGAGAGTAGACCAGGCACTGTGATGAACTGTAGTAAGTGAGTGTTAGTGTGATAAACTAGTCAGTGTTGAACCGCCCAGTGTAATAAGTGTATCAGTGAACTGTGACAGTCTCGCTAGTGTAATAAACTGTTTCTGTTTGTTACTGTGTGTCAGTTTGTCATACTTGGAGAATCTTACGGTCGGTAGACTAGTGAACTGTAAGTGTTAATTAGTGGTTATAAATTGTAGTGTAATTTTATAATATTCATACAAATTTATGTAAATAGTTAAGTCATTTAGAATTATTATATCTTATATTATTGTAGTAATTAAATAGGAGTTAGGCCTAGATAATAAATATTTGGAATATTGTTGTTGTAAATATATATTAGATAATAATTTAATTGTTAATAGTTTAATTGTATTATTTTTATCATTTTGTTAATAAATATTAGTATCTGTAATTTAGCAGTAGTTTAATTCATTATAATACCCAGTAGCCCGTAACAAAGTTTTAAAAAAAAACTTGTACTACATTTACGGATTAACGGAAAAATAAATACCTTAGGAAATTTTGATTCTTCATCTATAAGTGCCATAATGTTTAACTGTTTTACAGCAATTAAATCCAGTGCATCTTGGTTATCAACAAACTCTATATGTTGCCAGTTTATATTCTCTAAATTATATTCTTCTTGTTCTAACTTGAATATATGTTGGACAAAAAATTGTTGTAAATTTTCATTTGCAAAATTTATGCAAAACTGTTCAAAGCTACAAATAAATAAATAAATCTATTTAATAATAATGAATTATAAAGCTATTAATTAAGTAATCATAAAAAACATACCTGTTCATATCGAAATTTTCAAATCCAAAAATATCCAAAACACCAATTGAATTCCTGGCTGCGTTTTTTGGTTTATATATAGCATTGTTGATCTTATTAACTATGTAAATAAATAAACGACCATAAATTCCTTTAACAAAAGCATCACGAACATCAACTGACTGGTCCCTTGACAGTGTTGAAATCTACAAAATATAAATACACCAAATGAATTAAATTGAATAAACAATTTAAGAAAAAAGTAAATTGTAAAATCAGTAAATTCAAAAAGCAATAACAGAACTATATGCTTATCGTCTCTTTTTATAATATTATTTTATATAACCCTACTATAATACATATTTTTTACTTAGAATTTTTCTTTTTCAAAATTCAATTACAAATCTTCATTATTGAAAATAATAAAAACAATATGGTTTTATTTTTTAAATGAAAAATAGAAACTTACCACTGTCTCACCATGAGCAAATAATGTTTTCCTAGTTAAAGCATCGATAAGAGGTTGTTTTGGAACACCCAACAAACCAGCAACACGAGCAACATTTGAATGATCAGGAATTTCAGTCGCATCTAAATTGTCGATGACAGCAGCTCTGTAATTAATGTTACCAGTGTGTAATAATGCTGCTAAGAGTGTCATAATGTCCCAAATTTCACTGTCCGTAAATAAAAGAACCTTCATTGCTGATCTTATATCTGCAAACTCTGCGGCATCATCCCTTCCTTCACAAGTAATACCTCCACCCTGAAACCCAAATTAAAACTAAGAACTTTTTTTAGTTGTATAACAAAACAGATGTAATAGTCCCAAAAAGTGATCAACTACAGTGAATAATGAATAATAAATTAAATGACATGTAGTCAATAACATAAAAAATAATTATGACGATAAAAGTTAAATAAACCTCTGAGCATTATGCTAACATAATCGGAATATCCCTATAGTTAATATATTAACTTCATAATTATATTAATATTAATATAATTTATAAATGTCATTGTTTGTACTATATGTTTATAAATACGGAGGAGAGGAGGTAGCCAGAGTACTCCATGAAATAATTATGGACGTGTGGCAAATGGAACAAATGCCGGAAGAATGGAACCAGATAATTGTATGTCCCATCCACAAGAAAGGGGATGTTTTGGACTATCAAAACTATTGAGGCATATCCTTGCTACCGAATCTTATCTTCTTAAGACTTCTCCCTTTTGCAGAACGGGAAATAGGATGCTACCAGGCAGGGTTCATGAAAAGCAATAAAAGCCTCAGACAAGGTGACTGCTTGGCTTGTGTTTTGTTTAATTTAGCCTTCAAGGGTGCGATCAGAAGGTCAGGAATACAAATTTACTATATAAAATAATATTTAATACTACGCTGCAAATTCTTGAGTTTGCTGATGAAATAGATGTCACAGGGAGAAGTTTCAATGCCGTGAGTGGTGGGTTCGCAGCTTTAACAAATGTAGCCACTACAATAGGGCTCATTGTCAACAAATCCAAAACAAAATACATGTGTACGAGGCAAAGAAATGAGCAAGAACACAGGGAAAAAACCATCAAAGTAGGAAACTTCACCTACCACAACGTGAACGAAACTTGGTACCCGCATAAATGCCAACAATGAAATGCTACCTCCAAAGAAGAATAATGGCAGCAAATAGATGCTTCTTTGAGTTGCAAAACCTGTAGCCACTACGACCCGTGAAAGAGTCTAGGTTTCAGTACATGGTAGGTACTGTACTGTTCCATGGACAACGGTTCTGCAAGGAGGTGACTTGTCCTAGGTCACGCTCAACCACCAAGTTTCCCCCCCTTATTTTGTACCCTATTTTTATAATATTTTATAGAGACTGGGTGAACCCCCGGAGGGTCCTAGATCCCATATGAACCATCTCCTGACGCAAACAGACTTAATAAAAGTAACTGCCTGCAGCAGGATTTGAACCAGGATTTCCGGCATAGCTACTCAGTGCTCTACCACTGAGCCACTCCACTCCCGATAGAAATAGATGCTTCATTGGGTTGCAAAAGCACCTCAAAAGTAATGTCCTATCCCGGAACATAAACATAAGAAAATATAAAACCCTGATAAGGCTTGTTCTAACATATGCTTCAGAGAGCTGGACTCTCACAAGAGCAAGAGCAAGCATGAGGTTTGAGCAAAAAATATTATGGATAATCTTTGGAGCTGTACTTCAAAGTACTCGTGGAGGCAACGGAAATAATAAGACTATATAAAGATGCCAACATTATTAGTATTATAAAAGTAAACAGGGTAAGATGGGCAGGACACATTGCACATATGAAAACAAATGAAATCCCTATAAAAATCCTAGAAGAAAAAGTGCATGGCATCAAAAGTCCGAGGTTGGAAGACTGATGCTTCGATGGGCAGATGGTGTGGCTGAAGATGCTCGGTCTATTATGGAAGACCGTAACTGGAGAGCAATGAACAGAGATGACTGGCGGTTGATGTTGCAAGAAGCCTTGTCCCCACGGGGGATGTAGAGCTATTTATATATGTATTGTTTATACTATATAACTTAGTCTGATGTAAGGGCTATGCCAAGCAAAAAAAAAATTTAAATAATGATATTTCATTAACAAAATACTTACTCCAACCAAATACTTGTAATGCGAAGCATCTGTTAACTCAAGTTTTGACTTATCATCTTTTGACAAACCAGCTAACATACAGTAAAATACATGGTAATTTCTTTCATCTCTTGACTGGAAAACTATTCTTGATTTCTCTAACAAATACTGCTCAATTTTCGCACCTTCAATAACACCGGATGCGTTAAAATGGATATCTATATATTTTCCAAATCTTGATGAATTGTCATTACGTACGGTCTTTGCATTCCCAAAGGCTAAAAAAAAAAAATAGCATTAATAAATTGTTGCCAAGTAAAAGAAAAAAAGAAATAAATAAAGAAAAAACCTTCAAGAATTGGATTTGCTTCCAAGATTTGTTGCTCGATCCATGAATGCTTGCCGCTAATAGCAGCTAAATATTGGAGAATTAACTTTGTACTTTCAGTCTTTCCAGCTCCACTCTCTCCACTAAAAATTTATGTTATTTCAATCATTTTACAAACCTTTATTAAACATTTTTTTGTAATTTTTTTTTACCTTATTACTATACATTGATCTTGACCAAAACGTTTCATCTGACTATAACAGTTATCCCCAATGGCAAATATGTGAGGAGGAAGTTCACCGATTTTTTTATCCTTATAAAGCTTAATTTGTTCGGCCGTATATATTGGTAATATCTGGTAAGGATTAACTGCTACCAATATTGATCCAGTATAAGTCTAATCAAAATTTGAAATAAATCAAAAATCATCATCATACAAGTTACTTAAGCAATTTACTTAAGAAATAATTTAGTACTAAGAATATAAAGAAGTAAACTTACATAAATAAGATTTTCATTATACCGAATGAGAAGATTTCTTAAGATACCAGCTTCATGAAGATCTCCAAGAGATATCATGTCTTCCACTCCTTGAACGGATGTGGCATGCATAGCCTTAATCTTCCTCTCGGGAGTGAGCCAAACTTCCTTCAAACAAGTTTAACAAGGTTATAAAAATTATAGAGTAGAAATTTCATTTTTGAACTGTGAAGTATAGAACAGTTTTCAGAAATGATTTCTGAAAGGAATAATGTAAAATTTAATACATGAAATTTAGATATTGAAATGAGATTTTCAAATATAATACCTTGCCATCGTCATCTTTGATGAGTATCCTTTTTCCTTCAGCAGAAATCACACGGGCTCCAATGGCAACATCAAATTCTCGACCTGATATAGGTTCAATCCATATATAGTCTCCCTAGAAAGAAATTAATACACTGGATAATACCAAAACTGGCAAGGTAGTTAATACCTAAAATTTGTCCATTTTTTTCTGGTAACTAGAACAAGTGAACCAGAACTATGGAAAATTTGTTTTAAAATAATAGGCAATAGAATATAAGGGCAAGAGGGAGTATATATAATTTTGCTGAATAAATCAAATTAATTTTCTTTGTAAAACTCTTTTACTTATTCATTTCAAATTAATCAATGCTTCATCACTCTATTAACAGTTCTGAGAGCTACAGCGGTAACTAAATAAGTCCTTCTAAAGGAGCTAAGTCTGAGGTTGGGATAGTGACTGGCTATTGCATTGGTTCTCCTCACATAAACAGGATAATTAAACCAATAAAAAGGGGTAAATAGTATAATTTAATCTTCAATGATTTAATGATTATAAAGCTATTCAATTAGGAATTCATTTACAGGATCTCAACTTGCTCCTTTTACTAACATACAGAGCAAAATGGCATTCACTTACAGAAATAACGCATCACAAAAATTGTACGCCAAACACAACAGAAACAAGTGGAGATAGCTTTAGAGGTTAAACAAACTGGTCATTTTTCATTTTTGCAAAATGTCACTATGATGTTCCTTAAACAGATTATTATGTATCAAATTAATGAAATTGTTTTAAAACTTAATTAGATGCTAATGAGAGAGTGATTTTCATTTTCTTCACAATGGGTAACTACTGACACAATGAATCAAAACTTGATATTTATATTCTGTGAGATGGTATAGTGAAGCAATAAGGTAAAGCGAAAGTAAGGAGAATCAGAAAATTGTCATAACAGCAACAAGAGGATGAAAGTGAACCAGAAGACAGTGGAGAAATGGAAGTAAGCAAGAAGACAATAAAGAAGTAGGAAAACGAAGGGAAAGAAGAAGAACAAGAGTTTAAAAACTCAATATTCATGAGAAAAGATATTTTAACTCTGATGTACCATAAATAAAAAGAATAGAAGAGGAAATTATATCATAAAACAGATTAAAAAGAGGTCGCAGAGGGTGACGATGTTACACATATAAAAAGGGTGAAAATAGTATTGTTGCACTTTATTCCAAAAATCTATAAAGGACAAAGCAGCTTACATTTTGTTTTTATTATAGCACTACAGTTTCATATTGTAGTCTGATTCCAATCCCTTTATTGTTAAGTTGTAAAAATACAAATAATAAATAATTAATCAAAAAACAATTAATGAAAACAAATATTTTAATAAATAGATTTAACAAATTTGTGAATGAGCTGTTAACTGTGTTTGTGATAGTCTATGTTTTTATTGTTTACAAATTTTTTATTAGTTCCTGAAAAGAGTAAGAGAAATTATGAATGGCAATAAAAAGTAAGTTGCTGTTTAATTAGGCCACTGTTAATATCAACGAAAGCTCTTATACAAGAAACTGTACGAAAATTTTAAACATTCAGCATTAGCGCCCTAAAATTAGGAGGAATTACGTCCAAAACCGAAGCATCTCTGTTTTTTTTAAATGCATAGCTATAGTGACTGGTTTTACAACCTTCAGACAAAGATTTAATTAGTATTAAAGTCACGTAAGTTGGAACACACGGTCATTTTTAACATTCAATAAAGACTCGCTACAAATTGTGTCATTCCTTCCTAAATCTCAGGAATTCACCAAAAAGAAATTTAATAATAATGTTATTGAAGAGGTAAAAAATCAGATTTGAAATAAATAAACAAGCAATGAAATATTACAATATCTATAAATCCTGATAAGAATCGGTCTGTTTTCACGGAATCTTTATTTTTCATAATTAAAATAATGGCCAAACATTGGATTTTCATCAGGGTTTCGTTAAAAACAGAAAAAAGGTTAATAGTACACACCCAAAATAAAACCAAATACAATCAATTCTTATACAATATTTACATTTACAACAGCAGATTTACATTTTATTTTTTATTATTAAAAAAAATACAAATAAAAAATATGTTATTAATTTCAGCAGCTGCTAACAAAAGCCTCGCCTGTAAAGCTGAACGAAACAAAGGGCAAAATCAATAATTATAGAACCAATATAAGGATTCTTTGTCAATTGAAACCTGAAAAGTTTTAACTTGTGCCAAACATGATTTCGAAGATTATCAAGCATTATTTTTTTATTCTCTTTAATAAATAACAATTAAATGCAAGTTTCAGTTTTAATGTTTTATAGAATGTATTAATATAAAAGATGTATATATGTTCATAAAATTGATGTTTTTGAATTAAATAATTTTAATCTTTAAAAATAATAAAACGAATAATTTTTCATTGAATTTATTTTACACTAATTAAAATCATTCCAACATAACTCAGGATTAGATGATTGAGGTAAGTGCTGAATACATTTATAAGAGTACATTTAGACTATTAAAAAAATCTTTCATAAAAATAACCAAAACCAATACAAAAAGTAATGCATTATTATAACTATATGGAGAAGAAGTGGTCAATAACTAAAGCACAGAATAGTGAATTCTTGAATTCCAAGTTTCTCCTTATTTTAATTTAGAGAATAGAGAAGAATGTTAGGAAATGCCTACAAGCAAACAAGCAACTTATATCATTCAGGCATTCTTACCAGTTTCATAGTAATCAGCTAGTAATCACATTATTGTGAGCAGGTAAAGCACGGCATGGAAACACAATTTGTAAACCACTCATTTTAAAATAATAATCGAAAAAAGAAGGGCCACCTGCAAGGTTATAACTAGAAGTGCTCATCACGTTATCTCGTTTCATTTACTGATTACTTCAACGAAATCTAACGAGCTAAAATATCTTTACATCTAATAACGGGTATGCTACGTCAGGAAAATGGTTTGTATAAAAGAGGAATTTTTGTCTAAAACGCATTTGGGTATAATTGAAATGTGTTAATTTTTAGTCAATAATAATTAATCCAATTTTTAAAAATCATTACTACTCAATCTCTGAATTCGTATTTTCAATAAGATTATTTTAAAAATGTCCCCATTTCAATTTAATGGATACAAAGGGAAGAAAGAAAGAACCCATGTTTCAACAGTTGAAAGAAAACTTGGAAAGGTTGCAGTTGTACGCAAAATCTTTATAATTAGCAAACACCGTGAGGAGATGAAAGTTTTTTTCGAGAAAAATGCACCTTTCAAATAAAATAACTAATGCAGTGAGAAAGGAAACACATACTCATTTTGTAGACACATGCTAACTAAGCCTTATTTTCCTAAACCGAACCTTCCAAGATCACGTCGGAGTCATAAATGGTAATTAACGAAGTCGTCGATAACTAAATATATCGACCTTGTGCTTTCAAATTAGTCTTTCAGCCTGCCGTTGAAAAACTACAATAAAAAGTGGGAGAAGAGATCATTTTAAAAAAAAATATCCATTATGTAAAGCACCACTGCTAGTAGTCATGTGGTGACTAAGAAATATGCACAACTGGATGTAACACCAACCTCAAATACATTATTTATATGTTATTTAGTTTTACATTTTACAGCGATCAGTGGACGGAAGTAAGCAGTTTGGTGGTATCGGCTCGAGCTTTCGGGTTCCCTAAGCCTTATTATTATACTATAATTAATAATAATTTTACAAATACCATTCTGAACAATAAAATTAAGTATATTTTAATATTCATGGATTGGTTATTTGGGAAAGTAATATCATAAGTGATGACCCATTTAATGCAAAGAGGATTTAACTTCAATATATTAAACTTGTAAACTGGGACTCATATGGACTAAATTTGACTAAGCATTATCAAAGATCGTCTAAATAAACGTGTATTTCCAATAATCTTTTATTCTAATTAATATATAAAGGTTTTCAATAGTTATTTCTAGATTTCTAATTAACTTGAATTAAAGGTCTTGCTAATGATCAATCATTAGAAACGCAACTCCCAGTAGCTATCATAAAAAATAATTACATCTGCGGAATAAGTACCGCATATTTTTATACCTATGAATGATGGATGCGCATAACGAGACCTTTAAAAACGAAGATGTGACTATAATGATCAATGTGATGAAAAAGTTAAATACACAATACATATTGATCGGGGTGGCAGTGAACGGGAAGTAAGGTACCATAGTTCCGCTTCCTCTGGGGACTGGGTCACCGCCCCACTAATTAGCTCTACACAACTAGCACACACTTACCCTCGTGACGATAACCATAGCTGGTCCCTGCAAAACGGTCCCTCGTTGTTGAAGATCATAGCCCTGCAACAGAAAGAGCACCTTAGCCATTTCTTAAGGTCTACGCATTCAAAATGCAGCAATGTATTATGCTAACAAATAATGAAGAAAAATAACATTTTATAAGATATATCGCTCCTTCAAAAGAACAACGTCATAACCCATAACAATTATACATATTTTCATATCTTTTTTATTATACATAATTTCATAGAGCTATGTGAAAGTTCCATGTGAGTTAAAAATAAATAGGGTATTGATAAAACAAAGCATTCCTATTGTATTGAAGGTATTGGCATTCTTTTATTAACCCTTAGAAAATTTTAAAAAGCTTGAAACATTTTTGATTTTAACTTATTCGTTATTCCCATAAATCTTCAGATTCAAACATGATACAACTCATAATATGACTATATTAAAATTATTTATCATCTTGAATTAAAAACCTTCAACCAATACAATTGTTGTTTGTTCGTTTAACTTCACTTTGTGCTGATATGGCTAATCGGACGATGCTACATTGGGAGCTCTAAATTTTGCCTATCCAGGTTTAATTAGGATAGGGATTTTTAGCGAGTACCTGACATTTTTTTTTTTATTTATTTCTTGTATCATTTGCTACATTTCACAAAATAAAAATGCTGTTCCAATAGACCAGTCTCAAATTAAAAGCAATTGTACAAATTTAAATATACCTGAGGAGAATCATAATTTACTATGAAAGAAAAAATGTATAAAAACTTCCAACAGAGAGCAAAAATAAAAATTTAATAATAATAAAATGAACAAAAATTATAACTATACATTCATAGTAACTTATATACATATATATAACAATAAGAATGAAACGAAAGAAATTGGTATCCTACAATAATAAATGTTTGGTTCGTTTATGTACATACCGCTTTGTACTATTTTTTATAGCTCCCAATATTTTTTATAAGTCGGTTTTTATTGTTTTTACACTTTAAAAATGTTTACATAGTTTGTTGATAAATATATTAATGTAATGTATATTTAGTTCTTTATGCATCATTTAACTTTAGTGTCATATGCATAATTTCTAGCAATTCTAAGTCATTTGTTTTGGAATATTTGTAATTTGAGTGCCTGACATCGTACACCGCCGTTTAACGTCCCTTCCGAAGGACTGCATAACCAAGGATTTTTTACTCCCTTTAAAAAATCCTAGGGCCACCTGCCGGACTACGAACCCGCGATCTTGGCCTTGGTAGTTTGTTATGCTAACCACTAGACCACACGTCGCCCTAACCTATTCAATTGCTACTGAAGGCTTACCTAAAAATGCCAAATTTTGAATTATGTCGTTGTTCTATTGAAGGAGCCATATGAAAACACGGAACTCGATTATTTCCAAAAAAGGGAATACAAGGAAACTCAATTTATTCCTCAGAAATTGGGGCCAGCAGTTTCTTAAAAAATTTCCCGAGGCGAACACGATGGTGTGGTTAAAAAAAGAGTTCAAACTGCTCAAAACGGCTAGAAGAGTATGGCCATACAGGAGAAAAACTAGGTGTTCTGGAAGAACGAGATACATGGCTTCTCCGGTTGGGCTTAGAGCATAACAAACACCTATTCAATATCAGATCGGCAGGACCGGCAATCTACATGAACTCTTAACAAACGTAATGATTATAATAATACAGATAGGTTTGAGGTTAATTTTGCTTTGCATAACATTTAGAAAAAAATAGTTACCTCGGATTTTTCCTGTACTCTTCACATGTAAGTTTTACATAAAAATATTCATAATTAAAAACACAATTTTCGGTATTTTTCGTAAAACAATGTCATGGGTCGCATTTGAATTTCTTAATCAGTATGCTACTAAACATAATTGAACGAATAATAGAAACATTTCCAAACCATACCTCTAAAATTCTACTGGACACATGATTAAGTGTTTAAAGATTTACCTGTACAATTAAAACCTCTGAAGGGGCTTGAGTTCAGTACGTGATAGAGACTAGACTGTTGCAGCGACCTGGAGATGATTTGTGCTAGGTAGCTTGCGCTCAACCGCCGAATTAAGGGTACCCAGATTATAGAGGCTGGGTGAGTCCAAGGAGGGTATTCAGATCTCACAGGGTCAATCGCCGGTTAATAGATTAAATGAATTAACACAGAGGGGTTTGAACCCGGTACCTCGAGCACCGCAACTCAGCGCTCTACTACTGAGCTACCCAACTCAACGCTCTAATACTGAGCTACCCATCTCAGCGCTCTACTACTGAGCTACCCAACTCAGCGCTCTACTACTGAGCTACCCAACTCAACGCTCTAATACTGAGCTACCCATCTCAGCGCTCTACTACTGAGCTACCCAACTCAGCGCTCTACTACTGAGTTACCCAACTCAGCGCTCTACTACTGAGCTACCCAACTCAGCGCTCTACTACTGAGCTACCCCACTTCTCACATAAGTAGAGGCGAAATGGGTTAAAAGAAACGATCTATATATACAATTAAAACATGCATACAAATTATAAAAAAATATATTTTTAATCCTTTAATCACTCACAAGTGTCATAATGTTGAATAGATGTAACAAAACTGTAAATGTATATTCGAAAATGAAAAAATTGAAATGAAGTGACTCAGAATTTTGAAATCAAGTTACCGTATTTCTGAGTATTAATAATAGTAGTTAACAGTTTGAGACCTTATACAAGGTCTATTATACAAACTATAAAACTATTATAAAATAATGAAATTTAAATAAGCAGGCATTTTGAAAGAGTTGGAATTTAGGTGTTATTGTTTTTTCTCATTTTTTACTACTGCTCGGCGCTCAGATAACTAATGCTGCAAACGAGCAATGTAACGCTGCGCAGACTCTGACCATGCTAGATGCGAAAAATTATTTTTCGATATTATTAGATTTATATCGATCGGTTTGATAATATTGAAACAATATGAAAAAAATGAAAAACAATACCTTTGTAAACAGCCCTTGAGCATCAATAAAAAAAAATCGAATGATGAACCTTTGTTGTAAGTTTTTGTCCAGGGAAAAAAATTCTATAAAGTTTACATTTTTAAGGTACAATGAAATAAAATTTAGAATTTTTAAAAACTCCGTACCTCGGACGTCCGAAGTCCACTGCATTTCACTGAAACTACAAAATTTTCGCGAAATCAGGCACCATTCACACAGGATGATCTTCGAAACTTGTCATTACTAATTGGTTTATAAATAAGATATCCAATATAATTACCCACAAAAAAAAAAATCATCGAAATCGGAGCAATATCAGCTGGGGTATAAGGAAAATATAAAAATTGGTATTTGTTTGTTCAAGTTAATTTTAATTTGTAATTTTGATTTTGATAGAGTATTCGTTAAGGAGAAAATAACAGGAGAAATGTATCTTTCTACCTATTTTTACTAACATATTTTTATCATAAAAGTTTTAAACTTCTTCAACTTCTATCGCCAAAGGATAGGTTCTTCATCGGGCGCCGAGCTACCCAATAAACGTCTATAACTTTGGCCGCAACTTTGGGTATATATATATATATATATATATATATATATATATATATATATATATATATATATATATATATATCTTTAAATTGATTTTAATGCAACAGACAAATTATATTGCATTGATGAATAAATATGATGTGAAATAATAAACCAAATATTTTCAAAAAACGCTTTAATCTTATAAATTAAGAGCCTATACAGCGTTAAATAAAATAATGCACAAATGCATATTTATCTGAAAACATAATTTTAGTTATATCCATTCCTTCAAGATATATTTTCATTATTGATGCTACCTTTCCCCCAACGTTAGCAACGAAGAACACGATATTTTTATCAGAGTAGTCGTTAGTGCAAGTCCATGCTTTTAAAAATTAAGTTTTTTGCTATCAGATGCTACCGACTTCTTTCCGAATCATTTAGAGTGAGATACACAATCAACCATGTCAACAGAAGCTCATCTTGGACATTAGATAATTAACATATGAAATAGGCGTAATTAAGTCTTACACTAGACGATAGCTGGTCTGGTGAATGAAAAAGTAAAAAAATAAAATAAAAAAAAGTTTTAATGTTTTTAAAACTTCAGCCTTACTCTTATAATTCACCCATTTTAAACTCTTATAGAGTAACATGTAAAATGTAATGGGAGTCACCGGTACTGATACTGAACTAGTCAGAGGCAGCGCGCTGATGAAGATAGATAGCACTGTATATTATTGTGTATATTGTGTGTGGGCGTGTGTGTGTTTATATATATTATTTTAAACAAATTTCATTACTTAAATTTCCATTATTATCCTCGTAAAAGTTCAGGCCCCCCAGTCGCAATTAACATGTCAAGCATGATTATATTCAGTAACTTATCTATTGCATATAATATTTCAAGATTATATGTATCGAATTATTATATGTAAAATTCATTGTGGCGCTACAGACAGTTCCTGTAAAATTGGCGTGACATTCAATCCACCAATGTATATTTATATAATATTACACCAATATATTAAATTACCCATGTAGAAATCTTTAGTAGAATTATTTTTATTTACTAACATACGACAATGAATTTTGATTACACTTTCCGCTGATGATCGCTGGATGATGAATATCCAGCATCAAAAGGATCAACATAAAAACAAAAAAGTTTTCTGAGGTCTTAAAAAAAAAAGGGATAGTTTTTAAAAATTTGAAACTGAACCCAAGACGTTAGTAGTTACTAGGGCCTGTCATTATCGTATGACCTGCCCGAGGATCAAGATGACTGAGTAAGATTGTTTGATTTCTATTGGAGTACTGTATGTTATGTGCTTATGTTATATGCGCTACTTTCCATAACTGAATTTACTCATTATTTCAAAATTGTAAAAAGTTATTTAAAGGAATCGCATCCTGGGAAGATGAAGTCTCTAAATTGGACTAGTGCACTTTGGAAAACTTCATCTCTTGAGGTCCTCATGTACTTGGTCTTTTCTTTGTTTATTTTTAGGCCCCATTCCCTAGTTTCCACACCGAATTTTTGGAAAGCACCTGATAGCACTGCCTTTGTTCTGGCTGATATAAGAACAACGTCTGCGTATACTAGATGTTGAGTTAATCTGTTATAAATGATACCATTCGGATTTGTCATTACCTTCCTTATGGTCCTTCCAACATAAGGGCGAATAAAAGTAGTGATAAGGGGTCTCCCTGTCTTATGACTTTACCTCTAATCACTTCAAACTCTTCCCAGATAGTTCCATGCATTCATACCCTTTGTAACTTTTAAGGTCATGTGTAACAGCATTATAAATTTCTAAGGCATTCCCGGCTCGTTCATTTCATTCAGCAACTTTACGCAGTCAATCTTTCTTATTCTTCTCTATCATATTACTACTGTTAATTTAGGTAGTTATTTTACAGTTTTCAATTATTTTTAAGTTATACTTATTTCAAATAAACTTAATAAATGATTAATTAAAGGAAGCCATATTGAAAATCCGGTGTTTATGCTATGTCAGGCTATTTCAATGAAGGTGGTGAAATAGTACATAATCGATTATTTAAATTTGATGAAATTTGCAATTAAGTTCAATACCCAGTAACTATGCTAATATCGCTCTGATTTCAATTTTTTTTTCTTCTTCATTTTGTATATTTATACCCTAAACTAACTATAAATTCTATAGTTTTTGAGATATGCGTAATTAAAGTTTTCTTTTCGTCATAACATTTTTTCGGCCTATCGCTAGGACTTAGTATATATGTGAAAAGCTAAGACTACAGAGGCAGTCCATTGAAAGAAGGCTTCTTGATTTTAAGATCTGTTATCAGAGCCGGTATTCTGTGTACCTGAAAGTAATAATCTGAAAGTTAGTCATAGTTGTGCGCACGTGGAGAAATTGTAGGACACAGGTGCATAGACATCTGCACATAGTCAGAAAACTTAAAGATTTAGCCTGACTACAATTTTGGAAGGACATCCCAAGAACCGAAAGATATTATAATAAAAGGACGCAACCCTTTAATCAAGAATGCTGCTCACCCTTACGGAACCTATGGAAACAGATCAGTACCGTTTTCCCTCATCAACGAATCCTTTTCTGTGCAAATGCTAGGTAACGCCAACAACTATTATAATTGTTTACAGCAATTTTTGGGTTCATGAAAAAGAGTTTTTATAATTATTTGCTTGGCTTGTCGAAGCCCAATCCAATCCCTTTATTCTTTGTTCTCTCTTTTCCATGTCCTGCCATCAACTTCTATACGTTTATATATATATATATAGGATCGGTGAAGAGAATAGATTTGTCTGGCTTGGATAGGACCCCTGGTACCTCAGTGGTTAGAGCACTGCACTAGAGATGCAGACGACCCGGATTCGATTCCCGGCCAGAACAAATATTGTCTCTTCAAAATAATAATGTTTATATATATCATTGTGTTGTGTCGTAGGTCAGTTATCTATAATATTAAGAAGCACAATGTGGCACGGGAAACACGGGAAAACACCGGCGGAATTGTATTTACACAGAAACATAAGATGTCGACTATAGTCGGGACGACAAGAGAAGGTGCATGGGGAGTGGGGAGGCCTGAAGCTGTTCCTTCCCCTCTCCCCTAACCTGACTCCGCCTGGAGCCGACTATTGTACAACAGCTCTTACTCGTTTTTCATTCTTTATAGACCAGCAGCCAGGGCCCAAAGTAATGTATCATTTTAAGACAATTTGTATCACGAAACATTGAAAATATCCACAATAGTCACTGGATAGCTGGCCCGAGAGGGGTGGAGGGGAAGTGGGACTAGGGTGGGGGAAAGAGGGCGGAGCTCATGGAGAGGCGTGGAGGGGGATGCTCCATGCACCTTCTCTTATCGTCCCGACTATAGATAGTTTTAAACCCCCAAGAACAAGGCTCAGCAAGACGGACGTTACAATCCCTTTACCGCCAGCCAGACAATTCGATATAGGAGAAACTGTAATGGCGAGATGGTTCCAAAACAACAAGCCAACATGGAAAATTGGTAAAATTACGAAAAAATTCGGCCGATTACAGTACCAAGTGATTTTACAAGGGGGATACAGCCTAAAACGACACGTAAACCAGTTGAGGAAGGCTGGCGTAGCAGATGATGAACCGGACAAAATACCAACGGCAAGTAAAGAAATAGAAGAACCAACACAAACCGATTGGTCAACACTGTTATGGTCGACTAGGCCAGCTACAACAGAGACAACGGGGTTGCCTGAGGCACAACAGACGCAAGAGATACCACCAGAAGTACCACTCCGTCGCTCAACAAGACAGCGTCGTCACCCGGACCGCCTAAATTTGTAAGCTAAAAAAAAAAAAAAAAAAAAAAAAAAAAAAACATCTATTGCATTAATTAATTCAAGTAAAATTAATTAATTTTTTTTATTCTAAATGTAAAAAAAAAAGTTTAATTGTTTTCATTAATTATTATTAATTGTCATGACATTTTATTTCAAATGTATATTGTCCAGCATCATCTTATGCGGGGGGAGAGTGTTATATCCCCACAAGTTGCGCGCGCATAAGATGAGGCAGTACGAGTGTGATCATGTGATGTGTAACCTTATATGTAATTCAATAAACAGATATTGTGCCACATTGTGCTTCTTAATATTATAGATAACTGACCTACGACACAACACATTGATATCCAACTTTTTTTTTTAAACCATAAAGCGTTTTTTCATTTATTTACCACAAACCTTTTCATCACAATGTGAAATAATATTAGCGGAACACTCAATGAAAATATATGATAGGAGTAGATGTCATTATTTGCATCCAGATTTTGAGCGCGCGCCCCTTCCCTAGAAAGTGAAAGTTTTTTTTGGAAAACTGTCCAATATTAAATATACAATAAGGAATATTTCGACAGAATATTGCGGTTTTTATAACTTCAACAAAGCTTTTAATAGTTTAGAGGTTCTAGGGGGCCTAGGAGAAGAAGGTATGATGGAAGAATTAATCTCTCGGCCTCTCAGAACTTTCCTGGATCCGCCTCAATGTAAATAAAGTTATGCGTAAACTATTTAAACAAAGTGTGGAAGAAAATGGTACGGCGGAGATAAAAAAAAGTTCTCTTAGGTAGGGAGAACTGTTTAGGCTCTTTAATAAACAATTCTCCCTATTTAATTCACCCCATTTTCTTCCACACACAGACATTTATATATATATACATATATATAAATGCCATATCCTCCTGTGCCATATTGGCCACACCTAACGTTGATTTTTCTACATGTCATCATTTTCTTTTCCAATATGTGATGGCTCCACGAAAACCATTTTCTCAAGAACAAGTTGCAGCTCCCATTACGTGGTCACCACATCAGGAGACTTTATAAGGTTATTTTAATTGTCCCCGATACCACAATTAGCACCTAGGAAAACTACTAACAGAAACAGAAAGGATGCTAAGTCGACAATGCTTACTTCATCCTCGTACAAAAATGAATTGCAAGACTATAAAAAAGAAACAAGACCAAATCAAAAAGACACTGAATAAAGTAAAAAAAGGAAAGGGCAAAGATAAAAAGACAAAACCAAGATCCAAGCAGGTAGACATGTCTAGCTCAGAAGAAGAAAACGAACCTGTGAACGACGACAGTTCTGAAGAACGTCCAGATATAAGCAATGTTAATGATGCAAAGTGATTGTATTGTGAAGAATGCTCAGGATTGGAAACGGACGTTTTTTTCTGTGAATTTTGTTCTGCAAAATAACGCAAAGTTTATTTCTTCTATTTTTTTATTTTATTTGTTATGGAGGGCAATGTGGCTCACTATACTTGTGGCGAATATGACCCTAGGCCATATTACCCTACCATGGTTCAATTTCTAAGAAATGTCAATTTTTTTTTTATCTTTATATTTGCATCCACAGCAGTCAAATAAAACAATGACACTCAGCAGAGTGGCTGACCGTAAAGTACAATGTCATGAGAGGCATGAAGAAGAACAGTACTTAGCGGTACCTCCCCTTAGCTTCATTCAATTTCCTATGACAAAAAATCCCCCATCCACATTCTTTTTAATCTCTTCCTAGAGTTCTCTGGCATGAGAATAGTGGCCATTTGTTCTATTAATGGGTTTGGATGTCCGTGTAGGTTTCCTTGAAAGCGTTTGTAGTATGTTCGTATGTGTTCGTCAACAGTAAGTATTTTTAAGTATGTATGTAGAGTTTTGTTATTGGCATATCAGGGTGCTTTTGCGACAAGTCTGAGTACTTTTGATTGGAAAGTTTGTAGTCGTTTTCTGTGAGTCTGTCTTACCGCCGAGCAGTGCAAACCAAATATTACCCGTTTTGTTTAACGACAATTTAATAGAAATACAGATAGTACAAGGATAACTAATAAAAAAAAAAGACAAACTAATGACCTACTCCATAAATCATCAAATTACACAATCATCAAATTGTGTTGAACATTAAAAATAATTAATATTTTTAATAATTTTTTTTCCATTAAAACTGAGAATTTAAAAGAAAGACAGGCGTGAGAATGTGAGAGCCGGTGAGCTACGTGAAGCGGTTACCGTTGGCCTAGGAAGTGTTCCGAACCGGTTCAGCGGCACACTTAGGGTACTACCCTTGGCCTTATAACTTACTTCGCTACATTTTTCAACTATGTCCACCTATTACTTTAAATCTTCGCAATTAATAATGTTACGTAAATACATAATACATTTATTTTTATATACAGTCACAAATTATTTATGTGTTGAAATTTGCAACTGCATTATAACAATACAAGTAAATATAATGGCATGGAGAAAGGAAAGTAGAGAAACTAACCAATGGTAGTACTCAAATAATAAATTCAACTTAGAAAGTCGAGAGGCCATCTTCTTTTCAGACTTCTCGGACGATTATCAAGAATTGAAGAAGTAATTAGGTTTGAAACTAGTAGGAATAAATATCGATGGTAATTGTTGACCTATGATAATGTATGTTGAAGAAATTGGTCCGGGTAGAGGTCACTGAATGAAATTCTCAAGTAATTTGAGAAAATCTTTATTGATAGCCAACGTTTCGACCTACGCTGTAGGTCTTCTTCAGGGCTATATGCAAAATACAGACAATATGAAAAAAACGGTACAAATATATTAAAACATTTTAAATATAGATAAACCAAAAGAAGGTGAATACAGGCAAAAAAATTGATAAAGATGTACAGTAAGGTAATTATGAAGGTTAAAATGTATTACGAGATTAACTACTAAGTGCCAAAAGGTAGTAACCCACATTATGAAGAAAATAATAATAAAACAGAAAGTGTTGACAGTTAAAAAATTAAGGTATTACGGATAAATAAATAAAAACTGTATATACAATAGGAATGTGAAATGATATGGGTAAATTAGAAAGTGATAAGAATTACGCACTAAAAATTATAGGTAATAAAAAAAGGAAGAAATAAAAATTGTAAAATTAAAAAAATCTAGAAACGAATTATATAAAATAAAATAAAAATGAAAATAAAAAATATTTTAGAAAATACAGTATTAATATTGATAGGTAGAAAATACTTTATACTAGTGTAACGAATATTAATTGCATAAGAGAATGTAAGAAGTGACTTTATATAAGTGTAAAATATCAATTGTATAAAAGTAGGTATGTTTTAAGTAAAGTAAGTGATAATACAATCAGGCATATTGGACTAAAATACATATAAAAAAAACTGCAAGGATATGGTATTTATGATATTATGATATATATTGATGATATTTAGGGTGGGATATAGATAACTAAACAAATAAACGCCTTACAGTAATGGTGATCTTGGAAGTAGTGACAATAACGGTAAATTGAATATAGTACTGTTTTATGTTATTAGAGAAAGAAATTAAAATGAAATGGAGAAGGGAGGGTGAGTAAATAGTGCAAAACATAAGTTACCAGTGGGGGGACTGGGGGGTGGGTCCTCTCTGGTTATGAAACACTGACTGATATAAAATTGATAAAGTAGGAATAAAGTTTGTCGTGAAAGGACTGGTTTCGAGTTCTGGCCAAATCGGCATCAGATTGGACATTTAGTTCATTATGGATGACTATTCGTAACTAAGTCAGGAGCCTTAAGGATTTTGGTTTGTAAGGATTAGATACGAGAGGAATTCGATGGCTTAGTGGAGCCTCAAAGCTCTACTCCGTTAGCAGGCCTTATAATTGTCATGTAAATGAGTATTTTGTAAATAATTGAGAGTTTAGAGAGTCTGTCTAGTAAGTGTTGAACTAGCCTGAAACGGCGTCAAAAAACCTAAATTTAAACGAGAAAAAATGTACTTCTAACTCAGGTAAACAGGTGTTGAGCACTTCATCTTCCGGGAATAGAGGTCAAAAATCAAGCGCAAAAAAATTATACAAACGTAGGTTTGTAGGTCAAAGTAATCAACTGCAATTTTGGCGAAGAAGTTTGGTAGCTTTCTACCTGTCCCTTTGTCAAACTAACGCTCCATATTTTTACAAACAATAAACTAATATTTGAACAAGATTTATACAAAGAACTAAAGTGAATTTAGTTACATATCACTTTATACGAGACTTATATGATTAATCAAATAGTTTCGAAAGTTCTGGAACTTATAAGCATTAACATATGGTTTAATAACTGTTCCTTTATATTAGAGAAGAGATAGTTGACTGGAACTTCTAATGTAAGGAAGAAATAGTTGGGGATGCAGTCAATGAAAAAACCCTAATAAGTGTATACTTATTTATTATGTGCCTTTATATTCTGTTTAAAAACTCAAGAAAGTAATTCACGGTTAGTGAATATAAATATTTTTTATATTATAACATAATATAAATATTTTAATATTCTATATATCCCTTACGGTCTATTGCGTCCTGATTAACATTTATTTGCTATGTTTTCTGTAAATACAATTGTAAATTTTAATCAATAATTATAAAATCTTAAAAGTGAGTTATAATACCAAGATGGTGGTCTAATCTTGTCTTGCAAATTTTTTCAAACAGATCAGCATAATTTCGGAAACCATTTAATTAGAAATTAAATGATCTCATTTTTTAAACAACCAACTTTTAAACAATTTTAATTAAAGTATAAAAGAGTCCAACTCTGTTAACAAAACTGTTAAAATGTTCCATGTAGCTTTCTCAAAACTCTAAGAAGTACTAGCAAAGCATACTCGATGGAAGAGTGTGGCAATGCTACTACAAAAAAAAAAAAGCAAGAAATTAATTCTAGTTTGTGTCTATCAAATCAAGAACCAAAAAGAATATTACCGATTAATACATCGTTTTCACATAAGGTTTCTGAGAAAATTAAACAAATAAGACACTTTAAATAGTTTGTATATAAAAGATTGCACAGGAATCTTACAGAGGAACATAATACAGTAAAACTTCTCACCTGCGGACACAGGTGGGGAATTAAATTTTGTCCGCTTATAGGAAGTGTCCGCTGGTGAGAAAATGAGGGTGGGGGAAAACAGTAAAATAATAGGTATGTTTATATATGACTAATAAATTTTATTCAAAGGCTTTCATTATTTTAAACTAAAGATAATACGTAATTGTGTACTTATATGAACAAAGAAATAATAATTAAGTAGTAATAATAAACATAAAATAAATATTATTTAAATAAAATAATCTGTAATTTTTTTCTGGACCTTTTTTTCTTCAGATATTTTTTTTCCAAATTGACTTTTAAATTCATCACTGCTTCCACTCCAGAAAGATTGCTTTTTATCATGTAGAAATGAAGCAATGACTCAAGGTGAGGCATTTAATGAAAAAGTTCGTGACAGTTTCTTTTTTAATATTTTTAATGGACGAACATATCCACTGAATTGGATCCAAAACATTAATTTTGTTAGACAAATCATTGGCCGAAGTTGACTCATCTATATGGGCTAAAATGTGCCGTAAAATACATTTGCGATAGTGTATTTTAAAGTTTTTAATGATCCATTGGTCTAAAGGCTGACAGGAGGCGGTCGTGTTTGGCGGGAGAAAAACTGTTTTGACGTTTGACAACTCTAAATTTTGATGTGACGAGGCATTATCCATAAATAAAATTACGTGTCTTCCTTGTCACTGCATTCTGTTATTAAAATTAATCAGCTATTCTGACATAATTTGGTGGGTCATCCATGCTCTTTTATTTGCTTGCTATTCCACCTTAAAAATGTTCAAATCGATACCCTTAAAGCATCTTGGCTTTTTGGCTTTTCCTATCAAAAGTGGAATTTCAAACACACCCTCCACGTTAGTGCACAAAAAAATTGTGACACGTTCCTTCGAGATTTTTCCTCCTTTACAAGTCTCTGCTTTCAGCGCCATAGTTTTGTCCGGTAATGCTCGAAAAAAAAGTGCGGTTTCGTCACAGTTGTAAATGTCTTTAGGGGAAAATCCAGTGCAAAGGTCCTTTACTTTCGATGTCCAATCAGCAACTAGAGGACAGTCAACGTAAGCACCCTCACCGCTTAAGGTTCTGTATTTTATTCCATGCCTCACTTTAAATTTATCCAGCCAACCACCACTAGCTTTAAAATTGTCATTTCCCAAACTTTTTGCAACTTCCAACGCCTTTTCCTGTAATAATGGTCCAGAAATTGGGATGTTATTTGATCGCGCTCGGCATAGCCATTCATACGTAACTTGATCAATCATCAGCCCCCCCCCCTTCTGCTTTAAATGTCTTCTTTGAATTATCATTCCCATGATCTACCCATTTTTGAAGATTTTTTTTTTTTTATTTCTTAAAATTTCTGCAGCACACGTTTTCCCAATTTTAAAATTCTTTCCAAGATCACGGACACTCAATTTTTCAAGTTCACTCGCGGGTATAATCTCTACTTTTTCAAGGAGGAGAATAAACTGAGTTAAAAATATTCATAGCGAAGCAAGCACAAACAATTCCTCGAACCCATCGACTTCGGGAATTGAATTGAAACAAATCTTGCTTCAATCCAATTTCCAAGCGAGGTTTCTTTCTCGGAAATTTTGCTCTACTGTCCGCGTATTGGAAGTTTTTATGTCAAACTATTGACAAAATCTCTGTCCGCGTCCGCTCATGAGAATGTCCGGATATCAGAAGTAAAAATATAAAGAAAACTTAAAAATTATGAGGGGGGAAATATAATCGTCCGCTTACGAGAAATGTCCGCCTGTTAGAAGTGTCCGTTCAAGGAAGTTTTACTGTAATTTAGACAGAAACAATCATGGAGAAGAAAATGGCCTTTGATTTAATAAGTTTATTGATTGATAAATTATTGATGGACGGAATAAAAAAAATACTTCCTTAAATAGTGACAAACTATTCATATGTAAACACATCCAAAACTAATTGATATCTAATAAGCAGTTTATCATTATTTTAGGTAGTATTTTTTGGCCTTCACTCGAATCCATTGACTTCTGTATATTTATTAGGTCAACTAATAATTATTCAAGAAGTATATTATGAATTTTTTAAGGTATTGGGGCTAAAGGAAAATACAAGTTATATTACTAAGGCATTTATTATTAATCCGTCGTCCGGATATTATCAACAATATACACTGATGAAAAAAGTAGCAATGCCTGCCCGCTAACGTTCAACTTGGCCACTTAAGTTGGTGTCGGTTTGTGAGCACGAGCAAAATAGGCAGTAGAGAGGTCTGGTGATACGTCTATCAAGGAAAGTATTGTTAAAAAGCTAACACACAAGAGGGTTTGGTTGTTTGTATAGAATGAAAATAAGACGAAATAAACTAAGAAGCATCTTGGTATCATATTTACAAGAATTAAGATGAACCAAAAGCTTAGATTTTGTTCCAGGGTCATTTTTGTCTGTTTGTTTATTTATTTAACGTCATTTTATGCTGCTATGAATAATCGGATGATGCTATAGGAGCTCCAAATTTTTCCAAACCAGGTTTAATTATGATAGGGATTTTTAACGATTACCTGGCATCGTACTGGCTTGGGACCCCAGTTTAACGGCATAGCCAAGTATTTTTTACTCCCTCTAAAAAATCCTAGGGACACTTGCCGGGCTACCGACCCGCGATCTTGGGGCATATTAACCACTAGACCATAGGCCGCCGCTCCAGGATCAATTTTCGAATGGTTTCAACATGATATTTAACTATGGGGGACCGTTAATGAGGACGAGGTTATCATATGATAGATTATTTTTAAAAACTTCCAAAATGAACTCAAGAATGACACAGGAAAGTAGCTTTCCAAGTGTTCAGAGACTAATTTCCCTTACCCACTTCTTACTTTTTCTATCCTCTTTTAAGCTATGTTTTACATATTTATTATCTTTTAAAATATAACAATAATAAAAACAAACCCCATATATGTTTTTCTACTTGATCATGAATTGCGTTGAAAACAGTGTCAACATTTATGCTCCGATGCAATAAACAATGCCATATGAATCAGCTCCGGATACCATCTATAATACATAGTAATAATCACTACTTATAATAATGAGGTGCTCTGTGATACAATAAGTAGTATTATACTTTTAGTTTAATAATACTTCACAGTTGTTTAAATTAAATGAATACAGTGATTATTAAATTTACTTCTTGCTAAAAACTGGAGGATAACAATAAATAGGATCATAATCATAAAATACAATATAGCCACTAGATAACGTGACTATTGTAAGAGAGCGACATCCGCTCGTCACACTCACTGTAGCGTGGCTTAAATAACCTTCGGAGGCAGAAATCGGAATTGAGATAAATGTCCTTTGAATAAAGCCAATTTATTACTAACTCTCGTTTAAAAGAGGATATAAATATTTATGATCATCAACCATTGCTCTACTAAACTTTTATTCTTGAGAGCCCCGTTATACAGGATGCCCATCCCAAACCGGTAACTCCAAGCTTGTTAAAATGTTTGCCCACATCAGTTTTCTCAGCGAAAAATATATCTATCTAATTCGAAAAACGTTGTATAATATCACAAAGAAGAATATATTCTTAGAATGAAAAAAACGGCGAAAATTACTTTAATTAAAAAAAATTTCAGGACAAATCAAATTAATTTTAATTAACATGGGTGGAGACAAATAACATCTCTAAAAGCGGTAATTCTACATTTTTTTTTCATATTGGTAAAAGACGAATAGAAGAAATTAGTTATTTATAAATATAATGGAAATTTAACTAATATTATTTATTTCACTAATCTAATTCGTTTATAAATTAAGCAAACAAATTTTATATGTAATTAGACACTGGCACTTATTCATGAAATATTATCGCACAAGACATTCCAACACCTATAGTTTTAGCTTGATTTACCCAAAGAGGCCGCTCAAAGACAGGTGCTCAAATAATGTAAGGAGTGAATATAATCACACACATTAAACCTTATTTTATTCCCTACCAAATGGTGTATTTACATGTATCCCTACATGTCCCGTATACGAGATTTGAGACGGTTAAAATGGGATATTAGAAAAGAAATATTATATATATATATATATATATATATATATATATATATATATAGAGAGAGAGAGAGAGAGAGAGAGAGAGAGAAATATATTTAAAGAAATATATATATATATATATATATATATATATATATATTATATTGCTACTAATTTATCTTCAAACAATCAAAAGTTAAAAGAGTCTTATGAATACGCGATGGATTTCGAGATTCCTCGTCATAAATCGACATCATCAAACTATACATCATTCTGTTTCAATTTAATATTTTATCAAACATCATCTGTTTGTAAGATGGAAAATATTCTTCCAAACAGCGCTGTCAATAGATAGAGAGGAAAATAGTTGGATGATATAATGGAGAATGGAGATAGTTGGGGGGTGCAGTAAAAAAAACACCAAAGAAGTCAAGACTTTTTTTTTATTTTTGCCGACGTTTCGACCGACTTTGTAGGTATGGGCAGACAATGGGAGAGACGGCTGGGTGAACTGTGTAACTGAGCACTGTCAATAGTTAAACAAATAATGATTTCAATATGCAAAGCTATAAAAAAGGGATCTTATATTTAATTTAATTATTTAGATTACAGGGCTAAAAGACGAATTCAAAAAATCAAACTTAATTCTTGATAGAGAAGAAATAGTTGACTGGAACTTCTAATGTAAGGCAGAAATAGGTGGGGGTGCAGTCAATGAAACCACCATAATAAGTGTATACTTATTTATTGTGTGCCGACGTTTTGACCTACAATGTAGGCCATCTTCAGGGCCAAATATACCGAGCGGCGGTGAGGGAGACCAACTGCCAACTCAAATCACCCCCAACTATTTCTTCCTTTCATTAATTCTTGATAAATATTCGCACCTATTTCATCCATTATTTTAAACAATAAAATTGGAGGTGTGGTAATCTGAAGTGCAAAATGAAAAGGAAACTGAGAAAAAATAATCGTTTTTTAATCACCATAATGTTCCAGCGTTAATAACCCCATTTTAATCAATAAAATCTGCGATCATGGTCGTTAACATCATGTTGATAAGGAGTGTATGCATCAAAAGGGAGAATTATTACACCATTTCAGTGACACCACCTGGAACCTTTCTTTGCTTTTCAATGCATACTTAATTGGTTAAATATTTTCTGTAACATCTACACTTACGGAAAGGATATTGGAAGGAATAAAAAGTACCATTGGAGCTTTATACTGGTTGGAACTTATGCCCACATATATCTTCTTATACAGATGGTTTCATTTGCTATTTTACTGAACAACGATTCCATATCACAGCCAGCAGGTTTGCTGGTTGAAGAGTTCCTTATTGTTGGAAGCAAATGTCCATCTTGAAACTACTTTTTGGCCAAATCCCCCATCAAAGTTTTAGATATTTATATTCGTGATAAATAAACTTGTCTATCGGATCTCTGATTTCTGTTGAAATATCTGATGATATACTAAGATTATCTAAGTACTCAACTACATCAATAAAAGCACATTGGAAAGGTTTGGAGAGCCACCTTCTTGCTTCTGTTCACAAAATAAACAATGCTCATTCAGTGAATGTAATCCAGATAGTGCAGATACGTGATACATTTAAAAAGTCAATGCATATAAGCAGACAGGGAGCTGTGGTAACACTGATCTTTCAGTTATCAGTGTTATCACCAATGGATCTGGAGGGTAAATACGCAAGTTTTTGACTACTCCATTTAAACACCATGCTGTCATTAAAGTCACTGAGTAGCCAGCCATGTCGGAAACCCTGGTTCAAATTCCGCTGCAGGCAGTTACTTTTATTTAGTCTGCTTGCGGCGGGAGATGGATCATATGGGATCTAGGACCCTCCTGGGGCGCACCCAGCAACTATAAAATATTATAAAAATAGGGTACCCAAATTAAGGGGGAAAACCTGGCGGTTGAGTGTCACCTAGGAAAAGTCACCTCCTTGCAGAACCGTTGTCCATGAAACAGTCCAGTCTCTACCATGCTCTGAACCCCAGACTCGTTCACGGGTCGTAGTGGTTACAGGTTTACTTAAACACCATGAAGAATTATTTTAATATCTGCTTATTCTTGATTTGATTCCAAAATAGATTCAACCTCATCTTTTACAATAAATTTCTAAAGAAACAATAAATAAACAAAAAAGTAAGTTTCTTCTTCAAATTCAAAGAAACATTTTGCTTACAATGTGAATTAAAGTCATAGTCAACTCGTCTTTTTGATGTTTTATGTCGCAAATGCTTTTTCGTTGTAAGGAACCTCTTGTGCCGAGTTTACCTGTTATCTGGCGCTTGTCTCAAATAAGTATTTCAATGATCCTAGGATCTTTTTTGTAGTGATCAAATATTTAATGTGTTTTAATAAATTCTTAATTTATTAGGTTTATGAGCATCATTAAATTTGTCATCAACAATTGCTAAGCTTTATCAATCGCACAATATATAGGTTCTGTTAGTTTACTCTATGGGTGGCCAAAACACCTCCGACCCCAATTGAACATTTTTCCAGCCAACGAGATTCATCACCCCTTTAAAAAATATATTTATTTTATAAAGGCCAAAGTAGTGAAAACCTATATATATTACAATCCATATATTTAAAAAACTAACTGATGAAATTATCAGATAAAATAATAAAATAAGAAATAATGATTGTAATGTGCGTTTAGTATACTTTTTAATGTGTAATCTAAATTATTGCATGTACGAATAATAGTAAAAACAATAATAATAGCTCATTATTAATTTACAACAAAAGGTCAATGTCCATGAATGCAAAATGCATGCATTATTGCACTGCCATACAACGAGGGCTTGTATGCCGCGGAATGGCTCATTATGAATAAGAAAAGCATGGTAGGATGACTGGAGATAAAGGGAACCGTCTCAGAATGAAACTAAATGCCAACATGGGTTTTCAGGAAAAACCAAAGCTAGCGACGGCAAAGAAATGGACAAAGGAAATAAAAGAGAAACGCCGGCAAAGTATGAAGGAGCACTGGCAAAGATCTCAAGGCTGGCAGGACGGCTGAAATGGTCCTTAGTCGGCCAATACGGAAAAATTAACAAACAAAAAAAACATGTTTATATTTTTCACTCTAAAAAATGTCTAAAGCTAACGTATAGAAAAATAATTTTACATATACGCGGCCCGCCCAGCTACGAAGCCATCTCCAAGTGGCCCGCCAGATCATTTGGGTTGGCCAACCCTGGTTTACACTATACGTGCCCTCCATTATATTTTGCTAGGCAATGTTATGGGCTTTCTATAATCCACAACTGTCGACCGAAATCTATTTTAGTTATTTTTAACGATTTTATAGCATCGAAAAGTTTGAGCTTTTCTGTAATGTTTATAGCCAAAAACAAATTTGGTGAATGAAGAACACATTTTCCTTAAAAAGGAACAAATGAAAATAGTGTAAGAAAGACAGAAATTCTATAAGAATTAGCTGAAAACTTACATCCTGAACAGAAAAAAAGCAAAATAAAGTTGGGTGGACAGAGGGTACCCCCTACTGATAATTAAAAAATTATTAAGTAGTGTCTTAACTAAATGTCTATATTATTAATTATTGTCCCTTAATTAGCCATAATTACAATGCAATTATTGACTCTTATAACTAATTAAATAAATTTGAAATTAAAATATTTGATCACATATTATTGAACTTTTGCTTTTTAAAAAATAAACAAATATATTAGTTTTTTTTGTTTATATAAGTATTATAGATAAATATGAGAAATGGAACGAAAATTTAGATTAGACCTAATTTAAATTACAATGTAAATACCGGGACATACCGGCATATATTTCTTATCTATTAAAAATAATATATGTCCTCTCTTCTCTACCCCTCTACTCAAACACCTTACAGTCAATTTCATTTTCAAAAATCAAGATGATGGTCCTTGTAACTTACCTCCTGCCATTTACAGTGAAACACTAATGGACATAGGGCTTGGTAGGGCCCTGAAAATACGTGATTGTGGAGCCTCCCTGGAGGTTTAGATAGTACAACCCCCCGCCCCCTGAGCAGGAAGTACAGGAGTCCGGAGGTTCCCTAAAACTATTAACTTGTCTATAAGACACGACTTTTTAATTAAAATTTAATTTTTCAATGGGCTGTGGGTCCCCTAAGGTGCAAGGCTCTGGTCGGTCGCTCCCTTGGGCCATTCCTGGTCCCATCACTGAGTGCACCGCATTTTTCAAATTTATTTCAAATCATCTTAATCTTTCTCCCTCCTCCCATTGTGCGGTGTGAGGATTATATATATGTGATATTCAAATATTGAATAAATGTTAAAAATAAAAGAGTTTCCTTGAACTGCCGGTGGGTAGCTAATAATTGATTAATTAACCACAACTAGTTTGGCAATAAATAAACTTTGAAGATCAATAATGTTATGTTCATTTAATAGCGTTAAATGGCAAACTTTTTATTTTAATGACATACAACATACAACGATTAATATAATTTTATAATATTAGGGTAGGTTAAGATTAAGAATTGAATTAATATGGCATTGATTTAATTTATATTTTACGAATAATCTTCCTATTTTCACTTATCCTGAAACGAAGAGAACTAAGGGATTTGAATGGGGGTATAGTCAGTATCAAATTTGTATCATGACTCTTAGTTAACAGAAAATAAAACAATATTTACATCTTTTGTTTATAAATTATAAACCACGATTTGAAGAATATAACAAATTCCGTACTGTAAAAACAATAAAGAAGAATATATATATTGAATAGTGAACTCAAACCTTTTTAAATAGCACTGTGGAATCCGTGTTTTTGTCGCATATAATGAATTTTATAGTTTTATTTTTATCAGTTATCAAACATATTATAATTATATCAAATTATTAATCATACTTTCAATAATAAATACCTAACTTGGGAACTACAGCTGTTAAGCTGGGGATCAATGCCCTTCGGCAGGTAGACATGAGACCTTCTCTTTTCAAGGTAAAAAAGAACATCTTTTTGGTTAGAATAAAGCTAAAACGAAATAAAAACCCGACTTACCTCGTAATGGACTAATTTAATTGATGTTTATATCCAAAGGCACAATGCGGTAAGTCATTCGGCAAACATAATACAGAACTTCACTGAACTGAAAGGTATAGATGACTGACTAGAACGGGTAGTTTATTTTGCTGCGTGTCAAATACCTGCTCCATGGCTGCCATCTGCTGGAAATGTAATTCACTACAACCAATGTGGGCCATCATTTTCATGTCAAAATTTCTTAAACAATACTAAAATTATTTTTGTATCGTTTACTTAAAGGTCAACGCTAGTTAAACACCAAATAAATATTCTTTATTTTATGTAAATAAAAATTAAACCATTTTAAATTTAATATGTCTACATTATTATGTTTCTTATATTCTCTCTTGACAACCAGGACTTAACACTCTTATAACTCAAGGGTTTACAGAAAAATAAGCGTTGTTTTAATTATTTTGGAATAATTACCAATTAAGATATTAGTTATTCGCTATTGAAACTGAAAACTTACCATTTTGTATTATAAAAACTACTTTTTAAATAGCATAACTGCTCAATTTTAAAATTTTTAGTAAATAAAACAGTTCGACTTCTTTCTTTCTTCAAATGATCACAAAAACTAGTATTTTATTTATTCAATCTACGTATTTATAAATAGGTAATTTTTCTTCTTCTTAATGTTTTCCTCTTCCCCCTCTTTCTGTATCTCAGTCCTGGACCAGCTGACTCTGCCGGGTCCTTACTTCACCTTTTTCTGGGCCTTCCTCTAGCCTTCTTCCTTCCACTCTTGCCTCATTGACGACTATTTAAAATGGCAATTTGATCGTTGAAGAAACAGAAAATTTATTCATTATCAAAGTATGTCATATAGTATGCTTTGAAAATTTGGATTCAAGCTTGGAATTATTAAAATTATCAAAACGAGTTGGTACCCTGAGAAAAAATACCTTATACTTATACTTGAGATACTATTTTCAATAATAGACATGTAAAAATGGTGAAAATTCAATTTATACAGAAATATATGACAAAGAAACTTATTTGGTCGTGGATTCAAGGAGGAAACAGTTATTTATACACACAAAAAACTTTATTGTATATAAATAACATAACATGCTTGAGGAAGCTACAGCCTAAGTTTTAGGGCTAAGAAAAGCAAGATAACAACAAAGACAGAAGATGAATACTTGCGATATAATCTTTTGTCATTATCACTGTTATCTTGTTTTTCTAAGCACTGATGATGGCTTAAAACTTAGACCAAAATAAATGGTGTTCCCCAGGGAACTCTTCCCCCTATACTGTTTCTAATATTTATAAATAAAATAATACGACATGCCAAATAATGTCAAAGCATCCCTATTTGCAGATGACATCACCCTCTGGAGTAGATCCACACTCACTTCTATATCCGTAGAAAAATACTAGATGCAAATGGTACTGGATAATATTGGACAGTGGACTCAAGAGCGGGACATGACCGTTAACCTGACCTAAACTAAACATTTAATCTTCAGCTTCTCAATAAAGATACTGAATGACCTGAACCTGAATTTCAAGCTAGTGAAGCTAGCAAAAGATGAAAACCACACTTACCAGGGTACTAAGTTTTTATTCAAGGCTCACATGGAAATCTCATATCGAGCAGTCTATTCATAAGGCAATGAGAAAAATTGTCCCAATGGAGAAAATAGCCAGATAACCAGGATGCAGATCTTGGAATAGTAAGGTCATCAAACACTGTCTGGCTACATCATGTGAAGCCAATGCCCTCATTGGAATATTGAATGACTAGCTGTGGAACTACTGCTGCCTCCAACCTCCAGAAAGTCTCATTAAAGTAAAATCAGGGACTAAGGATCATGACAGGGGCAATGAAATCCACACTAATTAACAAAATGGAGACCCTGAAGAACCTTCCTTCAATAGAAGACAGGGGAGATGACAAACTCCTGCACCTCAATGCTAAAGCCAAATCCACTCCAGTACACCCTTTCCAAAAAAGAGATGTGGAATAGAATATAAACTGATTAAATGTCCAAATCACAGTAAAGTTAATAGTTTCTAAAATTCGTAAAGAGGATGGACATAGAACGGTCAACAGTGGTAGGAAACAACCCTCCATGGCTTGAATCTCCAAATCTCTCACGGGAAACGACCAACCAAGAATAGAGCTTTGAATCCACAGTTCGAATTTGCTCTCAGCCTCGAAGAAGTTAAACCCTAAACAATGCTGCAGTTAGCCTACGATGGATCGGAAGACATCCACATCACAACCCAGGAGATACTATCTACGAATTAAATTAACGTGAGCGTGTCCTCATCTCCCACTTGCAAACGGGGGACAACTGGTTCAGAGCTCATCTCTTCAGGAAACTGCATATTGATCACATTCCCCAGACATGCAGTTTTTTTTCTGAGCAAAGTTGGTGTGGCTCTCTCCGACTGAGGTGCGGAAAAAGCTTTAGGAGGCCTGGAGGACCTTAGGAGGAGCATTGAACTCATTTTAACCTATGACCTGACCATCTAAGAGAAGGATAGCAAAAAAGAAGAATTTTCTTATTTGTATGTACTTCCAAAAAACTTTTTAGAGAGAAAAATACACATTTTTTCTCCTTCGAATTCCTTTTCATGCCTTTCAGCATCGAGTGGCATATAAAGATATTATGTCAAACAAACAACAAAAAGTAATAAAAGGAGAATCGGTTTTAATAAGTATTTAAAGATTTTTTTTTTACATTTAAAAAGCAAAAGGTAAATTTATTCCATTTATAAGGAACTTAAAAATATTTACCAAACAAACTTTAAATTAACAAGATTTTTATTCATGTATTTCAGCTAACATTTATAATAAACTTTGTTATATGCTTTTATAGTAATAATAAAACAAATTACATTATTTACAAATAAATTGACATTGAAGAAATATTAACAATTTCTGTTTTATGGATCAGAAATTATTCAAAATATCCATATTTTAACATAAATAAATATATTTTATATACATTTAATCCTATATGTACTCATAATTTAATTCCTACAGACAACAGAAAATTATAAGGTATTTATTATATTTTTAAAAATAGTGATACCAGGATTTCCCAATTGTAAAAAATGCAATATATTTAATAGTTATTTTAGATATGATATTAAGCAGAACCACCAATATTTCTAGAACCCAATGGTCCCATGACTTTTATTATAAAGGAATTATTTAATTGACGAAGAATGAAATTCTTATTTTAGTTTTTTATTCAATACATTGTATTCAAGTGAAAATTTATTACAACTAATTTACTTATAATAAATTAACAATAAATATTAACTTTAGTAAACTTAATCATTCAAACAAAATATTCAACCCACATTAGAAAGACTTTTAACAAGGAATCAAGAAAATTTATAAAAAACAAAAATTTCACTTATTTTTTTGACAAAAAAACCCATATAGAACATAAATAAAAATAATTTTCATGAAGTAAGCTCCTTAACAGATCTCTTCTTTTGATTACCCATTATCAATAAACAGTATAATACTAAACTAGTCTTTTTGAATATTCACATAACAATAAGTATTGTTAGTAAAAAGCAAAGCTCAAACATTCATTGCTCGATCTAACATTTACAGTTTTCTGAATAATAATTTTTCAGTCAAATTGCCAACAAATAAAATCTGGATATGTACAAGGTAAATACAAGGAAATCACTTAGGCCTATAATAGTTGAGAAGCATCCCAGAGTTTAATCATTCGGTCTTGTCCAATAGTAAGAAGTCGTTTTTGGCTTTCATCCAAATCCATCCATGCAATAGAATGTTTAGCTTCATGAAAGCTAGCTAATGAGACATTCCTGGGGAAAAAACAACAGAACAATTAAACTATGGTTAACAGACTTGGTATTTATATCATTACAGAAATAAATAATCATTGGGTATATTGATAGATCTCTTAATAAAACAAGTTGTACTTGACAGAGAAAATACTTAAGTTTATAAATATTTGAATACAATATTTTAAATTAATAAAAGCAGTAAATAAACTGATGGAAAACAGAAAAACCTAATTTAAGTAATCTTAATTTAATGGAAGTTTAACGTAAGATAAACTTAATTCTGAATATGCCTAAAGAGTTATTAATAAAATTAATGATTAAATAGCTTTTCCTTCATTGTTGCTTGATCAATGCGGATACAACAGAGTGCAATACGCATAAATAATCACAATTAGTAAATTTATCATTCAAAAAGTTAAGTGAAATATATAACCTACCATTACTTAATATATTCATACATGTTTTAGGGCCTTGGGATAAAATTCTTAAGCCGTTTACATCTTCCTTCTAACTTTACAAATGCCCAAGTTATAGGCGTATTATAATCTCTAATTTCGAAAAGAATGATTGTAATGCTGGGGTTCAAGCATCTACCTGGTGTGGCCGGCCAATGACTTTGCTTCCAAATTTCAAGGAAATCGTATTATTGATGTCAAAGAAAAACTTTGGTTAGAGTAACCCTACCATCACAATTCTTACCATTACTGTCATTATTACTGTGTATTACTAACATTGAAATGGTGATTGTAACTCGATTAATCTGCCATTAAGACACCACTTAATGTCATAGACTACAGGCATATAGATCACAAGTGATCTATTGACGGCCCTTTTTCTTGAACCAAGTAGTTTTTGTAATGGTAGCCACTTAACCCTTCTAGTAAAGCTTAGGGAGTTTAACTAGCCTAGAACCAAACATTTGTTTTAACAAACTTTTTGAAGGGTTTGAGTTTGATTCATCCTACCAACTTGGTCAAATTTCATTATCCTGTGAATTAAATTTTTTATATACTCTCTATTTCTTGAACTAAGTATAGCAAAACCTAGTTTACCTTGAATTAAGTGTAGCAATCTGATAATAGAAAACCCAGGTAATGTAGGAAGTAAATAATTAGAACTAAATTCTTAAATCAGCTAGAACAACATTTTCTTGCAATAAAAACTATTTACAGCTGGTAATATAGCAACCTCAAAATCCTGCTCTATTGGAGTGAATCTTTTTTAATTAAAAAAAAATCAGTTTATTAATATAATTCATTGACCAATCTATGTCGGTTGGTTCACCATCTCTTTTTATATAATCTCTATTTCTTGAACTAAGTGTAGCAAAACCTAGTTCATCAAGACTAAAGGCCAACCAAATAACAGAAAATCCGGGTAATGTAGGCAGTAAATAATCAAAACTAAATCCTTAAATAAGCCAGAACAACATTTTCTTGCAATAAAAACTATTTACGGCTGGTGAATCCAGCGACCTCAAAATTCTGCTGTGTTCAAGTAAATATTTTTTAAATTAAAACGGCACATGGCAGATACTTCAAGATCATCGATGGCTGTTTTATGAGAACACTTCCCAGAACGTCTCATCTCAATTAGAGGCGATTTGGCTCCCTGTGATGTGGTGTGGATCCCGTGTTTATGTGAACCGTCCAAGGACCTTACAAGATTTGCAGACCAACATCCAAGAAGACATTGCCACTATAACGCCTGCTATGCTGGTAAGAGTCATGACGAATGGCAGAAAAAGGTTCACTCAGTGTACGGAGAATAGGGCAAGTCACCTACCTGATTTGATCTTCAAAACTGTGTAAGACAAAACTTTGGACATGTACCTATATCATAAAAAATAAATAAAAATTTTCTGACAATGGGTTTTATAAAGTTTTTAAAAAAAGAAGTTATGTTGCCACACCCTGTATAATTCATTGGCCAATCTATGTAGGAACTTAACACTGAATCAAACTAAAAGTGCATGTTTGGTGTATTTATAGGCTGTTCTTGCTAAAATAGATGAAAATTATTATTTTAAACGAAATTAAACTAAAAAATTATAACACACGTGACTAAATAAGGTTTTACTTTATTTCAGAATTACAAATTATTACATTTAATTTACATTATTATTACAAAAATATAGTAAAGGGTGAGGCAATCTATAACCTGGTCTAGTGGTTATCATAATAACCTACAAAGCCGAAGATCGCGTGCTCGAAGCCCAACAGGTGGCCATAGGATTTTGTAAAGGGAGTAAAAAATCCTTAGTTATGCCGGACGCTAAACGGGAGGGCCTGAGCCTATATGATGTCAAGTACTCATTAAAAATCCCTATCCTTATTAAATCTGAATAGGCAAAATTTAGAACTCCCACTGTAGCATCGTCTGATTAGCCATAACAGCATAAAGTGACGTTAAATAAACAAACAAACAGTAATCGAAAAATGATGGTTCAGGAGTTGATGACCCTGGGATTTTACGCCTAAAAGCTCAAATAAACAAACAAACAAAAATGATGGATTGAATTGGTCAGGGGGTGCAGTCAATGATGACACAAAATAAGCAGAACTTATTTTTTAATTGTGCCAACATTTCGGCCTACGGTGTAGGCCCAATTAAAAAATAAGTTCTGTTTATTTTGTGTTATCATTGACTGCGCCCCCAGAACAATTCAATCCATCATTAGAATTATCCAGTCAACTATTTTCTACTCAAGTAACAGAAAAAAGGTCGATCCTAATACACACTAATCGTTTTTCATTTCGACATAAATAGTTTCATTCAACTTCAAAAACTGCACATCTTACTTATCAGAAAATAAAACTTATAGGAATAAAATTTAAATAGATACTAACTCCTGAGCTTTTAAATGAAGATGGCAGGGTCCACAAACTCTGACTGGAAATTCAAATCCCAGGCTGGGTATGGCTATCGTGGGATTAGAACAGGAGTCACACACAGCACGCCCACAGGCACGGCAATGATGCTGCCTAATACCTAATGTGTGAGTCTCAACCATAGCCCTTAAATTCCAGAAAAAAGGCTTCATGCAAATTTGGCAGGAATCTGACTCAACCCATTCTGGAGTCTAAACAAATAAACGAACATGTAAAAAAAAAAAAATCACAAGAGGTAAAATATATTCCAAAATGAATAGATAAATATTTACAACTCAATAACCAATATACCTCTTTCCTTTGAGCTGTCATATCCCAAAAAATAATCACGGCATCTTCTCCACCAGAAATTAACTGCTTCTTAACAGATGCATAGCACAGTGAAGTAACCTTGTTTCTGAACAGAAATTAATAAATACATCATAAAAACAAGAGATAGATCTGTATCCATAAAAAACAAAAGCATAAACGGTGAAATATAATTTGAACGATACAAGCATTAATCTAAAGACTATACAAAATAATAAAAAGCTATTGATATAAGATGAACAGATTCTGAAAGGCTAAGTACAAGCATTTTGAAGTACTTCAGATCAATTTAACATTGATACATTTCTTTTGGGAAATACTTTTGTAGAACCAAAGCCATAAAAATACAGTGATAGAGTTTATTTTCAGAACTATGCTTCAAATGGGGAAATAAAATACTGCTATCTTCACTCAATCTGCAGATTTAACATTAATTACTCTCTTAATATGTCTTTGCTAAATTATTAAAACTATACATAAAACTTCACTGGTTTCTGGTTTAGGCCATGTTAAAATTTTCTTCGCCAACGTTTCGCCAGACATACTGCTAGCTTCTTCAAGGCTGGATCGAGAATGAAGACGCTCCGGTAACTCGCGGCTTTATATAGCCGTCGCTAGGGTTCACTCGGGTCCACTCGTAGTTCGTCGGGTTTTTCCGCTAGTCCATCGGGTTCTTTCGTGTTCGTGGTCGGAGTCTGCTCTTCCATGACTGTGATTGAGTTGTTTCTGTTTTTTCGGGCTCTGCTTGCCTGGAATTAGGTTTTTTTGATTCTTCTTGAGTGACTTGTTGTTTTTTCTTTTCCTTTATTGGTATATTAGGAAGCCATAGTTTGCTTAATCTGTACCCGTCTTCCCTGTTGAAGTTTTCCGGACGTTTGACTATTTCAATGGCTTCCAGTATCCTCCTTTCTGTGTTATTGTTGCATTTCTGAACCACTTTAATTTTTACTCAGTGCAAAGGACAGATTAGGGCTCAGAACACCTGGCATATACAGCATTCCATGCTCCTGTGGAAAAGAATACATTGGACAAACGGGTAGGCTGATATCCACAAGACTTAATGAACACATTAAAAGTGTGAAAAAAATGGATAGCAAAACATCAGCTTTGGCGGAACACTTTACCACCACGAATCATATCATAGAATTTGAAAAAATTAGAGTGGTTCAGAAATGCAACAATAACACAGAAAGGAGGATACTGGAAGCCATTGAAATAGTCAAGCGTCCGGAAAACTTCAACAGGGAAGACGGGTACAGATTATGCAAACTATGGCTTCCTAATATACCAATAAAGGAAAAGAAAAAACAACAAGTCACTCAAGAAGAATCAAAAAAACCTAATTCCAGGCAAGCAGAGCCCGAAAAAACAGAAACAACTCAATCACAGTCATGGAAGAGCAGACTCCGACCACGAACACGAAAGAACCCGATGGACTAGCGGAAAAACCCGACGAACTACGAGTGGACCCGAGTGAACCCGAGCGACGGCTATATAAAGCCGCGAGTTACCGGAGCGTCTTCATTCTCGATCCAGCCTTGAAGAAGCTAGCAGTATGTCTGGCGAAACGTTGGCGAAGAAAATTTTAACATGGTCTAAACCAGAAACCAGTGAAGTTTTATGTATAAATAATGGCCGTGGAAACCTGAAAGAGTATTAAAACTATGTTCTAATTGGGAATTGAAGAGCTAACATAAATAAACTGGCATAGCACTTAAGCATTTTTCTATTTAAATTTGTTTTTCATTCATTTTATAAATAATTTAAAAATATTCTGGTTTCTAAATAAAATGAAACCATGACTTTTAAAGGCATGAATAACAATTTTTTTTATTGTATTTAAATAAGCATAAATAAAATATGAAAAAAATTCTCACCTGTGCCCTTGTAGTTCATAAGCTGTGCCCTGCTGCCCACCTATATCCCAAACAATCACAACCTGATCAAAGCTACCTGAAAATAACCTCTGTTCTGCAGGATCCCATTCAAGAGCTCTAATGCTTCCTGAATGACCTTTTAACTTGGTAATTTCTTGAACACCATTCTCAGACAGTTTTAGCATAGTTATACATCCAGAGTAGTCGCCAACAAAAGCATGTTTAGATTGTGAATCAAATCTACATTGATTGTCAAGGACATTATAAAGTAGATATTATAATAAAATAATTTTCAACTCCTTATTTTTATTTGATATTAAACCATTAGTTCCCAAACTATATTCCCTATAATAACAAAAACTCCCTAAAAATATAAAATTTATTTTTTCTCATATAAAACAATATTTACTTGCATAAAGACAGGATGATGTGGAACTATTCAGTAAAAATTATTCCTTGGTTAAAACCTAATATTCCGTTAAATCTTTTTTGTTTGGCAAAAACATTTAAAATTAAATACTAAGTAAAAACACCAAAGTTGGCCAAAAAAAAATAAGTGGTTAATGTTCAAAAAAGAATAAAAGTCAAAATAGATAGAGTTGAAAAATTAACAGAGACTTGAAAAGAAAGGGAAGTACACGATAACATACGAAGAAAAAGTTAAAGCATTAATGGACATATTAACGTTGAGCATACATGAGGCAAAAAGTTGAATATTTGGAAGTAAAAAACAGGAAAAATTTATTAAATCCTCTATGAATAAAATAATTTACCTGCTACTATTAGATAAACAATGCTGGTTCACCAATGAAAAAGGCCCTGATGCCCACCACTAACTAGCTTCTGCCAGACAATAGTCATAGTTCTACGGAATTTTTGTGAATTTTAGTCCAAACAACAGCTTTTGATGTGAAACAATCTTTTTTCTTAATTTTTAAACATAAATAATAATCATGTTAGAGAAGAGTTGGTCGACAGTATCTTCTAATTTAAGGAAGAAATAGTTGGGGGTGCAGTCAATCAAAACACCAAAATAAGCATAACTTATTTATTATGTGCCGACGTTTCGGCCTACAATGTAGGCCATCTTCAGGGCGAATAAAACACGTTACAGCTTGGGGAGCTCAGACACAAGTAAGAAAATCAAATCAATCAATCAAATTGATTTTCTTACTTGTGTCTGAGCTCCCCAAGCTGTAACGTGTTTTATTCGCCCTGAAGATGGCCTACATTGTAGGCCGAAACGTCGGCACATAATAAATAAGTTATGCTTATTTTGGTGTTTTGATTGACTGCATCCCCAACTATTTCTTCCTTAAATAAATAATAATCATTTATTTTTAAAAACATTTTTTTTCTAGCAGCCTTTTATTGAGTTACAGTGGAGTCTCAGTTATCCAAATTGCCAATAATAATAAATAATAAAAGTATTTTAATCTTTGTAAGTGAAATATGTATTCCATTCACAAAATAAATTATACAATTAGCATCGCTAACTCATAGTTGCTTATGAGATATCTGAGCAAATGTTACTCAAGAAATATTACAGAGATTATACTTAATTATTTTAAAACCGTTCTTTAGATATTATTAGAAGGAACCATACAATACAATAAAGCTTTAATGAACATGATATTGAACTTATCCATCAATGAAAAAGAATCAAACAGTGGTTTGTGGTTTGTAAGTAATGATATTGAGGAACAGTTTGATAAAATAGTATTTGTATTAGTATATCAAGAATTTAGTAATGAAACATAAAAATGTAAAAGAAGGTAGCATGACCAAGACCAATTGGACAGGAGAATTTCATCAATTGGAAATAGCATAATAACATATAAAATGTAATTCAAAAGATAGCAATCATTAAGACAAATGTGTCTAGAATAGACAATATATAAAATACTACATCTGACTTAATAGTAACTGAGTACAAATATTATTATGTCAAGTTAGGTTATGCAATACCAAGGAATGATAAACATTGAATTGATGCATCCTTAACATTGTCAGACACCACTAAACTTTTCTGAAAAAAAACTTTTTATTAATCATTAACTGAAAAGATGATGTTTTTAATAAATAAAGTCATAAGTTATAAAGGATACACAAGAGCTGTACACCAAGCTGAAGTTGAATAGGAACCGAGATTACGAACAGATTCACTACAGTATAACTGAAACATCTTATCTCTTGCTATTGAAAGGATCCATTCACAGTCAAGGGCAAAATGTAAATGTGTAACTCGAGCTTGATGAGCCAGTATATCTCGAACATGATTTAATCTATTATAATCATCAGCAAGCTTGTATTCCTATTAACAAAGTAATAAAAATTGCAATTTAATTAAATTTTTCCAACTGTTAAATTCTTAAATGTGATTAAAAAAAACTTTAGAAATATTTCTCTTTCTCACAAATGGTGTTAATTAGTTAAACATTGCATTTCAAAATTTAAAATAAAATGAATGATTTTACAGAATAACAATTAATACAAGAATTGTTATCAATCAATCAATAGATGGGCTCTACATCCCATGTGGGGATAAGGCCTCCCGCAACATCAACTGCCAGTCATCTCTGTTCATAGCTGCTGCTCTCCAGTTACAGATCCGCCCATCGGAGCCTCGGCCTTCCAACCCTACTTGTTCCATGCACTTTTTCTGGAAGTAATTTTTTAGGGACTTAATCTGTTCCCATACGTGCGATATGTCCTGCCCATTGTAGCCTGTTCACCTTTATAAACCTGATAATGTCCGCATCTTTGTTTAGACCAGCTATTTCTAAGTTCGACCGTTGTCTCCACGTGTTATTATGAAACACTGCTCCATAGATTCTCTGTAATATTTTTCGCTCAAACCTCATGATAGTGAGCTCTTGTGCCTATGTGAGAGTCTAACACTCTGAAGTATATGTCAGGACAGGCCTTATCAGAGTTTTATATATTCTTATCTTTGTGGTCCGGGATAAGGCTTTACTTCTGAGGTGCTTTTGCAACCCAAAAAAGCATCTATTTGCCACCCTTATTCTTCTTTGGATTTCCGGTTGCATTTCATTGTTGGCATTTATCTGGGTACCTAGATATTCAAATTCGTTCACGTTCTGGAAGGTGTGGTTTCCTACTTTGATGTTTGTTTCCCTGTGCTCTTGCTCATTTCTTTCCCTCGCAACCATGTATTTTGTTTTGGATTTGTTGACGAGTCCTATTTCAGCAGCTGCATTAGTTAGAGGCAGGAATCCATCTCTCACAGCATTGAAACTTCTTCCTATGATGTATATATCATCAGAAAATCCAAGAATTTGCAAAGTATTATTAAATATAGTGCCTCTGATTTGTATTCCCGACCTTCAGATTGGACCCTCCAAGGCTAAATTAACAAAAGACATGCCAGACAGTCACCCTGAGAGGCCGTCTTGTACTCTGACATTACAAATCACTTGTTTCATTGTTACCTTAATTAGTCGCACCAGTTTTGTTGGGATGCCCATTTACAGTATCTCTTTATATAGCATTTCCCTATCAATACTATCATATGCTTTCTTAAAATCTATGAATATATGGAGGGTGGTGATGTTGTACTCTCTTGCTTTTTCTAGAATTGTACATAAGGAGAATATTTGGTCTGTGGTGGCCTTGTTTCTCATGACCTTCCTGCCTGGTAGCATCCTATTTTCCATTCTGCAAAAGGAAGAAGTCTTAGGAAAATAATCCTTGAGAAAATTTTATATGCACTAGGTAGCAAGGATATGCCTCGATAGTTTTGACAATCCAAAACATCGCCTTTCTTGGGTATGGGACATATAATTGTCTGATTCCATTCTTCCGGCATTTGTTCCATTTGCCACTCGTCCATAATTATTTCGTACCAGGCTACCTCCTCTCCTCCATATTTTAGCAATTCAGAAGGTAGTTCATCTGCTCTCGGTGCCTTGTTATTCTTTAGGTGCCAGATAGCATCCTTTACCTCTTCCAGGTCGGGCGGTTCAAGTTCCCCGATGGGAATTTCTGACACTGACCCATCCTCAGAAGTCTGTTCACCTTTCAGAAAGTTCCTGAAATAATCACTCCATTGCTCTAATATTCCCTTCTGGTCCGTCACCAGGTTGCCATCTGTATCCTTACATGCATTAACACGGGGCTTAAAAGGTTTTCAGGTGTTGCTCACACGTTCGCAGAATTTTCTCACTTCATTTTGATTCCGCAGGTGTTCCAACTCTTCCATCTGGTCTTTTTCCCATTTCCTTTTTTTCCTCTTATGCAGTCGCTTCTCTTCTTTTCTTTTTTTTTTTGTACTCCTGGGCTGAGTTTCTGGTGAATCTTCTTTGGACCATGAGCCGATATGCTACATTTTTTTCTTCTGTTAATTTCGGAAATTCAGTCGGCATCAAACCATGGGGCTTTTCTTTTAGACGGTGCCTTTCCCAAAAAATTGCTTGATACATCCTTAATAACCTTTCTACATTCACTCCATCTGCTGTTGATGCTTCCCCCACTTTCCAAGGGTCTGGTTTTCTCATTTAGGAGTGTAGAGTATTTTTCTTTTACCTCTGGATCCTTCAGTTTTTGAGTGTTATCTCTGGCTCCCTGCATTTTTCTCCCGTTTCTTACCATGCATATTCTTGTTCTTATCCTTGCCACAGTAAGGTAATGATCGGAGTCAATATTCGTTCCGCGATAAGACCACACGTCTTATCTTACGCAGACTGCTTATATGCCTCACGCTCATGAGGACATGATCGATTTGGTTGGTGGTTATCCCGTCATTTAATCGCCAAGTGGCAAGATGAATTTTGTTGTGGGGAAACGTTGTGCTTCCAACAACCAGTCCTCTGGATGCTGCAAAGTCAGTAATTCGTTGGCCATTATCATTTGATACTTGGGGAATGCTATGTCTTCCAATGGTGGGTCTTAGCTCCTCCTCCTTTCCTATCTGTGCATTGCAGTCACCAATTACAATTTTAATATCTGAACTGGGGCAATTGTCCAGGTATTGGCCAAGGGCACTGCAGAAGATATCCTTCTCATCCTCATTTGAAGGTTCTGTAGGCGCATGTACACTAATAATACTTAAGTTATAGAACTTTCCTTTTATGCAGATGTAGCATATTCTGGGATTGATTGGTCTGAATCCGATCACGAGGTGGGCCATTCTCTTATGCACAGCGAATCCCGTCCCAAAGGTGTGGTTCTTTTCATGGCAGCTATAGTATATTGTGTGGTTATTGGAGTTTAGGTATCCTTGGCCAGTCCATCTCATCTCCTGGATCGCAGTGACGTCCAATTTGTAATTTTCCAATTGTATTAGCAGCTGTTGCAGAGCACTAGGTCTGTATAATGACAGAACATTCCAGGTTCCAAGTTTGAGGTCCTTTAGACAGGCTTTATGTTGTTCCCGTTTGATCAGTCCGGCTTGTTTATCTACGGTTTTCATGATTTTAGTTTTATCGGAGGAGAGAATCATCAGCCCTCTGCTCCCTAGTCAGGTGGAGGGGCTGCCTCTTCAAAGTACCCTGACTTACTCCCCCCTCCGGGGCGGCTACCTAGGGAAGGTGACCCTAGGGTAACTATATATGACCTTAGTCTGTAGGTGAGGGGATATATGTAGTATGCTGAATATGTTATATCATTACAAGAATTGATATGTTCTATAATACAGTTTGGATTTTGTCTATGGGGTAGAAGTAAGCAATAAATAAACAAAAATGAATCAACAACTATTAGCTTAATAAAAATTCAATATAAAATATAAACCATAATAATAAAACCAATTTCAGCAGGGAGTTGAAAGTATACTACTTATATAGTAAAATATTACATTAAATTAAGATTCTAAAATTAGGGTCAGGGTAGCCATTACTCAACCAAAAAAAAAAAAAAATGAAAATCCTTTAATAATAGCCCTATATGGTCAAGACTTTTTATATTTGTCATTATTTAATTACTTATTAATATTACTAACAATAATTAATACAAATTTAAAGACCTACGGGATTGCTAATGATAGGGTTTTGAGGATAAAATTAGTTTATCCTAATTAATAATTAAAAAGAACCAATGGAATAGAGTATTACTTTTATAAGATCAAATGGAAGAACTATGACAATCAAATATCGAAGCTACTAAATGAGATGAGCCACAATATATAAAGGGGATATTAACATATAAAAAGATATGAAACTAGTGAAAAAGAAATATATATATTATAATGTTTGTCTAATAAGAATTATATCGGGATTAATTAATTACTGAGCAGGATATTTAAATTAAATTAATTCAAATTAGAGGAAATGATTGTAGAAATAAAGTATAAATTTAAAGATGTGGTAAACATAATGTCTCACAATTTTTGCGATGAACACACTAGAACGAATGTTCTTTGAACATTAATTTAATTTTAGGATCTTATTGACTTACGTCATATAACTATTTATAATTTTTGGTCAATTTTTTTATTTTTAAAGAGAAAAGATAGGCCCTCGGCCGGGATTCGAACCCGGATCCTCTGTCTTTCCGTGACAGGGCTCTGCCATTTGAGCCACCAAGGCCGCCTGCCGGCAGAGGACAAATCTTTTCTCTTATCCGATCCCATGTCCTCGTGTTCTCGCAATTTTTGGTAGTGCCCTGTAAGGGTCAAATGGTAGAGCCCTGTCACGGAAAGACAGAGGATCCGGGTTCGAATCCCGGCTGAGGGCTTATCTTATCTCTTTAAAAATAAAAATATTTAAAAATAAAAAAATTGACTAATAATTATAAATAGTAATATGACATAAGTCAATAAGGTCCTAAAATTAATTAATGTTCAAAGAACATTCGTTCTAGCGTGTTCATCGCAAAAATTGCGAGAACAAGAGGACATAGGATCGGATAAGAGAAAAGATTTGTCCTCTGCCAGCAGGCGGCCTTGGTGGCTCAAATGGTAGAACCCTGTCACGGAAAGACAGAGGATCTGGGTTTGAATCCCGGCTGAGGGCCTATCTTTTCTCTTTAAAAATAGAAATATTTAAAAATCAAACAATTCATATAAACAATTATAATGTCTTTTAGGTTGCTAAAACAAACAAAGCCAAGTGAATTAGTAGCCATTTCATAGGTGATATATTGTAAGTTCAGTCAATCATATATAATAATAATTCTTGATAACCTTTTAATTTTTCAATTATTCTTTTCTTGAGTAGCTACTTGAAAATTCTAACACGACCAAAAGTCAGTCTCTGGATTAATTAGAAAAATTAATGCTAATCTTCAGTACAATAAGTGATAAAAATGGGGAATATGACCAGGTTTCTCTAACTGCCTAAGTATAAGGTCATCAATAGAATATAAGTTGGTCATACAATAAATTATACAGCATGATCGTTATATTTTTAGAAAGAGTTACATATGGTTATTATGGTACACTCAATATCTTAGAGGTAAGTAATAATGAGTTAATGGCATGTATCTAAATTCGTAACTCATTATAATTCTCAATATTGGATCCAACTAAGGATAAAGACCACATCCATCAAAGCATCACTTCTTTTGGTGATGTTTAAGCATGACTCTTGAGTTATATAGATGAATTATATGAATAAAGTGGATCTATAAAACCAAGTTAAATATAAAGTTATAAAAATTATAAGTCTATATAGTTACCGAAATAGTCCCATTTTCTAATCCAACAAAGAGTTGCCTAGTTTCTTGTCTGAAATACAATGCACTGGCTGCAGCAGCCATGTAATGGCATATGCTTGGCCAATACTGACCTGTATCCCTCTTAAGCCACACTCTAACAGAACTAGACAAAAAAGAAAACAAAATAATTAAACATTATCAAAAAGTATTATAATTAAAATAAAAAGTCTTACATTATGGAATTCAATCTGTTATATACTCTTAAATTAATTGTTTGTTTCGACTGTTTCATTTAGTGTCACTTTATGCTGCTATTGCTAATCGTACAATGCTTCAATGGGAGTCCTAAATTTTTCCTATCTTAGGGTGTGTTTACATGGGCCATATTTTACGGCAATGTGTAGCGGCAATAGTATTGCCAGTATTGTTGCGGCAATATGCGGCATATTGTCGACATATTTAGATATTGCCCGGCAATATTGCCAGGATATTAGCTCGTCAGAGGCTGTTACCGATGTTGTCCAGAGGGATTGGAGAATATTTCATATTGGCCATACGTGCTTCTATCACTGTCTACAAATGCTTCCCTCCCACTCTCTCCTTTTCCCCTTGACATAAAGCAGGTACCCGCCTCTTGGCACTTCAAAAGAACCCGCTGTACAGGTTGTAAAATATTTTCATAATTACATATTTAAGTAAATAATAATATTGAGATGTATTAATATGCAGGACTAGGTTTAGCCTACATTACGCAACTAATTTAATAAAACTAGTGGTATTATTGTTTATGTAAGGTTTATTAGGTATTCCCCCGTTAGCCATTTTTAATTATTATAGTTAGTATTAGAACTATTAATTATAATTACAAATAAAAAAACAAGTCTGTATACTCTATAACCATTGAATAATGATATTGAAATATGTTAGTAAGAATACATATAAACACTAGGTTCAAATAGTCCATACTATTGATTTAAACAAAACTAGTGGTATTATTGTTCATGTAAGGGTTATTATGTATTCTTCTTGTTATCCAATTTAATGATCAACTAAATAATTGAAACTATTCATTAAAATAGACCATTTAAAGAACATGAGAAAGAAGAAGCTTTTGTACTCTGTTATGGTAGGATTTAATATTGAAATATGTGTTGTAAAAAACAAGAGTAACATAGTTCCATCTCTACCATTTTCACAACTGGCCGAGTATGGCTCGTTTCAACACTTCTTCCCGACAATATATTGCTCCGCAATGTTGCTCGGCAATAATATCCAGATATATTGACCAAAGTGTGGCTGCATTTTGTGTTGCTGGATTGAATTGCTGGCAATATGTTCGGCAATCTGCAATTTCTATTGCCCATGTAAACGCACCTTAAGTTTAATTGGGATAGGGATTTTTAACAAGTACCTGACACCACACAGGCCCAGGATCCCCATTTTACATCCCTTCTGAAAGGCAGCACAACGAAGAATTTTTTTAAAATCCTTTTTTATGCCGTCCTTCAGAAAGGACGTAAAATGGGAGTCCGGAGCCTACAATGTCAGGTACTTTTTAAAAAAATCCCTTATCAATAGTTTTAAATTAATAGTATATAATTGTATACTAATCAATTAACGATTATAAATCATCAGTCTCAATGCAAAAGAACTTCAGCACAAAAAAATTTGGTTTAGGTTAATTTCATTTTCCCCTAAATATTATGAAAAACAAATTTAATTATTAGTTTTTTTAAATACTTTCTTGAATACACAATTCAGGTTTTTACTTCTTTTTTTTTTTAAACCTTTATGATGGAAATTTAGATATTTTTATCTGTAATTATGTATTAGCTGGTCTGCAGGGACTGTTACCTGCGATTGTTTACAACTTGAACACTGATAATACCAACCTTCTTAATCATAAAAAGGGAAATTGAAATATACAAAATGTATATTTCATTCTAGCCACGTTCATTCTTCTTATATAAATGTTTTCCCTACACTTTCAGCAGAAACATCTTTATTTCTATTCTTGTCAAGATCCATTTGATGACCTTTTTCACATGATTCCTTCTTTGGAATTATTTCGAGCTTCTGGAACCATTTCTCAGCTAAATATTTTAAAGAAGGCTATTCGCAAAGTGTTATTCTATTCATTTTAAATAAGCTTTAACAAAAGGAATGAGATAAAAACACCAAATTAAATTTAAAGCACAACACAAAAATTTAAATAGACAATAAACAAAATTAACAAGAAAAAAACAATTTAATAACGCAGAGGTAAATAACTGAAATGAGAGGTGTTATAAGAAGAGGTAAGTAAAAAATCCTTGGTTACGCCATCCTTTGGACAGGACGTTAAACGGGGATCCTGAGGCACTCGTTAAAAATCCCTATCCTAATTAAACTTGGATAGGCAAAATTTAGAGCTTCAACGGTAGCATCGTCCAGTAGCATAAAGTGACGTTAAATGAAAAAACAACAAGAAGAAAAGGTAACAGGAGATAAGGAGGTAGGTTTCATGCTGAACCCGGCTATTACGTAAGTACCATTTAATCTGGAAAGCAGGAATTTGATAGTAACATGGTTTCATAGATTAACCATAAACATAAATTATGGTATGTACTCAATGCAGGTAATTGAGTACGAACGATGATAGGCTGAGTGTAGCTACAAAAATTATATCAGTAATGCTACTAAACTAGGCTATTAATTCAATTACTATAAATGCTAAAAATAGAAAAGGATCACTAATGCAGTCAAATTGTAAACAGTTAATCATAAATATTCATAGGTCCTTGAAAAATAAGATCAATTATTCCACTAATGCTTACTAACACCTTTACTTGGCCTTCCTTCTTTGGTTTCTTCTACTTGGCCCTCAAAGCCCATATTTACCATGAATTGATTGAAATAGTAAAATTTTATTGCTATCTATGCACCTTCATTTTTCATTAATAGTTCCATTAATAAAACTAACTAGTAGAATGCAGTTTATCATTAGTTAAGCCTAAAAAAAAACTTTTAATTTCTATTAGGCTGAGTTGACAGCATCTACTAGTAGATTTAATTGTAATCATGGGTTTAGAAGACTGAGAAATGAAAATAAAATAATCAAGTGTTGTACAAACTCTGAAAAAGATACCGCATTTCTATTCAGTCTAAGTTATGGTAAAATTAAGAAACAAATTCATAATTAAGTATTAACTGGATAAAAAGGATATTACACTTTTGAAAATAAAGCCTTGCCTTATTTTTATTTAAATCTAACACACACAGCGTTTATAAAGTATAGTGTTTGAGGGAAACCATTAAAAAAAATGGGAAGGCATTCACTCAAAAATTAGAAAGATCCACATTGTGACATCAAAAATAAAAGAGATCAAATCAAATATTTGTAATCACAAAATAACAACAACAATATCACAGAGTACTACTGATTATCAAAAAATACTTTCTTAAAATTGAACAGCAATTTAATCCGTTAAAATTCCAACTATATTTAATAATAATGACTAATATTATAAAAATAACTATTATGAAATATTTTCAAAATAATTAAATTTTGCAATATCTCAAAGAAAATGCTGGTTACACAAAACTGTATTACGCCAATTAGTCAATGACTCAATTAATGACAAAAATGAGTCAATTACACAATGTGTGAAAAAAATGAATCTGAGTCAGCAAAGGGTTTCATAAGCTAATATCTAAATAGCTATAATCAGAAATATTGATTAAGAGGTATTGCTGTTTCAAATGGCAAAATCTCTGTCTTTGAAATATATTGAAAAATAATTATGTTAAACTTAAACCCTATGAAATAATGCTCATTAGGCCTTAATTAATTTTGAGAACTTTGATAGTATAATTACTGAGAGGAGAAAATATATATGCTACTAACAATTTACATAAAAATTTATAGAAAATAATAAATCTATTCAGAACTGAAACTTCACCTGTTTTATTCATATTTATCGATACTAATATATGGATGTCTTGTATAACAGTAGGGAACTGTCAGATTGATTTTCAATTATAAAACAGAACATCCTGAAATAATATATTGACATATGATAAACTGGTAACATCCATTACTTTCAATGTTTGATCATTAGATAAAAACAATTTCCGTTAAGCTTGGTACTAATTATCAGGGATGAAAACATGTTAACAACTGTCATAATGTAACCACCTTGTAAAATAAACAGAAAGAAACTATTTGATGAACTCGCTATCAATAACTTTTAACAACATGACCTTTGTAAGTTCAAACAAATTATAAGATTCTAAAGGCAATATTACCGGTCATCTGAAACACTAATAACACCTTCTTGTCCTGGAATAATAATAGCCTGGTTAACATCATCAGCAGATCCTTCTAGTTTAGATAATAATGTAAGCTTCTTAGCAGAATTGAATCTATCACCAGGAGCTCCTACAGCTGCTTTTATTTCAGCTGCCATTCTAATGATTATAACTTAAAATGCAATTATATCACAAGAACATTCCAATAATAATTGAATACAACTACCAAACTGATAAAAATATCACTAAGCATTAATAACCTTCCAATCTATGCCTATTCCTGTGGAGGTTATGAATATAATCATTCTTTTATTAATACAGCAGTCATTTAAAAAATAGGTAATTATTAAAATATTTAAAAAATAAAGTGTTATAAACAACGTTATGTCTTATTAATATATTTTTAATCTATAAACGTATAAACATAGTCCACAATTACCCACAAAATTAATAGTTTTTTTTAATTCGACAGGTATAAATATTATTTTAATTTATTTTTTCACTAATTAATTTAAAATAGGAAATATACAAGAATTAAATACATGTGACCGCCAAAAAAACAAAAATAAAAAAACACATGCTATCAGTTATCTAGGTGTTTCCCAGGAACCGGTGTCTAGAGGCGTGCTGAAGCCTTGGCTGTTTATTGTAGAACATTATTTTGTGTTATTGTGTCTGGTGTGTAATTGTATAATTCTAAAAAGAAAAAATGGTAGGTTTCATTCTAAAATATTTTTATTATACTGTTATATGTAGTATTAACTATCATCTACATTGTTTATCAATATGTATTGTTGTCTGTTACTTATTTCCTATTTTCTTTTCTTTTTAGACGGTCGGTAAGAACAATAAAATGCTTCAACACATCAATTACAGGGTTAGAATAATTTTGCAAGATTCCAGGACATTTATTGGCACATTCAAAGGTTTTTTGTTTTTTTATTAATGTTTATTTTTTGAGTCTGCTAACATTATAAGCTAACTTTTTGTTTTATTTATTGTAGCGTTTGATAAACACATGAATCTTATTCTTGGAGACTGTGAAGAATTTAGAAAAATAAAACCTAAAAATACTAAACAGCCGGAGCGAGAAGAAAAGAGAGTACTAGGATTTGTATTGCTGAGAGGGGAAAATATAGTTTCTCTTACCGTTGAAGGCCCTCCACCACCAGAAGAAGGATTACCCAGAGTACCTCTTCCTGGAGCAGGAGGTGGAATTGGCACAGCAAGACCTGCTGGACGTGGAGTTCCAGCTCCTGGTACACCAGCTGCTCCAGGTAAGTTCTAATTACAGTGTAACAGCATTATTATGAGAAATATGATTTATATGAAGGATATCCTTTAGGTTGTGAGAAATTTAATGACTCATAAATGAAGTAGCAGAATCATGAATATATTTAGGCCTAGTACACACCTAGCGACTTTGTCACGGGACAAGTCTCAGTATGTATGGGGACATTTTTCTGGTGTCGCAATACAAAAGTATCGAGTCTCAGATCTCCTGCCAAAACGGGGAACACGATACAGTGTTCCGCAACTTTTCGTAGTTTGTACTTATTCCGGGACACGTGCTCCAGTTTATTCCTTGCCGCCATGGAGGTAACATTGTGTTTAATATAAAATTTTCAAGCACTCCCTTGCCTTTGGGATGTGACATCTGTTGATTACAAAAATAGGAATAAAAGAAGGGATGCATTGGAGCAACTCTCCAAAAAATATGAGATTTCATATCATGATATGGACAAAAAAATCTATATGAAATAGTTTCTCTAAATACAGTGTTATGTTTTTAAATAATTCCTTCAGCCATTTCCAGAAGGGTTTCGAAATCAACAGGGCTCATTCGAACAAAATTTCTGAATCTCATTCCATCTTCTAATTTCAATTTTTCTAATAGATTCAAAGCTATAGTTATCCCACCAGAGAATAGTGGTCTCCTCCAGTAACGTTTAGGGTTACACTTTTTCTTTTTAATTAACCTTATATTATTTAAGCACAAGTTAACAGCACAAATAGCAATTTGTTGGGACATCGCGTCGATTTTGTTAGTGCACTGGCTTGAATCCTCTAGTGCGCTAGGTATGGACGCGTGACAATATATCGATACAATGTCCTGCGACTTTGTCGCTAGGTGTGTAATACGCTTTAGTTCTCAATGTAATAAGCAAATTCCAGTGTACTTACATAAGCGGGACAATTATTCCGCAGGTTGTCACTATGAGTTGAGTCACAACATATTTTTACTGTTTATTCGTTTCATGTTTAACATTTTCGAAAGTTATCGTGAGTTTAAGTTGGGAAATGTTTTTACTTCATTAATCATTTTGTCTAGAAATAAAGGTTTCTGCAATCATGTATCATCTATATTTCGAAATTGTAGTCAAAACTTTTATTTCTTGAGGAAAAGATTACCAAAATCTAGTTATTACCTATATTTACTTTCTTTTTTCCATTCTAAAGTTCATGATAACTTGTAATTTTTGAAAATTTTAATAATGAATGAGTTAAAACTTGTAACTCAACTCAAAGCGACAATCACCATAACAGATGCCATAACCGCTTATTTTGACAGTATTGGCATCAAGCCTTTAGGTTCTATAAGCCTTTTTTATTTATAAATTAGCTTTTCATAATTATTTTCCTTACTAATATGCAGGAAATTTGGAATTGTGGTAATAAAATTTTTTTAAACTTGTAAAATTTATATCCTTTTTTTCACACTTTTTATTTTAAATAAAGTATAGTCTCTTGTCCTTTGTTTATTGCTTAAATGGGTTTCTCAGCTCCTGAATTCATTTTAATTTGGATTAAAAAAAAAATAGGAATTTTAGTTATCTAAGAAGAGGTTAAAAAAGGCCAAGTTGAAATCTTATTGTGGTGCTTTTAGTTTATCTTGTTGCGTTTTATTACACTTCAATCCAATTATTTTGTCGAAAAATATTCGAGTAAGTATCCTCTTCATTAAAGAATTTACTAGAATGTTTATATTTTGCTATAATTTTTTCCATAAATATGTATTTTTTTACAAAATTAATTTTTAAAGCTCTTAACATCTTCCAATCTTCCTGATAAAATTACAAACAACAGTGATATTTTGAAAATAAAATAATTATATTTGTGCCGAAATTTGATAAAAGAAAAACAGTTCAAGTTTAAGTACACAATATATTTTTCTAACCACACACAAACAGATCTTCTCTATTAATTTTATATCAACATATTATCTATGACTCTCTGATCACAACTTTACAATATTATTTATACAACAAAACCCGTTTTTGAAAAATTTACACTTAACACATTTGTGAACTAAGGCATCGATATTATAGTTGTAAACATATTAAATATATAAACATTATAAAAATAATGACAATAAAAATAAATTGTAAGCTATAAGTTAGACTGATGCCATTAAAAGCCATCTTACTTCAATATGTTATCTATTTTACTTACTAGTAACTTTATTTTATCATGTATCTAGGTCTCCAAGGACCGGTTCGTGGTGTAGGTGGCCCATCTGCACAAGTTATGACCCCAGCTGGTCGTGGAGGACAAGTTTCTGCACCTCCTCAGATGCGTGCTCCACCTCCAGGAATGCCTCCAATGATGGGAGCTCCGCCAATGATGAGTGAGTAAAATTTTAAGCATACCTTATTTTTTTTGTTCACTTCATTGCTTCCTTCTGAATATTTTACCCAAAACAGCATTTTAATTACACTTCATCCTTCATCTTTGCAAGGTATGAATAGAACCATCTGAAATTAATCAAATGAAGTGAGAATGAATTGCCTTGATCCACAACTTTGAATGTTGTTTTCTTAAGAAGAAATAATGTCATTCATTCAATTGAGTAAAAAACCTTTTTCCAGTCAAAAATTTATTTCTTTATTTAAAAATACGTTTCGACTTATTCAGTCATTTTCAATTTTCTTTTCTTATAAGTTTATTTTTATTTAATTTAAATATTTTTACTCATAAATTTGCACATTATTAACCTAAACAAAAAGAATAATCCAATAAATACATAATTATATAAAAACATGTCCTAAAATATTGAAAATAAGTATAGATACTTTTTGTAGATTGTCAATTAATTAAAATTTTCTTTTAATACTTGGAGTTTGTAATGTACTCCATGGTCATTATTAACATTTATGAATTGAACTTTGGACTGTTATGATAATTTATATTTCAATATTATAAAAATATGTACACCAGTAACATCAACAATAGAATTAAAAAGGAGACATAATGTCTAATTCTTATAATTTAATTGAGATTGTTATTAATGATTTTATAATTCCAAGTATTCATTCTGTGTCATAATTGGCACGATCCTTTTACACTGTATCTCTTGCTGGTTCATTATAGTTGATTTTAAGTCTGAATGGCTGTAACCTAAAACCTGTGATTATATATATATTTTTTATTTTTCTGTGTGATCTTTTCTTTTCTTCTCATATATTTCAAAACCTGAATAGTAATAAATTCCTCATTTTCAGACATGGCACCTGGAATGGCAATGGGTAGGGGTGGACCACCTCCTCAAATGGGTGCTCCTCCTGCTCCACCTATGCGGGGTCCCCCACCAGGAATGATGAGAGGTAAAATATTTATTCATTTGCTACTTTTTATCTGATACTTATTTGTTATTTTTTATCTGATACTTATTTTGTGTATATTTTACAAATTTTAATTACCTCTCAAAACAATGAAAAAATATAATAAGTAACATGGAGTGAAATGAACCTAGCCCTTACTACTTAATAAATATGATCTCCTTTGCTGCACAAGTTCTTTTACTAATTACTGATGTATGAATGTATAAGTGGGTTGGTTGAGCCTAGAAATAGAGATATTGGTTATATTATTACTCCATTTCAAGCCAAACACTACAAAAATGACACTATTCTGCTCAAAACAATTAACTTATTTTGGGAAAAAGTCAACTTCACCGCTTATTCGCCATGGCTACAGATACAATAACTACTTTTTCATTTAGTTTAGACTAAACTATCTAGTTCCAAGTCTAGTGTATTGAGGTTTTATAATATGCATTCCTATTTTCATCAAAATAATCCACTTTTATATTATTTTGTTAGTAGTAACTTAATAAAAGAAAGTATTACTGATTAAGGATACTTGGAACCTTATTTGGTCAATGCAGTATGAATAGTAAAATGATGGAGGATCATAAACTCTCCAGTATAACTACTATTGTATCCTGTAAAGTAAATAATGTGGGGATGTTTTTGGTATACATAAGATGATATAAATACTTTCTATAAATAATTCGTGATAGGCAGGACTATCTATATTATCACTCTTATTATTATTTATTTCCATCCTGCACAAGAGTGTTACTTTTAATGTATTATTTTTCAATTCATTATTGTCAACCACATTTTAAGTTAATCAATATAAACATACACGCACCCATACCTATCTAATAGAATAGATGGCCTGTTATTGTTTAGTTAATATTAACTTTCAATTTTTTCATGTCTGCATTATTTTATGTTATTGTTACAGGTCCCCCACCTTTTTAAGAAGAAAGACACTTTGTTACCTTCCTGGTCTACTTTTTAAGCATGAAATTTATAAGCCAGTGGATGGCATATACTAGTTTCTGACTTTATTTTGTATATTATACATACTTTTCCATTTGTGTATATGTACACATGTATGTATATATTTATATCTGTATTTGAAACAAAAGATTTGTATTGATTATTTGATAAATAATTGAAGTAATTTCTTTTTCACTGTGATCTTAATCTTATTATTTAATACTAGCTTTTGCCCGCAACTTCGTCCGTGTTGATTTTAAATAGAAATCTATGTTGAGTTTAAACGGAGAGTGAATTTTCAATTCCATTATATGACTTAGAGCATTGGTGAATTCAACCAGCTTACCAATGCTTGTCTCTTTGTTAATAGATTTTAATAAACTGACCTATCAAATATTAAATGGCATAATTACTATCGATAAGTTTTCTATTGAAATCCGCCTTATAATATAAAAAACTGTAATATCTAGGGGTTTATTTTGCAAAATCATGAATACAATTATTATTATGTTAAAATGTAAAGCCTGCTTACTAAATTAACATCTCTAACTTAACATGATACGATTTCCCATATTTTACACTTTTCAGGGTCGATTTTCAAAAAAAAAAAAAAAACCCACCTATTTCTTTATTTTTAGTTCATAAAAATATCAAATTAACATGAAACATAGTTGATCTTGGTATTGAATGAGACCGGGACATAAAATATCACCTTTCTGAGATAGGCATAAGAGAATTCAAAATATCCTACTTAATAAAGGGATCTCAACAAACTATTTTTCTTTTGTTAATAATTTCTAAAAATGGACATATCGATGCCTTAGTTCACAAATGTATTAAGTGCAAATTTTTCGAAAGTTGGTTTTGTTATATAAATAATATTGTAAAGTTGTGATCAGGAAGGCATAGATCATATGTTCATATAAAATAGAATATATATATTTATATTCTATTACATTAATAGAGAAGTTGTGAAGGTTACAAAAATATATTGTGTGCTTAAACTTAACTGTATTGATTGTGTTAAATTATTATAATATTTGACTCCTATAAAATCTTGTTTTCGGCACTTAACACAAATGTGAATTAAGGCGTCTATATATTCTGTTATCTTTATTCTAAATATTCTACCAAGTTTTAAGATTACAAAACATTGAAAGGTTTTGAGATAGGTGAACTCCAATAAAAGTAAATTTAAGTAAGGAACCTTATCTCTTCATAACAAAAAAAAATATTTATTACAGTGTTTTGTCATAGATTTCTTTTTATTAGTTTTGAAACAGGTAGTTAGTTACCTTGCTATCTTCAGGTAATTCAGTACTTAGGGTTTACCTATGCCGGGGCAATTCAGTACTGTTGTACCTTCCTAAACCTTCCAATTGCCGAGTTTGAACTGACCTTTTCCGTTCAAAGTTTTCAGACCCCAATATATCTTCCCAAAACTACCTAATAGGTTTATTATTCTGGTACAATTTTAAATTATTTATTCCTTCAACAAATTTTAAAGTTTTATTCATTATTCAATTTTTTTTTAATGAATGCTTTTCTATTTTTGTTATAATTTTAATAATTTCCATTAAGCGATGCATTTTTTTTAATTGTAGGAATGGTTTATTATAAATTTATATTTTTGGTGACCAGAAGTTGCATTTATGGTTAAATTAAGTTGTAGAAATAATAAAAATGGAGGCATTTTTAAAATAGTTTATTAATAAATTAGGAAAGAGTCGACAGAAGTTTTTATTATTACCTTTACACAATGAATTGAATTTTCTTTACATCTCTCTTGTTTAATTATTCCAGTACCCTAACGTCTGAAATATAACATACATAGGTAATTCTAAGGGCATCTCAAAAACGGTTTAATTGTTTAAGTTAAATATTAGGATAATAAAATTGTTAAATAGTTAATTGTTTTTCTTCTTTTTTTTTTTGTAATCATAAATATTTTAAATTAAAATGAGCTACATTTTTTACTGTTGGAAAAGAAAGAATTTTTATAAAATAAGTTTGATTAAACTAAGAAACAAAGGTAGCTTAGTGAGTATGGAACTGAGCACAACTCCTAAACCCCCACTTTTGAGCCTGGCTATGGCAGGTAAAAATGAGCAAAAACTCAAAAAGAGGCATAAAATAATTACTAGAATGTAATTGGTAAAATCACATTCTAATAATTATTCAGTTAAATCACCTGTAACAACTCAGGGGTCACAAGTCTCTTGTTTGTTTGTTCATTTGACGTCTCTTTATGCTGCTATGGCTAATCAGACGATGCTGCAGTGGGAGCTTTAAACTTTGCCTATCCAGGTTTAATTAGGAGATAGGGGTTTTTAACGAGTACCTGACATCGCACAGCTATACTGGGCTATGAACCCCTAATCTTGGGCTTAGTAGATTGTTATGCTAACAACTAGACCACAGGTTGCCCCACAAGTCTCTTGGGATTTTGGGAACCCTAAGTAAGGGGGAAAAAACCTTGTCAGGTTGACAGTCACATAATGTTAGGAGTGGTGATTTGGAAGGATCAACTGAGAAAAACTGATTATATTACAATCGTGAATAATTTTGTTTTAACTTTTAATTAGAAATTATTATATAATTTTATTTTTTGTTCTTAAAATAATTCGTTAAATTTCCACATACATATCATAGAGCCTATAGCTTAATATTTATTTTAAAGATTCCTAATTAATTAAATGTCAAAATTTTGTTGGTGGACCCAACAAATCTCAAGTATGAGTTTCTTAATTAGTTTCTGTCAATTTCCAGCAGCATTTGGCTTCTGCAAACACAGTGCTTGTTACATAACAGGGTTGTTTATCCTTATCTTATGCCGCCCTAGTCCTTTTTAGGTTGGTTATTCTCAATTATGTGAATTATGAACAATTATGTGCATACATGTTAGGGTTAATAGGAATTCACCTAAGAACCAGTTTCTCAGCTTCTTCATTATCTGATATAATTATCAGGTAGCTTCCGAAGGCATACACCATTGTTATATAAGCTAAATAACCCTTGATCTTGTTTTATAGCTTCTATTCAGTGCTCTTTTTGCAGTCACTCAAAAATATTTTTTCTTACCTTTAATTAGTAATGGCAATATGACTGTGAATAATTATGAGTTTTGCAGATTCTAATATTGTTGTATGTTTACCCAATGGGATAATTATCCCATCCATTGTATTCTTTAATTTCCATATCCTATCACCATGAAAAAGCTAACAGTATATAATAGTGATTGATGTCATTATTATTAAAGGTTTTTCCTGCTTTTATTTGTCTATATTGACATGGTTGTTGATGTACTTACAGATTTGAATATCTGAATCCATAACCAACATTTTATCATATTTCCACTTTTTCTGGGTAAAAGCACATATGTATACGATGTGCGGGTAGATGTTAAATTTTTAAATGTAAGCTTACTTAAATTTTTGAAAACAAGCTATTTTACTTTTGTGTCTTCATTCGACCCTTTGCCTGGTTAGCTTGAAGAACTAAGAGAATACATACATGTGCTATGCAACTTCTAAATAGTTCTCCAGAAGGTAAATCCTAATCACTGTGGTTAACCATTGAGCTCAAAGATAAGAATGATTTAATCATTACCTGCTAATTCGAAATGACAGCAACTTAATGGCCTATTACTGTTTAATGTCATGATTCTCTGTCTAATATCATACTCCGGGAAGTCCTTATCAGAACCTAAGGATTTCAACATTTCTCATTTATTGCAAGTCTTTACAGACTTTTGAGTGCCTCTATTATGGCACGATTAGTGTGCATTAAGAAATTTTTATCATTGGTATACTGACATCATATCAACCTGATCACCAAGGGAGGTGATTTGTCCTGTATTATATTGGTGATTTATCCTATATTATATATCACGCTCAACCATCAGATTTTCCTCCCTTATTTTGGGTAACCCCTTCATTGCGGCTGGGTAAGCCTCTGCAGGGTACTAGCCATAATACTTATAATAATTCAAGATTAGCTCATTTTGCTGGATTGACCTGATATGGTATTAGACATAAAGCCACAGTCGACGGTTATTATTAAGATGGAAGTATCTTTGGTTTTAAAATTATAATAATCTACAATTCCATTGTATGTTTTCATAGAACCCATACTAAGTGCCCTCAGATTAAAAAAGAAAAATGACAAAACAAGTCAGCTTCGGGTTATGTTAAGTGTACTCTGGCAATCATACAGCCGAAAATATGTAAAATGAAGGCATGGCTTTGAACATGAATTTACCCCTAGTAGCCATGAAGTACCCACTCAGAAAAGTATTATTAACAAAGATTTCTTGATCTTAACTTCAACCAAAAAGCCTTGTATAAATCAGACTGATAAACTCCTATTCTGAAGACAGTTGAAAAATAGAAATCAATTATTTATTCTAACAGGATATTTTTTAAATAATTCAATAATAATATATTTTTTTTATTTTTTTACAATTAAAATAACTTTATACATAATTTTACACTCATATTATGCAATATTGATCACTTTCTGATTCATTGCATTCATTGACACCTTCACTGGATTCATCGTACTAGCTACTAAATATGCTTCGAGTTCCAAATGGATTGGCTAAAATACTTTTTGAATTAAGCAAATTATATTTAGCTGCATTTATTTGTACGCTAGAAACTACTTCTTCAACTGTTTTGTTTTGACCATAGTAGTCAACAAAATCACCATCTGGGCTAACTAGATATATTATGATAGTGTGATCAACCTGAAAAATAAAATTTTTGTAGCAATGGAATTTTATAAAATATACAATATTGTTCACTATGTAAAAAAACTCAGAATTTTAAATTAGAACAAGTCAGCATATTGCAAAAAGGAATTGCACACTTTTGACTTCGATAAGCCTAAAATTCTACATAGAGAAGATAATACTATAAAAAGAAAAAATTTAGAGGCTCTATTTATAAATGATAAATTAGAAAATGCTGTAAACGATAGAAAAGAGGCAGGAGAAATTAGCAAGTTATACTCATCCATAATTTTGAAATTAAAAAATAAAAAATAATAGATCATAAGAATACTTATATTTTTAAGTTTAATTTACTTTATTAATGTACTTTTTAGAACATAATTAGATATAATTGTACTAAAGTCTAATAACTGATAAAAATAAGAATAAAGGATTAGATGGTTCAAGGATCAGAGTTTGGTTTTTAATGTAATGGAGTGTAAGTTTGACTATGGAGAATAAAAGACCTCCTTAAAAATAATTTTTATAAAAAAAAAAAGACTGACTTTCCAGGTATTTATACTCATAGTATATTATTTTTTGGACATTTATGTAAACAAATTTTATATTATGTAATTATTGTTATTTTATTTTGAAGTTGTGGAATGCATAGGAGCAAATGATTGAAAATGACAAAATGATGTCGAAACGTTTCATTATATAAAACAATAAAAGAATTATGACTGGAAGCTGATTTTATATTTTTTTGAATTAGAACAAGTGTAAAATCATAGTAGAAAACACAAAGTTTATAAAAATAATAAATGTTAATATTCATTCTTTTTATTTTATTTTATTTTTGTTTAGTCAATTAATTAATTCTATCTATAGCTAGTATGTATTTTTCTTTTTTCACCTTTGTAATACATTAATATTTTGTTATGGCATTTAATTATTGCAATTAAAACTATTAGAGACCAAGCACTCGCAATTGAATATGTCTTTCAATTCAGGGGATAAGGGTGGATGAGCGCATTAACAAGCTGGCAGAAATGCACTTGCTTACAAACAATTATGAGTTTGAATCCCAGTTTTGGGAATCCTCAAGCATCACCCGAACCTCGGGTTTTTGAGGCTCATGAGCTTACTGGAGGCAACTGGCAAAGGTCAGTCCCAGCCGTGATTTCCCTGTCCCGTGTACAACTATCGAGAATAGCAATGTGGTTATTTAGGATATCAAATAGAGAGGTTTAGTCCAGGAACAATTGGAGAAAGAAATATAGGTCCTTGTAAGCCATAATCCTTATATCTACCCCGGTTTGTAACTGTCCTTAAACCCAGGTGTATGCAGGCAGGAAGGACAATGATGAATCATTCCTAACGGGGTGGGTTATGGAGACACATACTCCCTTTTTCTTCTATTTTCCAAGAAATATCAACATATGTCATAAATATAATGAACTACAATTTCAATACAACCACTGTAGATAGTAATAAGAGCACATACCCTCAAAATTTTTTTGGTATTTGTCTATTAAGGACCACGCCATTTTAACTGTGTCGAAATTGGTCTGTGGCGAGAAGAGTGTAAGATCTGGTCCCAGAAGAACTGCCTGGTGGAGAGAAGATGTTAAAAAGATTCATTTAAGGCACAGAAACTTATAACCCATAAGATTTTCTGTGTTAGCTTTTGTGGATGACCTGGTCTCGCTGGCTTCCAACGACCATGACCTCCTATACAACATAAATGTTCTTCAAGAGGAAATGGCCACGATAAACATGAGAATTAACCCACAAAAGACCAAATGTATGAGGATAGGGAAGAAACCCTAGAGAATAATGAAGGTGATAATAGCGAGCGGAGAAAGATTAGAGCAGGTCTCAAAGCTAAGCCAACTGAGGCTATCCTAGAGGACCAAAAGCTAAGGCGGTTCGGTCACCTCCTTAGGATGGATCAGGAAAGAACTGCCAGGAAGACATAAGAAACTCGCGTGGAGAGAAGAAGGCCAAGAGGAAGACTGCGCATTTTTTGGGAGGAGAGTGTTAAAGAGGCATTCAGGAGGCGGGATATGGGCAAGAGTAAGAGAAGAGAGTTGGCCGGGGAACGAGACATCTGGTCCAGACTCAACAAATTGTGACCCCACGGGCATAAAATGGATATGATGATAATGACTCGAGTTGTATTTGTCTCACAATGATCGAACATAGCTTAAAATTAAATTTGAACTGTCCTTTTTATTGTAGGTTATTACAAAACTAAAGAGGCTATTATAGGACGAAACTTCCTCACAAACTAGTCTTTAAAATTAGGAGTTGTCATTCTTTTGATTTTCAGATCAGGAAAAAATTAGAAGGGAATAACAAAAAAAAATTGTTTGTTATGGATACAGGTAACATATGCTGTCATTCTAAAATTTCACAACAATATTTCTAAAAATAAGGTCATAATGCTGAGAGAAACACGAATTTCCTTTAAAAATTTTAAATTAAAAAATGACAGAACATTTATTACTGCAATAGAGGAATTTTTTTTGTTTCTATCTTAGTAAAGGCTGAGAGAGCATTAAATTCAGTGATTTTTAACCGAAAAATACAGTTAGTTTTTCAGAATGTTATTGTCAAAATTGGCAGTTTAAATTATTTGGCAACAGTGCGAAAAATCGACTGCCATATCAATGTGAAAAAATATAAATATCTGTTAGGGAAATGATAAATTATGTAAATGAATCCTTACTATATAATCATTATCTTCATCCTTAGGTCCTTGACTAAAGTATACTCTGTAACTTTTACATGCTTGAGATACTTGCTCTTTACTTCCTGTAAGACCAATTATTCTAGGGGAAAATTCTTTAATGTATTTTGCAACAGCAGGAGGATTATCTCTTTCTGGATCTACTGAGATAAACAGAGGTTGAACTTCTATTTCTTTACCCTGATCTACAATAAAGAATAAATACAAAGCATTATTAGTAATAAAAAGTTAATATTATACAACAATGTATTAATTAGCAACAAACCCAATAGCTGCACAATATTGGATAGTTTTTCCATTTCTTCTGGGCAAATATCAGGGCAATGGGTAAATCCAAAATAGATTAGAAGCCATTTTCCTAGAAAGTCTTCACTTGCGACTGGCTTTCCATTATGATCAATCAAACTGAACCGTCCACCTATTTTGGCTTTTCCTAGCTGTTTTTTTCTTTCATAGGTCAAAGCTAGAAAATATGAAATTGGTTTTCAGAAATTAAAAATTAAATCTTGCTACAGTTGTTAATTAATAACAAGCATCAAAGGAATTATAATACTTCACCAATGCAAGCATCAATGATAGTAAATTAAGAGAAAAAGAAGTAATCCCATTTCCATTTTAAAAACAACAGTCCAACAATGGAGAACGGAGATAGTTGAGGGGTGCAGTCAAAAAAACACCAAATAAGTAAAAGACTTATGTTAAATACGTTTCGACCTACCATGTATATATAATATTCCTTTTCATTTTTGCACAGTATATTTCGGAAGTATAAAATTCTCATACAACAGATATTTGCAACGCCTATTTTTGACAGTAATAAAAACCCAGGACTGTACTGACTATAGAGCAAGTATTAATATTATTTTAATAAATGATAATTCAATAAGCTGAGAAATTATGAGATTAGCCATGGATATAATAACATACTTTCAATCACAACTTTTCAATTTTTTTTTTTATGGATAAGCACTTGTGAAGTAGTAACTAGAATTACCTGGACTCATAATAAATTATTGATTTAAGTACAAAACATCAACTTCATAATAGTAGTAATGAGTTGCCTATCTAAATATAATGTATGATGATTCAATAAATACCCTTATCATATAATATTGAAAAGTAAAAAAGAGACCTTACATAAATGTTAAGACCGTGGAAAAATTCCAACGAAAAGCCTTAAGATTATAACAAAATATTGGACAGATTATTTCTTTTCTGTTTTAGTTTGAAGACTTAAGGCTTTTCATTGTAATTTTTCCACGTCTTAACTTATCATATAATATTACATTTATAAGTAGAAATCAATATCATAAAATAAGATTGATTATTTAAGAGAATAAAAACATTAATTTAAAAAATGGAGAAGGGAGAATACCTTTTTCCTTTTCTCCTTTTAGATATAACATAAAAGTTAGAAAACCGCCACCTAAAATTCCAGTCACAGTCAATGATTTCCATGTTACAGGGCTTTTAAGTGGGCCTTTTGTGCTCAAGGCTCTCAGTGATAACTTTTTAATGGTATTTTGTTTGTTCTACAAACAAAATAAATCAATGAAGACATAGGATATATGGTTAATTCAAGTCATCAACCAATACTTACTGGTATAGTCAATATTTTACATATACCTCTAAGTAAAGACATGTTTACTCTTTCTGTCGATTCGAAGTTGCAATAATATAATATTGTCTTTGTTTTTTTACGGTAAATTAAAGATTTCACTTAGGAGATAAACATTTATTAATAGCCCAACTTTCGGAACTACAAATCAAATAAATTGCTAGCGAAACAACTAATAAAACAAATATTTCTTAATCAGAAAGTCAAGTCAACTTTGAGTACTTATTACTCATTACAATCCAAATTACACATTACCAACGGCACACATCCCGGCATAGCGCAGGTGTAAGTGGTGGGGTCAAAATAATGTCGCTGTCTTAAATAACCTGTTATTGGAAAATAACGCTCACTGCGATAACGTGTTACCAGAACGAGCCCTTTATTGTATAACTCCATCGTTTCACTCGCCAATAACGAAATAGCGCTTCGACATGATTTCAATAAGAGCTGAAGGCCGAGGCGTTATCGTAGTAAGTACAACTACAGTGAGTGTAAAAAGTATTGGGACACCTAGTCCAATTTAAAAAAAATAAATAAATAAATAAATGGAATGTATTGAAAATAATTTTTTCCGAAAATTCCAACAGCATATTTTCTGTGTGCATAATTTTATGATCAAATTTTATCATTCGCGTTTTGAAGTATCGAAAAAGACACTGACCGAAAAATGTTCAATGGAATAGTACATAAACAATAACAAACAAAAAGTATTGGGACAAAAGGTTGATCTATAATTCTATTATATTTATTTACGTCACTAATCCCTTTTTCTTATTCTATATCGTCTTTCTAATGTTTATATTGAAGATTATTTCAGTAATTTGTTATAAACCTAACAATAGTGTTCGAAATGGGACGGAAATCAAAAGAAACTAGTGTAGAAGAAAGAAAAATTGTAATCCGTCTCCACAACCAATGCAAAACAGTAAGAGAAATATCTAAACTAGTTGGGATTCCAAGAATGACTGTGTGGAATATAATAGACAGGTATGGAATAACCAAAAGCTATAAAAATAAACAAAGAAGTGGAAGGCCAAAAGTATTTTCTGAGCAGGATAGAAGGTCAATTGTTAGGAAAGTGGCTAAAAACCCACGTTATTCTGCTCCGAAATTAGCCACAGAATATAATCTTAACAGTGAAAAACCAATATCTGTGAGCTCTGTCAGAAATATTTTGAGAAATGCAAATTTTCATGGTCGTGTAGCAAGGAAAAAATTTTTTGTCAGTGAACAAAATAGGGCAAAAAGATTAAAATTTGCAAATGAATTTAAAAATAAACCTCAAACGTTTTGGAACAGCATCCTTTTCACAGATGAAAGTAAATTTAATGTTTTCGGTTCGGATGGGAAAGGAAAAATTTGGAGAAAGAAGAATTGTGAACTGGAGAAAAAAAATTTGTTTCCAACCGTGAAACATGGAGGTGGGTCAGTGATGGTCTGGGGGTGTATGAGTGCTGCCGGTGTTGGAAGATTAGAATTTGTCGAAGGAAATATGGACCACAGGCAATATGTACAAATTCTACAAAAAAATTTAAAACCATCAGTAGAAAAATTGGGAATTTCCGAGTCATTTGCCTTTTATCATGACAATGACCCAAAGCATAAAGCCCTAGATTCTCGGCTCTGGCTACTGTATAACACACCAAAATGCCTAGAAACTCCACCCCAGTCACCCGATCTCAATCCCATTGAGCATTTGTGGGATTTTTTGGAACAAAAAATTAGAACAAGACCGATCACTAATAAAACAGACCTAAAACATGTAATTAAGGAAGAGTGGGAAAAAATTGATCCTTCATTTACTTTAAAATTAATAGAACCAATGCCAAGGTGACTTCAGAGTGTTATAGATGCTAAAGGGTATCCGACAAAATATTAATGTTTTAAAAAAAGAGAACTATGTATTCAATGTGTATCTAATGTTTTTTCATGTGTCCCAATATTTATTGTTCAGTTATTCATCAGTCATTTTCAAACAATTTATTTAAAAAATATGTTATCGCATTGTTAATCTATATAAACCCTTATATTTATATTTTGAATATATTTTTAATAACATGTTGATTATTTATAATTAAATAAATGCATACAATTATAGTAGTACCGTTTTTTCAATCACCTTTCCAGGTGTCCCAATACTTTTTACACTGACTGTATGTTCTTCAACGTTATAAATATCATGTGGAGATTAAAACAAAAGAGTGATGTCAAAAGCGGTATCCTGATCACTGTAAGAAACTAACATTTTACCTAACTAACCTTTATATCAAATTTATATACAATTTTACTTATCAGTTATATTATTTCCTTCTATGAAATAAAAAGTTACTCAAATAACGTGTTTCTGGAATATATTATTAATAGTAGCAGGTTATGCCATTCATACCTTGTGTTTACTATCTTTTAAGAAATTACTCTTAAGCCTAGTACACACCTAGCGACAAAGTCGCAGAACATTGTCAAGAACAGTCGCAGAACATTGTATCGCGGCGGTATAGAACTGTCGCGATACATTGTCACGCGTCCACACCTAGCGCACTAGAGGATTCAAGCCAGTGGACTAAAAAAAATCGACGCGATGTCCCAACAAATTGCTATTTGTGCTGTTAACTTGTGCTTTAATAATATAAGATTAATTAAAAATAAAAAGTGTAACCCTAAACGTTACTGGAGGAGAGCACTATTCTCTGGTGGGATAACTACGGCTCTGAATCTGTTTGAAAAATTGAAATTAGAAGATGGGATGGGATTCAAAAATTTTGTTCGAATGAGCCCTGCTGATTTCGAAACCCTTCTGCAAATGGTTGGAGGAATTATTTTAAAAAATAACACTGTATTTAGAGAAACTATTTCAGCCTCAGTTGGGCTGGATAATAATAATAATATATAATAGGGGCTTGTACCCAACCCAACTACACTTTTTAGGGGAAAACCATTTTTTATTCCACAGCTGTCACATCCCAAAGGCATTGGAGCGCTTGAAAATTTTCAATTAAACACAACATAGGTATAAACTGAAGCTAGTATCCCAGAACACGTACAGACTACGAAAAGTGGGTAACATTGTATCATGTTCCCCGTTTTGGCGCTTTTGATTGTATCGCGACAGTTCCGGGACACCAGAAAAATGTCCCCATACATACTGAGACTTGTCCCACGACACGTGTTCTGCGACTTTGTCGCTAGGTGTGTACTAGGCTTTATATGTAGGATCAATTGAAAAGAGGGGATATGGGTGGCCGTGAAGCGAAGCCAGGATAGCCGAGATGGATAAGGCGTCACCACGGAGAGGTGAAGGTCCCGGTCCTGGCCATATCTTTTCTTTTCAAATAAAATGGTTTAAAAAATTATATAATATATTATAATTATAATATATAATAATTATAATACTCTTAATATAAAATAAAAACATTAATAATTCCTAACCAAATACAAAGAATTATTAAATGTACGGAATAAAATAACCTTAAAAGAAAAGCCAAAGTTAGTTAAATTATAATGCAATTGGGAAAAACCACAATGCAAAGCCTTATGTTTCAAAAATACACCCACTTACCAGTCGACGTTTCGCCTATTCAGGCATTATCAAGACACCAAACAAAAAGGGGGTTATGTGAATCACATCTCGAAGGAAAGGTGCAATAAATCCCAACGATCAACAGCCCAAACAGGCTCCAAACATGAGACAGCACCCCACCACCAAGACGTTCAACATACAACTCCATGTATTGTACTCCATGAGTTGTATGTTGAACGTCTTGGTGGTGGGGTGCTGTCTCATGTTTGGGCTGTTGATCGTTGGGATTTATTGCACCTTTCCTTCGAGATGTGATTCACATAACCCCCTTTTTGTTTGGTGTCTTGATAATGCCTGAATAGGCGAAACGTCGACTGGTAAGTGGGTGTATTTTTGAAACATAAGGCTTTGCATTGTCGTTTTTCCCAATTGCATTATAATAAATAATAGTGTTTCTTTTTGAGTTTTTGGCTCTATTTCAGAGAAAGTTAGTTAAACATTTATTAGCTGATTGACAAGAATCTGAAATGCTATAAACAGTATAAAAAATAGATCTATATAATAAAAATGAATCGCCAAATGTCTTGCTAACCGCAAAACTCGAGAACGGCTCGTCCAATTCGGCTAATTTGGTGCGTTCTTGAAAAAAAAATATGTAACCATTAAAATAGATTAAATTTGATACAATTTGAGTCCAACTGCAGCTCTGTAGGTCTAGCAAAGAAGGTTCTTATAGAGAGAAAAAACGTAACAATTTCGAGGGAAATAATAAAAACAACACTTTTCTTGATCCCTTAAACAAAATAACAGCTCATGAAGCAATAAAAAATTATTGAATATTGGTGTAAATTTTATTTACTTTACCCCTCTCCCAGACAATTTTCAGCATTGCTCAACCATGTCCTCATCAATCGAGTACAGCATAATAAATTGATACCATTTCCTAGTCCAACCATTTCCTCATCAAATTCATAAAGTTTATGTGTATAAGTTATGATAAAAAGATCTTTTTATGAGTTGAAATTGTATTGATAGAAATCATTATTCATAAAAAAAAATCACCTTAAAATGAATTAAATTAAAACCATTACCTGAACATATGGCAGTTCCGCCAGATCTCGAAATTCTTCTTTGTTCTTCTTTAATTTTCTTGAAAAATTGCTTCTTATATTTATAGAGGCTTGGGACATTTACTGAGGTAACGCAATTTTTTTTATTTTTTTTTGTATGATTTCCTTGCAACTGTTGAATTGTTTAATATTTTGTGATTACATTTTATCATGAAATATAAATTAGGCATTTTAAAAGCAATAAGCTTTTTGTGGTTTTCTAGCAACTGTTTGATTTTTTTAATTTTTTGTGATTATTTTATCTCGAAATATAAAATAGTTATATTAAAAGCAATAAGCTTTTTGTGGTTGTGATTGAGTATTCATGCAAATATACTTAAACATAAGGCCAAATGTATCATAAAACAGGTTCGCTGTTGCCGGTGACAGATGGCGAATATAAATTCCTGCAAATGGAATAAATAGGAAATATACCAGAAGAAACTGACCAGCGTTGTGCAAATAACAGTTCAGCGAGGAGTTTTAGGGTAATAGTACAGAACACGTCTGCCGGTACAGCTAGTAATGTAATATATGTATATTTATTTTTTATATTGTTCTTTTGATGGTGAATATTTTTATTTTGAAGAGAAAAGATTTAATAATATATGTATTTATTATATAGTATCGTATTTGACAAAATTGTTTGACTACACAAGGAAAAATATGAAATAGTCAATGTTCCAAATTTCAGAGCAATCCGCTTTTTATCCTGAACGCTTCATATATTGATAATTATTTTTCTCGACTGTTTATAGATGAATATTTGTAAAATTTACGGAAATATAAGAAATCGAGATTTATCGTAATTCGCTATGTTTTTATTGATGGTCGTTTAGTTATTTCTATCCATCGAACACCACGAGGAGGCGATCTTCTCCATTCTCCATTTTTTTATTCATCTATTTTAAAAAAAATTGTTTATTTAAAAAAAATCTAAATAATCATCTAAAACTTTATAGTTGCATTGATGTAATTTAATTCTTCTTCTTAAGCAAAAGTGATAGAGCTATTTGACTTGGTAAACGTATTTTTTAAAATTATTTTTATTATTTATTTTTTGTCCTTGTTTTTTTTGTAGAAAAGAAATGCCTTTGTTTTTCTGTTTGATTCCCCTTTGAAACGTCTTTAATATTTTAAAACGTCTGTTTTCATCTAATTTTATTTGCCTTCATGGTTTCCACAATTGTTTTTAAATTTTGGGCAAGTAATTAAAGCTCCGCATCCTTGAGTATTTGATCGAATTCGTTTTGTAAATTTAACCCTTTTTTCACTTGCTATGTTTAACTAACTTTTGTCATTTTTTATGTGTTTTTTTTCAAATGCTCTAGTAAGCGGGTACTTTTTGATTGGGAATATTTTCAGTAATTACCAGTTCTGATCTATCATCATCATTCAAAAATACAGGGTCCGTATTTTTGAATGATGATGTATTCAGCTGCATATATTTCATGCGCCGACCTAATGCATGTTTATGCTTACACATATTCCCTTTCATCGCATTGTCTTTGCACGAGCATTAAAAGTTTGTATGTATATTTCGCAGTCGGTACGTTTTAAGGAACAGTTACAACTGGTATTGTGCTGCCTAATCGTATAAATTTCGGCATTTTTGGATGCTGAAATGACCCAGCAATCGTTGCATTTTTCAATGTGGTCATAAATGTCAATATATAATGATGCTTTGTGTCGTTTCCTAACTTCTGCCAATTTTGTTGTCAGTTTTCAAGCAACATGAGATCAGCTTCTAAATTCAGAGTTAAGAACCATAGAAGAATGTTTCACCGACACTCATTCATTCATCAGTGGCGCAACAAATCGTTATTGAGTCAGGGTCTCCTCCGTTGGCCTATCCGTCCGATATCCTAGACTTGGGGTGAATTTGCCAGAGTCTTCAGACTTGCCCTCTCCGTCCTAGGCGGCTGCCTATGGAGGGTAACTCTTCGGTGGTACTGTAGTGGACTTCCGTCTTTAAATGTGAAATATATGTAGTTTACTGTGTACAGTGTTTGGTAAGGGTGTCATAGCTATTGTCCTCCCATCCTGGCGATGGGGTAGCAAATCTCCAACGTCATCACCGAAACTGATCAGTCAATTTCTTATGACATGAAGGCAAGAATGTTTGAATGAAGGAGGTCATCTTTTGAATCAATCCATTATGGCTCTTCTATTCAACAATAAATGTCTCATGAATGGCCATATGACCATGCAGATGCGGTAGAGCAGTAAGTTGCAGACTCTAAATCAACGGCCCAAGACAAGTATATTTCAGGCAGCCATTTATGAGTAAGTGCTAATCAAATTGGGAAAACAGAAAGGAGGATGGAAATACTAATCGTGAATTTGAAGAATCACAACCCACCAACTACTTTTTTAATAACTGTACTTTTTTATTTACTATTGCTCTATTTTATAACCTCTCGTTGCTATCTCCAAGCCACAATTTGTTGATGTGGCGTTGGTGTTTTAGCAGTCTCCGGTCAACGTTATAGTGGTTAATATAAAATTTTAAGCATCTAATATTGAGATTATGACTGAATTAAATAAATATTTGTGCTTAATAACAATTTGTTCTGTGATTACGATTGGATTGTGTGAAGTTCCAGTTACAAATGTACAAATAAAAAATATTGACCGGTCCATAGATGTATCAACGCAATTATGTAAAGTAATATGTAAACTTCAATTAGAAAATGTTGGTAAAACGGCAGTCAGCTCATTTTTGTTTTCTATTGAGCCTTCTTTTGCTTCCAAAGTGTCTTTTATTAATGCAAGACTATCTGACTCCAATAAAAGTGTGTTAAAGGTCAGTGTTTCTGATATCAAAGGCACCAAGGAATCCATACACTGGAAAATCGATTTAAAAGAAAATCTGAATCATGGTAAAACTGTAAATGTTGAAGTGGAATATATTCTTATTGATGTTGTGTCTCCTTTTCCAACATTCATTACTCAAAAAGAAAAGCAATTGGTGAGGTATATTGGCAGTCATTATATTTACTCACCTTACCTTATATTAAAGCAAACAACCACCATTAACGTTGGTACTAAAAATATTGAGTCCTTCTCTAAGCTACAGCCATTCTCTAATGCTGATACAACTATTACCTATGGACCATATTTGAAAATTGCTCCATACACTGTCGATATTTTAGTTGTCCATTATGAAAATAATTCTCCTTTTCTGAAAGTTTTGAAGCTTGAAAGACATATTGAAGTTTCTCATTGGGGTAATATTGCTGTAGAAGAAACGATTGATTTGTTGCATACAGGTGCAGTACTAAAAGGACCTTTCTCCCGTTATGATTTTCAGAGAGAAGCACAAAGTGGCTTATCAAGTGTAAAGTCATTCAGAACAGTTCTTCCTGCTGCTGCTACTGATGCTTATTACAGAGATGAAATAGGTAATATATCAACTTCTCATATGAAAGTTCTGACTGATTCTGTTGAACTTGACTTACGTCCACGTTTTCCATTATTTGGTGGTTGGAGAACACATTATGTACTTGGCTACAATGTTCCCAGTTACGAGTATTTATATCATTCTGGGGATAACTATAAACTTAAGATGCGCATAATGGATCATGTTTTTGATGATATGGTTGTTGAGGAACTGGTTACAAAAATCATTTTGCCAGAAGGTTCTGATAATGTCAAGATGACTACACCATACGCTATGGTTCGCCTTCCTAACACAAGGCATAGCACTTATCTAGATACAAAAGGGCGCCCTGTAATCTCAGTAACCAAAAGAAATTTGGTAGAGAATCATATCCAAGATTTTGAGTTGGATTATGTTTTTCCTAGAATTTTAATGCTTCAAGAACCACTTTTGGTTACCGTTGCTCTTTACATTCTGTTCTTATTAGTGATTATTTATGTCCGAATTGATTTGTCCATCAGCAAGGATGAATTAGGAGAAAGTAAATTGCGTGTATCTGGTATTATTGATAAGTTATTGCACCATCTTGACAAAAGAGCGAGTATATATTGTCAAATTGAAGATCAGCTATCAAAACTTAAATCTTCTAAAGATGTGAATCCTTTTAATTCAGCCATGAAAAGCATTAATCTAGATTATAAAAATACTACTACTCATATTTCCGAACTTGCTACTAAAATTAAACCAGATGCTGCAGATGTAGCAGAAAAGTTGTCAGAGTTGCAGAAATTAGATCGAGACTTAAAGGAAATTTATGCCAAAAAGCAAACTTTGTATGTTGAAAAACTTGCTTCAGGGAAAATTGGTCGGAATGCTTTTGTAGAAGCAGAATCAGTTATCAACAAGAAGAAAGATGAATTAATTGATAAAATGAATTCTATTATCAAAAATTTACATTAGAATAAGTGAGAGTTTGTTTTATTTATAGTAAGAAATGATTTACAGAATTAGCTCAAATCTTTTTCATTCTTCCATTTTTTTTTTTTTTTTTAAGAGATCATTCCATTTATTTGATAAATGATGTATAAACTGTTATTATTATTTTTAGATTTTATCAATTTATTTTGGTTCAAATAATATTTAATTATAATTATTTTTTGTTTGATGTTATTTTTGTAATCTGATGTTTTAAGATTCATTATTTATATTACTTAATGGTATTAAGTAAAAATTCACTTTAATTAATTATTTTCAGTTATTTTCCAACCCTTTAATAATCATAAATTTAGTGCATTAGTGAATTTTATCAACCATAATTCCTATTAGTCCTAAAATAGTGAATGATGGGGAGCGCTCCGCTGCTCCAGCTCAGTTCATAGCATGTTGAGTTACTAGTCCCTATGTCCCGAGTTCAAATCTGATTTTGGCAGATAAATTATTCATTCATGTAACAGCCCCGAACTGAATACCCTCTTGTGGAGCTCATCTAGGGTCTGTAAAACACCTAGCGGTTGAGTATAATTTCAGACAAATCCTCTGCTAGCATAACTGTTGGCTTAGAAACAGTAAATTTTCTACCATGAACTTAGTACAATACTCTCCTAGTTGTAATGGTGTAAATATTTTCTTAATTTTAATTAATGTCCTTTAAGCTTTTGTCTGAGACACTTTTATGTAAGTATTCTTGTGCTGGTGATATTCACTTAAAATAGTGTCTCCCAAATTGCATAACAAATGTAGTCATTTCTCATGAGTTATTGCTTTATTTGACAATAAACAGCAACTCATCAATAGTTAAGGGAACTACTTTTTGTCTCAAAATAAATTCATTTCAAAGAAATCCACAACAAATTTATTTCTACTATTGGATAGTATGGTTATATTTTTTTCTGTAGCTTACATGAAAGGGGTGGAATCCTCAGGGACCAAAAGTGACGAGTTTGCCAATGACAATCTATTTGGTCAAAAATGTATTTAGATATATTGATAAAAATATAGTACATTGCATAGGCGGATCTAGGGGAGAGGCACGTGCCCCCCCCCTCCCAGACGGTTGTTTGTGTACTGTGGAGAACCCATTACAGTATATACTTATATGCAAATCATGTGATGATAGTTGTTAAAATAACATGAGAAACTATTGTTTAGATATTTTAATAAGCGTTTCTATAAATACTGCAAGGGTATTTCTAAGTTATTGTTGATTTTTTTTTGCCCATCTGCTCTTGGTACATTGAGTTTGTTTGTTTTTTTTATTAAAGAGAAACTCAGGTTAATATAATTTTCATATCACCTTTACCCAGACTTGAGTGGAAGAGAGATGGCCTGCTGTATTATTTTGCCTTAGGCCTAGGCACATTTGACAGAGGCCTTTAGAAGAAGTTTACATTTTAAAGATAAATATAAGAATGATATTTATAAATGTCGTCTATTATCAAGAAAGACCAAGGCCACACTGTACAAAACGCTTATTAGACCTGTTTTAACTTATGCCTCAGAAACCTGGCCTTTGTCAAAATCTGACGCTAACAGTTTACTGCTCTTTGAAAGGAAAGTGTTAAGAAGAATGTTTGGAGTTGTAAGAGTGGGTGACCAGTTCAGGCTTAGGTATAATGGAGATCTGTACCATATTTATCAGGAACCAATGTGGTACAGCACATAAGAATTTCCAGGCTAAGATGGGCTGGGCTTGTGGCTAGGATGGCGAAAATGCTACTCAGAAGAAACTTCTTTTTGGGTATGTGGATGGGAGAAGGAGAAGTGTAAGACGGCGTCTGAGATAGGTGGATAAGGTCGAGAGGGATTCAGGTGTCCTCGTTAGATCAAGAGCTTGGCGGACCCTGGCACAAGACAGAGAGGAGTGGAGGCGACGCCTTGATGCGGCCAAGACCCATACTGGGTTGTGGAGCCCGTGTTAATTGGTTGTTTATAAAAAAAATTATTGATTAATAAAAGTTTATACAAATATATTTATATAAAGATTTACTGACAATATATACACACTGAAAACTGGAAAACAAAAACCAATCAAACATTAATCAGAAAAATAGCACAAGAAATATTTTGCAATCTTATATATATTTAAAATGAAATCATTGGAAAAGCTGCTTAGTATGTTATTAAACTTATTGTTAAAATACAAATTTTTAAAAAACAGGTAGAAGATTTTGACATTCATATACAAATAAAACCATAATTTTGTTGTTTTTTTTATGAAGCTGATTTCAAAATTTATTAAAAAATTGCCACATCTAACATAGGATTAATGTATCATTATCTTTAACCATCATGTACAAATAAGAAACATAATTAAACTTGACAGATGAAGTAAATTCATTAAATGATCACTAAGATTAATGAAAGAAAAATAAAATCATATTAATCAATTCAAAAATTTAACTGGCAATTGGACATTGAAGCTAAGGCTAAATCATCTTGCTCCCTTTGTCCAGTTAAACTACTTTCAGGAGGAAGGTGCAACTTTTGAATAATAAGTTTCTTCTTCACAACTTTAAAAGCCCAATCAATATCTTCAGGAACATGAATAGAGAAGGAATTCACAGCAGATATTTTAGAAAACTTTATGAGACCACTAAATTCCTTCAAAGAAGGGTCATTGATATTAATGAGAGACTTCAATGAAATTACTATGTCGCTTAATTGCATGCACCTATTAAATTCCTGATCACACAAAAGGCCAGATGGAATAGTGACAAAGGCAACTGAGCTCGAATTATGCACAATTGTTCTTAATTTAAACATAAATTTATAAATTGATTTACTTTCAATTTTCCAAAATGGTGAACCCAAGCTCTGTATAACCAATCTCATTATTTTTCTACTTTTCATTGAGTCTTTCACAGATTTCCAAGATGAAGTATAATTTAAAATTTCATCAAGCAATCCACATAAATTAGTCCCTGCATCATTGCTTTTAGGCCAAATAGTTACATCCGCACCTTCAATTTTATTCAATGGGATTTTAGATGAAAAATCAAATTCATGACTAATCAAGGAATTTTTTAATAATCCAGGCACAGATAAAACTTGCTGATTGTTTTTGTATCTCCAAGCTATCTGCAGTTCTTCTGAGGAAGTAACTTTTATCTCATCCTTTTTAGGAATGGGTTGTGGTAGCTCCTTAATTACACTTTCTGGGTTTTCATCTTTAGATGCAAGAAAAACAGAGTCATGACAAATGATTCCCTCAGATAAAAAACACTTTGTAAATATTCTTGAATAGAACCCATATTCATCTTCTTCAATTAAAACTAGTGATCCCAGGGGTATTCCACTTCCTAAAATAGCATCCAATGAAGAAATTCCTGTTGCTATGTTAATTAATGTTTTGGGCGTTACATGAGGCATTGACAGCCTTTCGTCCGCATTTCTCAACATTGAATACATCGTTAAAAGTAAATGTGTACATAATCCACGTTCAGTTAAATAACTGTTAAATGGAGGTTAGTTTTCCGAGGTTATAAACACTGCACTGAAGGAGCTACCCTGCTACATATCCAACCAGGTACAAAACCAAGATTAGAGCCAAATGAAACGAGTTAACAACTTAGAGAAAAACATTTTGATGTACCTTTGCCTAGCAATAAGCAATTGTTATTAGAATGACAATCAACCTACCAATTAGTGTAAACGATTGAACGAATAAAAATAAAACACAAGATATGCTTGAAAAGTATCGGAAGTAGAGGAGAGGCATGTCTTCTTACCAAAATTTGTAACCATTCATTTTATCGAAAATATAAACAAGCTATAAAAGTTATAGATTTTATTTCCAGTAATTTTTTCTAGAGATATTTCAGCCCAATAACTGGTAAATTCATTTTTATAAAATAAAATCAAAAGAAAATGTTAATACTGTGTTCTATCCAAATTCACATAGAAAATTATAATAGCTTATTTAGAATATAACTATGATTTAAACACTGACTGAAGGTCTTTATTCCTTCTGAGAATTTTATTAGTTTCGGTAATTGAATTTATTGAAGATTAAACTTCGGAACACTGCCACGTTATTGGTGATTAAAATACTTTAAGGCATTGTAAATCCTTCAACGTTAACGGCCGCGTTAAATATTCATATAGAAAGATGGAACGATGATATTTATATAAATTCAAATTTTTAAATGTTGGGAGAAAAGGCGCGCTAAGTAATTTCTAACCCAAAAAATAACGAGAATTTTCTTTCTTTAATAGCTCCTTTATTTTTTATTGAATTTCGTTAGTTCTAGTTATCCTATACATCTAAATACTTAAACTTCTCAACATGTTATTATTAAATTAATTCCCATTTGTATCTATATCACTAAAATTACTTCGATTTCTGTTACCAACAACATATTCCGTCTAACTCGAATCTACTTCGAGTTCATTACCGGCCATCATTGTTATTGTTCTGACTTTCCTATATTAGTGTCCACGTCTTTACCGCACAGCCCCGGTTATCCCTAAACCCCCCAAGCACGGATATCCAATAATTGTAATTGTTGATAATCCAAATCAATGTAGAAATACTTATAATGATTCCAATTAATATTAATTTTGGAGTTGAGCTAAAACCAGCTCATTATCACGGATCCGCTAGACATCACTAGTGCACTACTTAGATTTAAAGGTAATGTGGTAATGATCTGGAGTTGTATCTAAAATATTACTGCATTAGGAACAACTTCCCTTGTTCTGGTTTCAAAAACACCAATAGTTTTAAATTATTAATCCGTTCATTACATATTTTTTCTAGTTTCGACCGTGTCATCAAATTCTTTGCCGACGTTTCGCTGACTGCTAGTTTCCTCCGTCTTAATCTGAGACTGAAAATGTTCTATACTTCAATATTTATAGCATTTCGGCTCCGGGGGCGGAACCTATTCTTCCAGTGATCTGATTGGCTGTATTCCGTCCGGAAATCTTTTGTTAGCCAATATTGGCTAAATTTATATCTATATTCTCTGTTGAAATTTTCGGGGAACTTTACTAGTTCTATTGCTTCTAATTTTCAATGGCACATTTGTAATGCTGCATTATTGTGTTAATATTAATTTTTATATGTTATTTTCTTTTTGAGTAAAGAGTAAAAAAAACATACCCAGTTTGAAGTCAGTTTGAACATGTGCGAAGAATTCTCAATAATGCTCGCAATAACAACATAATTATCTTCAAGGCATTAAAAAAATGAAACATCTAAATTCCTTTAAAAAGGAAAGTATCTTAAAAAGGATTATGGGAAAATTGAAATCGTATAAAAAATACCGGTGCTCGATATTTTTCCAGTGAATTTAGAAAAGATGGAGTTTCGATAGTTCATGTTTTGGTTAAAAAGGTCTGGGAAATGAAAATTGTTCATCAGTGTTATATTTATACCGGACTGTATGGAATAAACCAATACCACATAGGGAAAAACATCAATTTCATAAAGGATTTTGATTCCATCGTTTGCTGGGTGATTTATTACATTTCTTCTTCCTTCTCTTCAAACCCTCAACCATAACAACACCTATGACATTACTAATTCCTTTCATCTAAAGCAAGAATTACTTTCCGATCACATTTCTGACCATTTCATTTTAGCCTCCCTTAATGCCACTAGTCTATTCACCAATATCCCCATTGACAAAGCCCTCAGCATTATAGAAAAAACTGGAATATCATCCAACCCCATACCACTCTTTGCCTCACTTCCTATCTTGAATCCCTTACACTGTGTTGTAAATCCGGATACCTTAGTTTCCATGGTAAATTTTACAATCAAATCTCAGGTCTGGCCATGGGTAATTGCCTTGCTCCAGACATTTCTAACATCGTTCTTAATGAACTTCTTGACTCCATCATCTCTCTATTCCCCCATGACATCTTCCTCATCAAGAAATATGTCGATGACCTCCTTTTAGTTCTCAATCCTGAAAAAATCCCTGAAATACTAGTAGCCTTTAATTCCTACCATCCCCGTCTCAAATTTACCATTGAAACTGAAACCAATCATACCCTCCCCTTTCTTGACCTCCTCATTATAAGAAATAATGATGGCTCCTTGTCCTTTGATTGGTGCACCAAACCCACATATTCCGGCAGACTCCTTATTTTTTTCTCACAGCACCCTTACCATCAGAAGATCAATACAGCAAAAACCTCATTCACCGATGTTTATCCCTATCAGACACCCAATATCGACCAACCAACATCCTACGAATCCAAAACATACTACTCTCTAATAACTTCCCAGCCCACATTACCAATAAACTACTAGACCCCCTTAAAAACCCTAGTAATGTAATTTACCCCTACCCGTACCCAACAGTACCGACCCCCAGTTCCTTCATATACCGATCTTTTCCTTATATTCCTGGTCTGTCTGACAATATCAAAAAAATTTTAAATCTTGCCTTTCCCAACCTTCGCCTTGGTTTTAAGCCATACCACAAATTATCCCAACTATTCACTAATTTAAAAGACCCGATCCCCATTAAAAACCTCTCCAACATTGTGTACCGGATCTCCTGCTCTGCCCCAAACTGTACCTCCTCCTACATTGGGGAAACAAAAACCCACTTTTACAGACGACTATTATAACATAAGACCTCTATATCTACCCGGAACATATCTGCTTCCAAATGATCAGAACATGCTTTGACCCTTAATCACAAGTTTAACTTTGACCAGTCCTCTGTTCTCGCCACGGTTCCTAATTACTCCAAAAGACTAATTACAGAATCATTATATATTAACCTCGAAAAAAATCCGTTAAACATAAAGACAGACAAAAATAACCTATCAATAGTTTACAGACACATACTAGACCTAATTCAAAAGAACTAACCACCCTCCGCTTCCTAATGACTTTCTCCCCACCCCTCCAGCGTGCCAATATTATGTCTATGTGTATGTGTATGTATGTTTTGTGCGTGTATTTATATATATATATATATATATATATATATATATATATATATATATATATATATATATATATATATATAATTTTACTTACACAAGCTGACAATGCTGGAACACTACAAGAATTAGTAGATCGATACACGCAAAAAATTGACAGCTGGGCACACGAAAACAAACTAACTTTCAATACTATAAAATCTACATACATGATTTTCACCAGATCAAGGAATTCACCAACTTTACAGGTAAAAATTCAAGGACAGCTTCTAAAACAAACAAATAAACTAAAATATTTAGGAGTAACATTTGACCCAAAATTAAGATGGAACGTACATATTGAATTACTGGAGACTAAACTACTGAGACTTACCAACAACTTAACGATAGCAGCTAGGAATACATGGGGACTAAAAACTGAAGCATTAAGGATACTGTACAAAGGAGCCATATTACCAATACTAACGTACGCTATTAACATCTGGCACACAGGACTGCAGAGAAAATACAATCTACGGAAACTTCGACGTGTACAGAGATTGATGGCAATCAAAATGGTAAAAGGTTTCAAGACACTATCTTATGAGGCAGCCTGTGTACTTGCAAAACTAATTCCCATCGACTTGATCGCTCAACAGTACACTACATTATATACCTTACTTCGGACTAACCAAGACTGTGACGGGATACTTGCCGATGACGTTGAACGACCTACGAATCGGGCAAGTTGAAGAAAATCTAGCAAGAATGTGCATGATTGAAACATTTATTTAAGTTAGCATTAGTAATTGTTTTGGAGGAAAGTTCGATGTTCACTTTGAAACTAGTTAAAGTACACATATGAAATTTGACACCGGGTAGTAAAATATCGGTTCTTGGATTTGGTTCACTTGGAAGAAGAGGCAGAAAATATAAGACTAAACACGATGACGTTAAAGGAATCCTGTAATGAAGTAAGGCTTGATGCAAATTTGGATAAAATGAAGTTTATGGTTGTTATTATTATATTCCTATTAGTGAGAGATAAAGGAAGTGAAGGTGATTTGTATTTACATGTTGAGAAGTACTGAAAGGCTATGATTACTAGGAAAAACGTGGCTTTATTACTTAACTTAAATCTTTTGACGTCAAATTAAAAATTTGTGGTCATCCAATTGTTTGGATGGGTATTAAACGAGGCCATGAACAAAACTTAAGGTATTAATTAAATAAAAGGTTTTGGGTAGAATATTCGGTCCAAAAAAGGTGCAACGTGGAACCGCAGAACATGCATTCGGTTAATATATTTGTAGTTATCGCGCTCTGAAAACTGAGATTGAGGTGTAAATTAAATAACTTGTTCATAGCTTGATGTATTTGGTTTATTCATTTAAGGCCTATATAAGGCAATGGCTAATCGGACAATGCTACAGAGAGAGTCCTAAATTTTGGCTGTCCAGGTGTAATTAGGATATATATATAGGTATCTTTAACGAATACTTGCCACAGTAAAGGCACGGGTCCTTCATTTCATATAACTGGCATAACTTTAAAAAATAGCCATCTATCGGACTGCGAATCTATTATCTTAGTACAGAACATGTAAAGGGATGTAGGGAATGTAAGATAATTAGCACCGAGTCGATTACATTTAGTCATATTGTATGGAAATCTATTTTGTATTTTAGGTGTTATAGAACCAATTACCCCAATTGTTCTGAAGTACCTACTTTGTAGTTGTATAACGACTTAAATACATTGATTCCCTGAGTGAAACTGACGTTTATCAATAAAAAAACTTTAAATGCTACATGCCTAGCACACTCCAACAGAAGTCAAAACTGTTCTTTTACCCAGATATGTGGAACATCTACAGGCAGTTCAATAAAAGGAAATAACGTATATAAACCATTCCTCGAACCTCCATAATTATCGCAAGAATTGTGTAATAAAAAAAAATCTATCTATATGGCTTGAATATCGTTGCGTTAATCGAAAGTATGGTCTGACTAGTTCTCTTTGCAAGTGGGCGTGTGCTCTTTTAAGGATATTTGTGAAAATGAAGTTTTGTGGCCCCAAATTTTCCCTCTGTGGGGTTATTATCAGTATATGGGGGATAATACAGCTTGCTAGTATGGGCATATTCTACTATTTTAAGAGTGTAGCCCTTTTAGAAGATTTACCAATTGAGGAATCGTTCAGCTCTCCTCATGAGTTTTATGAAGCTGCTGAAGCTGGATACAAGATGAATGCTATGAATTGTTGGATCGCTGCTTGTCTCTACGTTTTTACTCTGGCTTTCAGTAGCTATCAATTTTATGTGAACAGCCGCACTCATGTTTAATTTTGATTGAAATAGGAGTCACATCTGTCATGGGAGACTGGTTCCATTTGAACTTACAATTTATTAGTAACATTCCCATTTTCTGTTTTTATTGTATAAATAGTATTTCATATTTTAATGTATCTTATTTTAAGTGTTATTAGTTTGAACAAGTTACTACTATTCCTTCTCGGTGAGGAATATATAATTCTCTTGTAATAGGAATTTTAACATTACTTATCCATATTCTGGTTAAATTTTTAAATGTATGATTTGAATATTTATTTTGTGTTGTTATTGAATTTCTCATTGGTTATTGAAGGTCTCTGTATGATTTGAAGTGGATTTAATCATTTAAATATTGTTACTTTGCAAGTATTGGATTCAGAAATGTTTCAGATGTTATATTTATTCCTTCATTTGTTGTATCAATTCAGCTTTAGTTTTTTGTTTTAGCTGCATTTTATGATGTTGGATTAAACTGAGGAACTTGTTATTTTTATTGTTAGGGTTATGATGAATATTCCTTGTTGTGTATTGGTCAAATATTATATTGTAATATGTAATATATTGTAGTTTCTCACATATTAATGCACTTTGAATTAAATTAAAAAATATATATATGGTGATCCCTACTTTTATTAAATGTAGTGGATGGAAAAATTTATTGTAATGTATATTACTTTCAATGTAAATATTGCAGTCATAAAGATTTGTAAAAAGTATTAAACTAGTTTAATAAATGGTTTTCCATGTATGAGGTTTGTTATTCTTGTTCCTACATTTCTGCAATATTGATTAATTTTTAGACATATATTTTTATTTGTCACTATAAACTCACTTATAGGTCTTAAGAATATAATTATCAAGTTCTATTAAAGAAAGCTTTACTGTTTGCTATGCATTAGTTTATAAGAAAAAAAAAGGTTAAAATTATTTCATTACTGACTGTTTTGGTTAATAACAAATAAAGTTAAAAATATTAATATTAATATTATTATTATTATTTTATAATAAAATTAAAACATATAAATGTTTTAACATATATACTAAATATAATTTGTAAAACTAAAGAAAAGTTTTTGTAATACTAAATTGACTAATCAACTAAAAAAAGAAATTAGAAAATTCACAAGCTAACGAACCTAACTCAAGATCTAACGACTGCTGACAAATCATTATGGATGACCACCAAAAAGATCCTTCACTATAAACGATTTATCCGCCCACTCCTTACTGAATCCTATCACTGGACAAGATCTGATGAAGAAAAAAGCACAGTTATTCAGTCAATTCCTTTCTAAAACTTTTCAACCACGTCCTGATATTATGAATCCATCTCACCGTGAATATATACAATGAGAGTTAAATATTCCCCTTCAAATAACCCTCTCAAAGCATTCCATCCTTCAGAAATATCTAATATTATTCACTGATTGCCTTCTCGCAAAGCTCCTGGACACAACCACATAACGATCCACATCTTAAAACATCTTCCTGGGAAAGCCATTCTATTCCTCACCTACATATATCATGCTGTACTCCACACTTCATATTTTCCTAACCTCTGGAAATTATGCATCGTAAAAATGATACCTAAACTTAAAAAGAAACCGGAATACCCTTCCTCTTACTGCCCTATCTCACTTTTACCATGTATGAGTAAAATCCTGGAAAAGCTCATCCTGAAACGATTGTACCCCATCTTGGATGCAAATCACATTATCACAGATCACCATTTTGGATTCAGAACATCCCACTCCACTATCGAGCAATGTCATCGTGTGCTGGATGTTTCTTCAGCTTTGGAACGTGAATTGTATTGTCTAGTGGTCTTCCTTGATGTTGAACAGGCTTTCGACCTGGTCTGCTTGTCGAGTCTGGCACCGGGTTGCTTTACAAATTCCGTAAATTCCTACCTCCTACATGTCATTCACAGTAAATCATAATAATGTCTACTCGTCCCTCTTTCCTCAATCAGCTGGTGTTCCTCAAGGCAGTATCCTTGCCCCTATTCTATACACAGTTTATTCAGCTGACATCCCAACTCATCCTAATACTATCCTTACCACGTATGAGGATGACACTTGTCTGTTATCTGTCAACTTTTCATTATTTTATTTATTTTATTTTATTTTAGTATTCTCGAAAAAAAAAGTCATGAGTCATAAGTAAAATAATGTAATTATGGAAAAAGTACAGATGATGATATTACCTTAACAGTATTTTATAAATAAATTATTTTTATTTTTGAGGATATTAAAAAGGAAACAAATTAAAAGTTAAAAATTGGTATACAACTAGTAGCGAAAAACTGTGGAACTGATACCATTTAATTAAGTACGGTTGTTAAAATGATGTAGGAGAATTAAATTTTCATTAACTAATCACTTGATTATGACCAATATAATAAACTTTTATTAATCAGTAATTATCATTCAAACTAAAAGGTTTTAGATGTTGAATTGTGTTGATGAATTTAGAAAAGGAGATTAGCTAAATATTTGTTACTGCAAATAGTCAATTCATCATGGGTAAGTACTTTAGGTGAATCCATAGTGCCATTGCCAGTTCTGTATTTCTCAATATTTGCTTCCTCTGATTTTCTCATATGCAAAACCCAATTACTTACTAAAGGCTTATATTTCTCGAAGTTTATTGTAACTGAGAAGATAAATTAATTTTCAAAATGCCTCATTTTTAAAAACAGTACTTAAAATTTCCAGTCTGACTTCTGCCTGGCTACTTCATTGTATCTATAAAATATATTTATTCTTCTACTAATTACCTCAGACCTGATTCTCTTTGACTTTTCATAAGTTTTTTATTCCATTAATTACTCTGTTCTGAAAAAAAAAAAGGTTTGCTCCCTTGAGAAGTTGTTCCTGATTTTTATATTTTCATGTGTGCTGAATTCGAATCTGAAGTTAAAAAAATTCTACCAAGCACCATTTTTTAGAGATTGGAGGTAATTTAAAAAAAAAAAAATTTTCATAAATTTAATGAACATTTTTATTTTATTTTTTATTTAACTGGTTCCGAGTTCCGGTGAAATATTCTCAGAATCAGCCTCTTCCTTATCACTCAAGGAATAATTCTGGGGCTTAGGTGGGATGGGCATAGACTCATCGTGCGGAATAGGTCTCATGACAGATGGAAGGTTAGGATATACTATTTTCTTCTTACTTTTGGCTGAAGTAAAACCTTTAATGGTAGTCATACAGAAATATACTATCATTTGCATGATTTTTTGGCTCTCGCCACATCATTGGAAGGCATTGATTTATAAGTTCCTTTCAGCCAACTGCTGAGAGTGCGGCTACATGAAGTACAACAAATTTTAGGTGCCCATGGTTTATCCTGGTCACTTATTTGGCATCCAAAGTATAAACAATGCCTTCTTTAGCAATGGAGTAAGTGATTTCCGATTACACTTGAATGTCACTTCGCCACAAATTTAACAGAAACAGTCAGGATCGTTTTTACACTGTCGCGGCATATTAGATTTGAAACTAAAAAAGTTCTGGTCCATATCGAGGTTCAAGACTGTAGACTTGGTGGCGGGTAACCTGTCTGCCAAATGGCTGAACAATAGATAGAGGGTTGGGAAACATTTAAGTTTAGGAGGAGGGCCTGGGGCAGGTACCTGGGGAAGCCCGCCAGTAGGCAACAGTCCCTTCTTTTGTGAATGTTAGCCCTGAAGCCTAATACTTATGCTCTCCCAATTTTTTCATTTTGCAATACATTATAAAAGCTTCAAAATTAAATAGGTTTTTTAATTTTTTGTTAAAGTTTTCGTTGATTGAAAAATTTTCAAAATGTCTAAAAACACCTCATTTTTCGACCTAAAACACAGCTATGACAAAAAATAGTGCCTGATGGAGATTTTCTGACTTCTGATTCGTGTTCAGCACACTTCAAAACATAAAAAAACAACATTTTTGTTGAAGGGAGGATTTTGATGCAGAACAGTGTTATTCATTTCTAATAAACAGACTAAAATTCCCCTATCCTACTGTATTTCAAACTGGTTCAATAACTTCCAGTCTGTTTGTTTGTTCACCCCTTAGTGCCTTTCAATGTGAGCCAGTAATCTAGCCAGGCTTGCCAGTACTCCCGATTAACGGCTAGCTTTTTCATTCCATCCAACATTTTGCCCATCGGTTTCCCTATTCGTTCTATCTGATCAAGAAACATCTTTGTGGTGCGTCCTCTTGGTCTCCTCCCAGATGAACAGTACTCCATTGTCTTGAGAGGGTCCCTATGCCTTTCCATTCTACAGACAAGCCCGAACCACTTAGGCTGCTCCTTTTCGATTGTTTCCATGATCGAACGCATATTGAGCTCTCCTCTAATACGTTCATTTCTTATGCGGTCCCTTCTAGTTTTTCCAGCTATTCTTCATAGGTACTTCATTTCCGCAACGATTATTCGACTACAGAGTTGGTCAGTTAACACCAAACTCTCAGAACCATATAGGAGAACAGGAAGGTAAACTGTCTTGAAAATTAGCAATTTTACCTCTAGTCCCACATCCCTCTTTCCTACCACTGTGTTACATGTTTAGTAGTAGACCGCGTTTGCCTTTCCAATCCTGTGCGAAATTTCACTGTCCACTCTCCCCGAACTTTGCATCACAAATCCCAGGTAAGTGTAGTCCGACACAACTTCCTTCTCTTCACCGCTGCAGGAAATATGAATTTCGTCTTGGGTCCTACCTACCTACAAGATTTTACTTTTACCTATATTAATCTCATGCATTTCCTTGCAAGCTCTTCATTCCATTCTGTGACTGCTTGTAGTAATTTTGTTTGCTATCTCATTATTATTATTGTTTGCAACATGAATAATTCTTTTCTACCCAAAAACATTCTAACATTAATGGAAACAAAAATTCTTCCTATGTTAATCATCACCCTTCATTAGGATCCACCTATTAAATATATGATACAAACTTACCAACCTGAATATCTCCACTTATAAAGAAACTTATTTTGAAAAATCTTTTCCTTTGTGCTACTTCATTGTATAGTAATTCTTTGCTCTAATCCCATGGCAAAGAATCTTTTGTAGCTTCTTTATTATTTTTATTCCTCCACTTTTTTAATTAAATGTCTATCGTCCAAGCATATTGTTATTTTGTTTCTATGAATTTATTTTTATCAATATTAAAAGCATCAACACAAGTGTATACTTTGTGTTAATTGTTGGGAAACAATTTTTCAATTACCTTCCCACTCTAAGAAGCAATTTTAGGGTAAGAATTTCAGTTCTATAAATTGCATGTAAAGAGAAGGGAGCATGAGTCGTAGAGACTACTTAACTTACTACTATAATCTTATGGTTTATGAGTGAAACCTTTTCTTACAGTATTAAACATTTTTAGGGTCAGAGGGACGTAATTATTTTCCGTTCAAAGGGATGAAACAAATTACATAAATTATTTATGATTACACAAATATCGAGGCTGACTTGAACATGTTCAAGACTTAGTATTTTCTAAAAATCAGACCAGCTTTCTAAAACACACTAATCCTCTATCGCCGCCCATTGTTATCCAGCTGTTCACTCCCGCCGTTTTGGCATCACCTGCTATGCAATCCATCCATCTCAATTTTGGACAATCGCTCGATGTCTCTGCAACTGTTTTATCATTATCTTTCTTGAAATAGCATTTATTTCCATTCTGGCGACATGGACTGCTCACTGAAGATGAATTAATTTTATGACAGTAGTGTTATCTTTACAATTGAGTAGGTCATTTATTCCTTCATTTGGTCTTCTTTGCCATTCCCCTCTAATATTAATAGGATCAAAAATTTGAAGCTTTTTATATTCCGACTTTGTGATATTCCAAGCTTTGGAACCGTAGTTAAGCACAGGGCGAACAAGTGTCTTATACAGAATTGATTTAGTTCGTCTCGAGACCGATTTGCTCGAGATCATACTTCTCATTGCAAAGTTGCATTTATTTGTGGCCACTAGTCTGTTTTTAATTTCTGCACCTATTCTATTGCCATGCATTACCTGCGATCCAAGGTAAGTAAATTCAGACACTTGTTCTAAATGAAACTTTTGCCCCTAATTGACTGCATGTGTAGATCATATACTTGGTCTTGTCCTCTTTAATCACCATTCCTAAAAATTTAGCTGCAGTTTCCAGGGCCTTAGATGACTGTTACAAACAATCAATACAGCAACCTATAATATCAATATCATCTTCAAAAGCAAGGAATATTCAGGATGATTAAATATAGTGCCAGTGATCTGAATACCAGTCTCTTAGCACATTTTCCAAGATGAGGTTAAAGAGCAACATGCAAGAGCGTCTCCTTGTATGACACCTCTATCTAAACAGAACATTTCCGAAAAATTTCCCCAGTTTCCTACCATACATTCCACCTGTCATTGTCATTCTGACTAGTCGTATCAGCTTTGTGGGTATTTTCAATTCATTCATAGTAATATACAACTGATCCCTATGAATCGAATCACATGCCAATTTATAGTCAATAAAGAGGTGGAACTCTCTGCATCTTTCCAATATCATATGAAGATTAAAGATTTGATCAGTTATAATTCTACCCCATATAAATCCTCATTGATGTGAGCCAATGAGAATCAAAGGAGCCAATCTGCAAAGAGAAGGAATCGTTGGAAGAGCATATGTGAAAGGATCTTGTATATACAGAAAACAGTAAAATTCCTCGATAATTAGAACATTTAAGTTGGTTACCTTTCTTGTGTATTGGCATATGTGTATTGAAACTCTTGTACCAGTCAGATGGAGTGTCTTTATCAATTGTCCTCCTTCTTCCTCTAACTCCTGTGTGCCGCTAAGCATGGAGTTGCCGTTTTGGTTCACCGAGCCCATTGGTCTCTGTCTCTAGCAATTCTTCTCATCTCTGGAATGGTGAGTCCTCTTGCTGCACCCAGTTTCCCAATGTAGTCGGAGTACATACGTCTGGGCCTACCACAAGCGCGTCTTCCTTCCGGTCCAGCTTCAAAAAATCGCTTCGCTTTTCGGCTATCACTCATTCTGCAGACTTGCCCAAACCATTTCAATTGCCGCTCTTCCAGGATGTCCCGCACTGTTCTTACTCCCAAATCCTTGCGAATCCTGTCATTTCTTATACAGTCCCTCCTGGTCTTGCCAACTATCCTTCAGGGGAATCTCATTTCAGCCGCTACCATCCTGCTTGAATGTTTATGGAGGGTTGTCCAACTTTCAGATCCATATAGAAGCACTGAAAGGAAAACTAATTTAAATATTCTAATTTTGGCATCTCTGCTTACTTCATGTTTTCCGATGATAGTTTTGGATATCTGGTAGTACAGTCTGTTGGCCTTCATCACCCGATTTAGAACCTCCTGGTATATTTTACCATGTTTGCTCATGATTGTCCCTAGATATGTGTAGGTGTTCGTTATTTCTAGGGGTTTGCCATCACATAATATCCTTGGCTCCAGATTTTCCCTTCCTACTCACATAATTCTGCTTTTAGCCGGATTTAAGTGCAATCCTCTTAGCTGGAGTTCCTCATGCCATTCATTTAGTGATGTCTAGAGAGTTTCCTGAGAGTCCATAATCAGTACTATATCGTCTGTGTAGGTCATAGCCTGAGCAATCACTGGTGTTAGATTCCAATATCCCACCACAGTTCTTGGAGTTCTCCTTTCACTATTATATTATACCATTCCATACCTTGACATAGGTTTTTACCATTCCATGAGAAGAGCAAAAAGCAAAAGACTGTGGCTGTCTCCCTGCTTTATTCTTTTATAGAAGTGAAAAGATTGGGATGTTTTTCCATTGAGCCTCACTATGCACTTCAGGTCCTGATAAACCGATTTGATGACACTCACTAGCTTTGCTGGCACCCTTCTTCTAATCAGTGTGTCCCAAATCTCTTGCCTCAGGTTTCCAAATCAAAGGCCCCTCTCAGATCTATAAATGCTAGATACACTGCCTTGCCATGCTTTTTCTACTATCATTCTGAGTGAGAATATGTGATTCTAGGTCTGTCTAACAGGTCTGAAAGCGGCCTGTTCCTCTTCCAAATCTTGTTCAATTAGGTGCCTCAGCCTCTGTTCCAATATTTTTATATATATCTTGTATACGACTGAGCATAGGCGGACCCAGGGAGGGGGCACGGGGGCACGTGCCCCCCCCAGAGGCTTTTTTGTGTAATGTGGAGAATCCATTACAGTATATACTTATAGGCAAATCATGTGATGTTATAACAGAAATAACATGAGTGAAACTATTGTTTAGATATTTTAATAAACCTTTGAAACCTTTCTATAAATACTACAAGTTTATTTCTAAGTTATTGTTGATTTTTTTGCTCGTCTGCCAGTTGTGCCCCCCAGAAAAAAATCCTGGATCCGCCCTTGCGACTGGGGATAGACAAATCGGCCTATAGTTCCCACATTCGCTTTGGCTGCCCTTCTTGTGTGTGGGGACTAAGATATTATTCTCCCATTCTTGTAGTAGTTGCTTCGAGTCTCAAACTCTTTGGAAAAGTATTTGTAGGCACTTTAGCATTTCATTTCCCCCAAATTTAATGAGTTCGGGGCAATACCGTCTGGTCCTGGATCTTTTCCTAGCTGGATTTTTATCAATTGTCCACCACTTTTAAAAAGTTCAGCTGGCAACCCATGGTGCTTTATTGTTCTTTAGCCTGTTAATAGCATAAATGACATCATCTTCATCTGCTGGTCTTGATATGTCTAGGCAAGTCCTTACATAAATAAATAAACAATAAAAATTATAAAGAAATAAAAAAATTATTAAATTAAATGAAGTATAAAAAAGTAAATAACAACAAGCAGAAATTCATTCAGGCTGATATTCCCACCCTAATACTTAAAAAAGTGAATAAAAACAACAACAAAAGAAAGGTAAAAATTAGAAGTATGATAATAAGAGATCATCAGTATTCTCAACATTCAACGAACAGTTCCCAAAAACATTAGGCAATGTGCCAATTACTAGAGTACAACTTCATTTTATATCTGAAATCGGACGCTAGCTAATATGATATTAATATTTCTGATTTTATTCTAAACTACTATTTTTGAAAAGAAAGTCTAAGTACTTTCTAAACAATAACATCATGCATCATTAGTTAATGTCACTATGTTAATTCCTCTAAAGATAATACCTCCGGCTAGAAAACTGCACAAAATAAAATCAGTGTTGCATTTTGCGGTATATAGTGGGGCTATCCTAGAAAGGTATTATAATAATCAGTAGTGGGGGATACATCGAGTGAAAAAAATATTGGATGAAATATACAGCAATTGATTATTTTTCAAAACACCAGCCAATATTAAGATGGATAGTAATTTCAAGTCATGTGTACAAATTGAGAGAGAAAGGCAAAGTGGCTACTGAATGGTCATGCAAGCTATGCTTTAAATCTATTTATTTTTTTATTACTGGGCTCTACTTGGTTCAAGCAATGGAAAATCAAAGTATATACAAGTACTCTTTTGGGTTTCCACGGCCACTATTATTAAAAAAGCCTTTGTTGATTTCTTCTGGTTTAGACCATGTTGATAAATTTTTCGCCAACGTTTCGCCAGCCATGCTGCTGACTTCTTCAGAGCTGAAATGAGAATGAGGATGACCCGTGCGCTCTCGGCCTTATATATCCACTCGGGTCCGTTCGTCAATTTGACAGGTCCCATCGTTAGTAGATAGGGTCCCTTCGTGTTCTGGGACGGAGTCTACTTTTCCATGAACACGATTGGCTGGATTCTGATTGTTCAGGCTTGGGTTGATAGGCTTTAGATTTGCTTAGCTCTTCTTGGTTAATCTGTTTTTTGTTCATGTTCTCTGTTATGTTCGGGAGCCAGAGCTTACTCAATTTGTAATCATCCTCTCTGTTGAAGTTATCCAGTTGTTTAATTATTTCAATGGCTTCCATAATTTTTCTTTTCGTGGCTTTGCTACATTTCTTAACCACTCTGACCTTACCAAATTCTATAGCAATTCACTATGGAAGTTGAAAATGAAGAAAGTATCCGTTCCTAGAAGTGAGGGTGGAAAAAAAAGAAAAGCGGTTGGGACACTAGGTATAGAAAACCGACCCACACCGACCGGTATTTGAACGCACGCTCACACCATCATCCGGCACAGAAACATGTTGTAATTAGAACATTGATGACAAGAGCCCTTAGGATCTCAGAACCGGCATACTTCAAGAAAGAAGAAAGACATCTAAAGAATAACCTTATGAAGAATGGCTATCAAGAGGAAATAATAAGAAAGGAATTCAGAAAAGCCCAGAAGACTAGCCCACATGATACAGAAAAAAGTAGAGAGGACATGAAGACAGCGCTGATCCCATATGTTAAAGGCACCACAGAGAAAATATCCAAAACACTAAAAAAGTTTAATATCAAAACCATATACACCACCGACAGGAAATTATGTCAAGTTCTGCCGAACGCAAAGGACAACTTGGGACTCAGGACACCAGGGATTTATAGCATTCCGTGTTCCTATGAAAAGGAATATATTGGACAAACCGGTAGGCTTATCTCCACTAGACTCACAGAACACAAAAAAGTGTCAAGAAGATGGACGGTAAGACGTCAGCACAAATCATGCTACAGAATTAGATAAGGTCAGAGTGGTTAAGAAATGTAGCAAAGCCACGGAAAGAAAAATTATGGAAGTCATTGAAATAATTAAACAACTGGATAACTTCAACAGGGAGGACGGTTACAAATTGAGTAAGCTGGCTCCCCAACACAGCAGAGAACATGAACAAAAAACAGATTAATCAAGAAGAGCTAAACAAATCTAAAGCAAATCAACCTAAGCCCTAACAATCAGATTCCAGCCAATCGTGTTCATGGAAAAGTAGACTCCATCCCAGAACCTCCCTGGGATCGACTAACGACGGGACCCTGCTCGTCATTTTAACCAGCTGATACTTTTATATTAAACAGATCATACTTTAAATTAAATTTTAACAATCTGACAAAAATCTTTGCAGTAATGAGAAAAATCTTAATTTTCTCAGCTTTCTATGACAAAATAAAAATATTTTCATGTTATAGTGAACTAACTTATTAATAAAAGAATCCAAGAGATAAAAAAAGACATTTTTAATATATGAATTCAATTGTTATTACAAATAATTTTTAACAAAGGATATTAGGCATGACAAAAATGAAGTCACTTCTAAAAATTTTAAAAATTTTTTATTTTTATTTTTGTATTTGTACCATAGATGGTCTTAACTATGTTATAAAAACTGCTAAATGAGCTTCATAAATTATTAACAGTATTATTGTTAATCACACGATTGATTACATTGTGTAAATTATACAATGAATATTGATATACAATAGGCCTTGGAAATGAGCACTTTAACACTGAGGAGAGCCCAAGAGTTATATCAAACTGAGAATGGTCAAAAGTTAATTTTTCATTATTTGACTTTCTATTCTATTTACAGTTTTTTTCTGAAAGCTGTATAATATTTTTTTTTCTTAAAGAATTTATTAAAAAAATATATACAATTGCTAAACAATAAAACCTTATGGATTTACTTTACAGACATAAATTTAACAGATATACAAGCATTCTACATTATTTCCATTGTTAAAAAAAATTATATGAAATTCACAAGGCTTCAATTTGAGCTAATTTTTCAGCAATACATTCTAACATAATTTCAATATTGATACAAACAATGAAGAAAAAAAACCATTTCCAGGTAACTTGAAACAATTGAGTAATCGTTTAATTTATTTCCCTATCCCTCTTTAAAATCAATAAAGGTAAACTTTAAATAAATAAAGAAGTTATTTTCCTTTATACATAAGTTACATAGAAAATCGATATATTTAAAATACAAACTCAACAATACTCTAAAACAATACCATTGGTTAAAAATACATTAATATATTGTAAAACAAATACATAAAAAGTGGTATTCTAGCAGTAACTCAAAAAAGAAATATTACATATATTTAAAATGTAACGAATCTTTTTATTTTCTATAATATAACAACATTACTAGTAAGTAATAAAACGCATTCGTGAAAAGGAATGTGATTCAACAGAAAACTAAACAGTTTCCATTTTTTTTTTTTTTTTTTAGTAATTAAATCAGTCTCATTGTTGCTAATGCAGTTCCTACTTCCCATTCAGCAGTTGCGTATGAACTGTGTAATTGAACAATTTTTGATGGGTTAGGAAAAACCTTTGGCACGTGATAATCCTACAACAATTTGAAATTAATTTCAAAAAATTATCTTACATGCTATAATAATTACAAAGCATTGAATTCATTTAAGATTAATACAATTAGTTGTTTGTACAAAATATTAACAATAAAAAATACATTAATAACAAATAGCACTAAGTGTAGTAGATAATTTCCTTTCTAGACAAAAACTTAAATTAAATTCAGTTAATTTAAATACAGCATTGTGAAGGCGAAATATAGAAAATCTGTACTCTACTATTTTCTAAATGAAAACAGGAATACAATTTCTTCATATATGTTATTTTAATTAACTATTGAACATACTATTAGCGATATAAATAGTAATTTGATATTCGATCAATAGTCACTAATTACATATAAACATTAATATTTTGATGTACTTAACATGATTAAAAGGTTCTAGAGAATAGGAATAATAAATTCTCATCAATAAGTCCATATTTTAACCAAATAATTTCATAATAAACTGACTGTATCAACTGTTATTTGGAAATTACAATACTTAAAACAACTGTACAAACATGTAATACCTGGCAGTGGCCCATTATAACGACAAATGGTCCAGTAACAGACATCACATTTAACAACAGACCAAAATATCACAAATGGACTAGGGCACAGACATACAAAGTGAAACAGAACAAATAACATTTAGTTTTTTTAAAATAACTATAAAAAATAGATATTTTTTCTTATTGCTGCTGCTTTGGAAGAACAAGACCAAGTGCTTTTTGTGCTTCACCTAAAGCACCTGTCAAACCTCCGAGCAGGGCATCACGTTCCTCTGGATTTACTGATTGCAACCTTGAATGGAGTTGCACAACACTTTCTGCAGCCCTTTGTAGCTGTTCTGCCATTGTAGATATCAACTGTTCTGATACTAAAACCATTAAATAATTACTTTGTTTTTTAAAATATTTATCCAAATTAAAAATAAGTCAGGAGGAATTATGTAAATCTACATCTTAAAAGAAACTTAATTTAATAATACACTACCTATTTATTCAGGAATACTTATTTTGGCAAGAGAGTGGTATTTAATTAGGGGTTCAATTAAAAAATATTAAATTTTAAATAATTATTATTAAAATATAATTTGATAATTAATAAATAATAAATATAATTTAATATGATAAGTTATTAATTTATAATCATAAATTTAAAAAAATGGTGTGATCATTCACCACAGCCATTTAATAATTAATCACAACCAATTTTGGCACATCATTTATAATAATGTACCAAAAGTGGCATAATTCTCTGTAGTTAGAAGTGATAGTAAGGCATACCAGTTTTACCAATTTAGAAATAACATTTTGCGAAATCGATGATGAGGCTAGGGAGGTGTGGTGGAGAGCTGCTATTGGCTAGCAATGTTAGTATATTATAACATTGGTGTAATATGATAACATCATTATATTTTATATAATATTATTGGTTATTAAGGTTATATTCCTGTAACAAAAAGTGGATGCCAATAGCCTCCTATTATACCTTTATAATTTTTAGCCACATAATATTATACCTTATTATAAAATAATTATAGGCATGATGAGTATAAAGGGCAAGGGAAGCAAGTCAGGGCAAGGACGTGGCTCCTGTAGTCATGGAAGATCTGAAGCTTTTTATCCTGACAAAATTTAAAATTACTGGATAAAATGAATTTGTTGCTAGCATAAATAGTTGACTTGTAAGTACCAAGACATACAGGATGACAAGCAGACTCATCCTCATGGTTTCATTGATGGCATCACTTACATTATTCTACAGAAGGATGACTTAAGACCTTCATGCTGAAGTGTTCAGGTCGAAGAGTTTCAGTTGATTGGCCAATAACTTCGATTTTTTTTTTTAATAGTCATTATAAAATTATCATTTTTATTTTGACAACTAAAGGCAGTGATAATTTGTACATGAACGATTTTTAGCTATATGCAAAAAATAAGCAACAATTAAAAAATATATCGTTAAAACTTTACTATCCTATACTAGTTACAAACGTATTTCATTTGGCCTTAAAAATTTGTGGTGCTCTACATAAACAAGGCATGCAGCTGCATTTCAAAGTGAGGTTACAAAAATTACTTCAGACTCAGTTATGAAATATACCTGATAACGTAATAAAGACATAAAATAGCTATGTCAAGGCTACCCCTAACAATAATGTTTAGAAATGCACAATGAGCAAGAGTTCTAAAGATGAAATGGAAATCATTTAGTAGAGCCTACTCATTTCCTAAAATAAAGTGTAAACAAATATAAAGTAATAAATAAAGAGACTATTTTAATCAACTAGAAACTTACAAGGAGCTGATGAGATATCTTTAACTGGAAGCTCATAAGGACTGGGATCGAGATTTGAAGTCCTTACAAGGCCTGAAGCAGAGCGCTGAACTTTCACTCCACTTGCTCTATTCAAATCTCGTTCAGAACCACTCCTTCCCAATCCTGGCCTCTTACTAATATTACAATATAAAAAAATAGTGATTACAAATCTGTGTACAAAATATGGTTGTTTTTTATCAGTCTTATCGACAAAGTATTAAACAAAATGTACAGGGGATTAGTCAAGATGATCCCAAATTCATTGGCTATTATCATTATTAATTTTCAGCTCAATGATGATCACTTCCATGCGACTGTTTTCAACCATTAGATTACTTAATCATATCAATTAGATCATTAAAGTAAGAGCAAAAACTTCAACAGAAAGATGGAGATGTTCATTAATAACATAAGTTGGCAAGGAAAACTTGCCAAAAACAAACAAAAACAAAAACAAAAAAGGAAAACTTACTTTAAAGTATAGATACTTTATACATTATACTAATATAAATAATAAAAAAGGAGGATAAGTGAAAGATGTTTTGGGAGATCATTATTAAAGTTACTGAACAAAAAGTATGTAAATTAGATATTTTCAAATTTAACAACAATAAAATAGCTAACTCATTATAGACTTAAAAGTTCAAAGATGGGATCAACGAAAAAATAATAACAAGAACACTCACCCCATCCTGTCTAAATTGGAAACACTTTTAGGTCGTGGAGGTGGGGTTGGTTTAGAATTAACTTGTGCTGGAGGTTGATTTTCTTCAGAACTTGAATCTTCTGTATTTCCACCTTGGTTTAAGGCAACTAGACAATCAACAATAATAATATTACTGAGTAGATATATCTCCTTAGGTATATTATTGAAAGCATGAAAAGATTAGGACTCATTAATTAAACTAATTTTATAGTCTTCTACCTTATTTAAATATTTATACACACACACACACACACACTGTGAAAGTCCCGTGAGAAGCTGATAGTCTCCCATCGGGCGCCTCCCCAGGTGGCGGATAGGGGGATGCTCACTAGATATGATGGGTACCGGGAAAATAAAATACCCGAGGTGGACCAAAACTAGACAAATCCAGCGCGACTGTTCCTAGAATAGGCGGCGTCCTGGTCAGCGTCTGCTCCTCATGTTAGAGGCAGCTGTATTACACCTGGCAGGAGGTATAAAATGCAAAAAAAAACTAATGAGATGAAAGAGCAGGAGATTATTGTTACGGTGCAGGAGCTCGGAACTCCAGTACCGGCGTCGGATGAGGTGGCGAAAGCGGGACCCCCGTCATCGTCATCAAGCCAACGCAATGGCACAACGATAAATTTGGCTGTAGCTGAGACAGCCTCAGGAACAACTTCAACCTTGGAGTTCTGCCAGGAGGAGTGGACAAACCTTGTTAAAGAAGTCCAAGATCTGCAGGCATACGAGGGGTGATCAAAAAGTTCCAGGACTGTTGAGATTGCGCGGCAATGGAGTGTCATAGAGCAGTGCGGTTGGCAGCATTGTTTAGCGTGACTCTTCCTGAGCTCAGCTGTTTATTCAGTTTGTTGATAACCTTCTTCATTGCAAAGTTACTGCTGTTTTCGTAAAAAAAAGTTTTTTGTGTTCGGCGATTTTGTGAAATGAATGTAAAGGAAGAGCAACGCGTTTGCGTAAAGTTTTGTGTGAAGTTGGGTAAAATGTTTACTGAAACTTTTCAAATGTTGCAAGTGGCTTTCGGTGATGAATGTCTGAGTCGGTCAAGGTGTCATGAGTGGTACAAAAGGTTCAAGGAAGGCCGGACATCGTGTGAAGATGATTCTCGTTCAGGGCGCCCATGAACTTCGACTGACGACGATCATGTTGCAAGATTGAACAGTCTCGTGCGTTCTAATCGTCGACTAACCATTCGTGAGATGGCTGCAGAATTGAACATTTCATTTGGTTCGTGTCAACAGATTTTAACAGAAAATTTGCAGATGAGAAGGGTGGCTGCAAAGTTTGTTCCGAGACTGTTGACTGAGCAGCAGAAAGAACACAGAGTTCAAGTTTGTCAGGAACTTCTTGAAATGGCAAATGCCAATGAAAACTTCTTAAAACAAGTCATTACTGGAGATGAAACGTGGGTTTATGGCTACGACGTGGAAACGAAGGTCCAGTCATCACAATGGAAGACAAAATCCTCCCCAACCCCCAAAAAAGCACGTCAGGTCAAATCAAACGTCAAGGTCATGCTTACTGTTTTTTTCGACTGGAAGGGTGTTGTTTACCATGAATTTCTTCCACGAGGTGAGACCATTAACCGCTTTCGTTATCTTCAAACCCTGAGAAATTTGCGCGAGGCAATAAGGAGGAAGAGACCAGAGTTGTGGCGGAGCGGTGAGTGGGTGCTGCGTCATGACAATGCGCCTGTTCATTCCGCACTGCTCATTCGCGACTACTGCACCAAAAATGGAACGACGGTCATTCCCCAGCCTCCATATTCACCTGACCTTGCCCCTGCAGACTTTTTCTTGTTTCCAACACTTAAGAGACCCATGAAGGGAAAGAGATTTGAGTCCGTAGATGACATTAAAAAAAAATCGCTGGAGCAGCTACACACCATTTCACAAGATGATTTCTCAAAGTCCTTCACACAGTGGAAACATCGTTGGGAAAAATGTATAGCTTCCCAAGGAGAGTACTTTGAAGGGGACGACGTCCAATAGCCTGTAGATTTTTTAAATAAATTAATTAAAAATCAGTCCTGGAACTTTTTGATCACCCCTCGTACATCCAGTCGAGGCATAATGTTCACGGAGAGATAAAGGAGTATTCCTGTAGAATCCAGAACCACTTCATGTCACAAGAAGGTAAATTGAGATCTGGAGAGAAAATACAAAACATGGTGGATGCAGGTACTCAAACTGTATCTCCAGCATCAATAAAAGTACCAATAGCGAAGAATCAGCTGGACGACCAGCCTTCAATGAACCACGTAGGTCCAGGAACAAAAAAGCAACCAAAGGCGGTTGCGCCAAGAAAACAGAACAAGGCACCTAGTGGAAGAACAGCGGAGCAGCCTTGCTGCCAACCTGTAATAGCTTCTACAGCATCCAAAGGGGAAGGGTGGCAAACAGTCACAAATAAGAAGAAGGACAGAGATAGGCGCCCACGTCCAAAACCACCGAGGCCTGACGCTCTCATAATCAAGATTACGGAGGGCACCACCTACGCAAATACCCTGCGTAAGGTTCGAGCTGATCCGGCTTTGCGAGATATGAGCTCCAATATCACCAGGATCCGCAAAAATGAGGCAGGGAATCTCCAGATACAACTGGACCGAGAATCGAGAGGGGCCACTCTGGAGAACATGAAGCAAACCCTGGTAGGAGCGTTGGGTACAGAGGCCGAAATTAGGGCTTGGAGGCAGGAGGCACTGATTGAAATCAGGGACCTGGATGCCCTAACATCGAAAGAAGAAGTCGCTGAGGCTCTCATCACTTTACTCGACGGAGAGCAGATCCAGACAACAAAAGTGAGATCGATTCGCTCAGCATACGCTGGAACAATTACGGCTGTTGTTGCTCTGCCGGTTTCGCTGGCTAGGAGAGCAATAGCCAAAGGGAGAATTAGGGTAGGATTGGTTATCAGTAGAATACGAAAGAAAATTCGACTACAGCGCTGTTTCCGATGTTGGGACTTTGGACATCTGGCCAGGCAATGCACAGGACCCAACCGAACGAAGTGTTGTCGTAAGTGCTGTGAAGAGGGTCATCAAGCCGTGGACTGTATGAAGAGTCCTACTTGCGCACTATGCGCTGGAGGTGGCAATAATGGACACCCCTGCGGTGGTAGCAAATGTCCAGTACTACCGGGCTCTAGAAGAACAAAGGAGGCTAAGACATTGTCTCATATGAAAATCCTCCAACTAAATCTCAATCACTGCGAAGCCGCACAGGATCTCCTGTGGCAAATCGTGAAAGATCTTAAAGTGGACACTGCGATCTTGAGTGAACAATATAAAAACATAGACAGTGACTCTTGGATATCTGACGCCACAGGAAGGGCGGCGATACGGGTAAGTGAACAAAGTTTCATGGAAGAAATACCGCGAGCCTTCACAAATGGTTTTGTCTGGGCCAAGATACAGCATATGTACTTGTACAGCTGCTATGCCCCACCGAACACTACAATCGAGGAATTTGAAGGTCTCTTAGATCGCATAGTGCGAGACGCCATGGGACGCAGGCCAGTCGTAATTGCTGGAGACTTCAATGCCTGGGCGTCAGAATGGGGCAGTCAGTTGACCAACCGACGAGGAGAAGTTCTATTAGAAGCTTTTGCCCAGATGGATGATCTGGTACTCGTAAATACAGCGACGGAGCCCACATTTATTAAGGGAGGTAGGTCTTCTATCATCGATTTAACATTTGTCAGTGACTTTCTACGCCCTACTACTGGTTGGCAGGTCTGCGACCTGTACACCCACAGCGACCACCAGGCTATACTGATCACTCTGGGAACCAAAGTCAAAGAGGCAGGAGAAGAGTACAATTCGATGGAAAGCCAAGACTTTTGATAAAGAAGCGTTTAAAATTATGATGGAGGAACCTTGTGAGCTCTCAGGCACCGCAGAGGATAAGGCCCATCATGTAATGGGCCTGATCAATATAGCGTGTGACGCAGCTATGGAACGCAGCAACAAAGGCATAGGTCGACGGCCGGTCTATTGGTGGAACGACCATATCGCTGACTGTCGCACACGTTGCCACGCAATCAGAAGAAGTATCAGTGAGCAAGAGGCAGCCCTCAGTTCCAAACGCTACGGGAGGAATTCAAAGCTGCGAGGCGTGAGCTCTGGCGTGCAATTAAGAAGAGCAAGAGGCAGTCCTGGAAGGAACTATGCGAGGGAGTGGACGAGGACCCATGGGGTAGGCCTTACAGATCCGTCATGAAGAAGCTGAAGGGCAGCTTTACGAAATCGCCTACGTGCCCGGTGACGGTGGAGAAGATCGTTGCCACTCTGTTCCCAGAACAAGAGGAATTAGTGCACTCAGAAAAGCTGCAGCCAACTGACGCACTGACCGTGACAGCTGAGGAGCTCAGGGATGTCAGCACTAGCCTTAAGACTAAAAAAGCTCCAGGTCTGGATGGCATTCCGAACGTGGCACTAAAGGCGGCAATGGAGACCAGACCAAACCTATTTCAGGAAGTCTTCAGCTCCTGCCTAAGAGAGGGATCATTCCCACGATCATGGAAAAGGCAGCGCCTTGTGCTGATCCTGAAAAGCAAGGGAAACCCATCGGATCCTACCTCATATCGACCAATATGTTTGTTGGACACAGCAGGGAAGACTTTGGAGAAAATAATAGCCAGTAGGATCCAAGAGACCATCGAAGGAGCAGGGGGGTTGTCAAGGACTCAATTCGGATTCCGGAAAGCGAGATCTACGCTGGACGCTATTACCATGGTAATAGAAACTGCCCAGAAGGCTATTGCAGGAAAGAGATGGAGAAGAGGTGCGAAATGTCATTACACTGGATGTAAGAAACGCCTTTAATTCTGCGAGATGGAGCTGCATTCTGAACGCTTTGCAGAAAAGTGGTGTTCCCATTTACATCCAGAACATTATCACTGATTATTTTACGGATAGGACCCTAATATATTCAACGGAGGACGGTCCCAAAAGCTTTAAGGTGTCTGGCGGAGTACCCCAGGGTTCAGTGCTTGGGCCTGTCCTGTGGAACATCATGTATGACAGGATCCTCAGGCTTGGCCTACCAGAGGGTGCCAAGACAGTGGGTTTTGCTGACGATGTTGCAGTGGTAACCAGAGTATCTCACTAATCCGTGATTGGCTGGCTTCGGTGGGGTTCCAGCTTGCAGGCAAGAAAAAAGAGGTTCTTCTTATTAGTAGCCACAAAAGGAGGGAAGAAATAACCCTGAGAGTGGGCAGACAAGAGATTCAGTCCCAGCCCTCGCTGAGATATCTCGGAGTAATAATCGATGAAAGGCTGCGGTTCAAGGAGCATATCCAGCGAGTATGCGATAAAGCAGCAAGAGTGACCACAGCACTGGCTCGACTGATGCCCAACGTAGGCGGGCCTAGAAGCAGTCGAAGAATATTATTATCGAGCGTCACCTCATCCATCCTTCTCTACGCAGCCCCGATATGGAATGGTGCCTTGGACACACTGGCTTACAGGAGACCAATGGTGTCCATTTATCGTCGAAGTGCCCTGAGGGTAATCAGCGCGTTTTGCACTGTCTCTTACAAAGCTGCATGTGTAATGGCCAGGATGCCACCAATAGAACTGATCGCAGAAGAGAGACAGCGTTGGTATAAAAGAGTTGCTTGCATCCCCAGAACTGAGGAAAGGAAGATGACAATCGAGAAATGGCAACAACGCTGGGATATGGCCACGAACGGGAGGTGGACCCATAGGCTGGTTCCTCGCATCGAACCCTGGGTGGATAGGAGCCACGGGGAAGTAGACTACTACCTAACCCAGATGCTTACAGGACATGGCTGCTTCAGAGCATACCAATTACGGTTTAAGCTGGACAATACAGCAGAATGTCCAAGCTGCCCAACAATAGAGGAGACGGTGGAACATGTATTCTTCAGCTGTCCCCGTTTTCAAGAAGAACGGAATGATTTTCAAGGAGTCTGTAGCTCAGGAGCGACAGCCGACAATATCGTTAGCCTGATGCTGCTTTCACAGGAGTACTGGACAGCTGGCCAACGCCTGGCCGCAGAGGTCATCAAGAAGCTGAGGAAGGAAGAGAAGGAGAGGCGTGCCTAGAACAGAGGTAGCCTAGCACAATGAGGCGGCACACAGCCACTCTCCCTCCATGAAGTAATGCCTAACGGTGGTCCCGTGGAGGGTGGGAAACAGGTGTAGGGAGGTGGTTTTAGTGGGTAAAAATCCCACACTACGGATAGGTACGGGCCTATCCGTGTCTTTTGAAGATTTCCACCTACCCCCGTAAAAAACAAAAAAAAAACACACTGTGAAAGTCAACGTAGGTACTCAGACAGTGATGCCATTGCCAGGCATACTCCTATCAAGGGAAAAGGCTAATGTGCCTCCATCTTTACCAGCTGGATGCCAGGAAGAAAGAACGAAGGAGGCCACGACTAAAAAGAAGTCGAAGCCTTCAAAGAAAGGAGCATCTAGGCAACCAGTGTCTTCAAAATCATGACTGGAGCCCACCACAAAAGGAAGGATGTTGGATCAGCCCCGGCAACTTTTGGAAAACCGTAAATTCCTAAAAGATGAGCTGTGGGAAACAGTTTCCAGGAGGAAAAAGGACATTGGCAAGGAAAAACGCCCTAAACCACCAAGACCGGATGCTTTGATCATTAAGATCTCGGAGTCCAGCACCTATGCGGATACTCTCCGGAAGGTCCGAGAAGACCCCGCCTTGAAAAACTTGGGTGCAAATATCTCAAAGGTCCATAAAAATGAGGCTGGGAATCTAATAATCCAGCTGGATCGGAAGTCTGGTAGGGCCCTGCAGACCATGAAGCGCACTCTAGAGGGTGCACTGGGATCAGAGGCTCAAATTAGAGCGTGGACGCAAGAGTCACTGATTGAAATCAAGGACTTGGACACACTTACGTCAAAAGAAAAGATTGCTGAGGCTCTCACAGCCCTTTTAGATGGAGAAGTGATTCAACCTACCGCAGTGCAATCGATGAGAGTAGCGTATGCTGGAACACAGACGCAGTGGTTGCTCTGCCAGTCCTACTGGCCCGGAAGGCTGTCTCGAAAGGCAGGATCAGAGTAGGCTTAGTAATCAGCCGGGTACGGGAGAAGGTGCGACTCCAACGCTGTTTCGGTGTTGGGAATTCGGACACTTGGCCAGAACATGTCAGGGACCTGACAGAACAAAATGTTGTCGTAAATGCTGCAAAGAAGGGCACTTAGCCGCCGAATGTACACAGAGCCCTAGCTGTGCACTTTGGACTGGTAAAGGTGACAACGGGCACTCTTGTGGCGGAAATAAATGTCCGGCATTACATCATGCATTGCAAGCGCATAGGAGGCAGGGGAATCATGCAAAATGAGGATCTTACAACCAACCTCAATCACTGCGAAGTTGCTCATGACCTTCTCTGGCAGACTGTGAAAGACTTAAGGATTGACGTTGCCATCCTTAGCGAACAATATAAAAATCTGGATAGCGTCTCCTGGATATCTGACACCACAGGAAGAGTTGCGATATGGGCATGTAATCGACAGGCCATAACTGAAACGGCTCAAGACCCTACATGTGGGTTTGTCCGGGCTAAGATACAGGGCCTTTACCTTTATAGCTGCTATGCCTCACCAAACACCACAACTGAGGAATTCGAAGGCTATAGATCGCATAGTACAAAATGCCAGAGGGAGAAGACCTTTAGTCCTTGCCGGAGATTTCAATGCCTGGGCGACGGAGTGGAGTAGTCAGGCAACTAACCGACGTGGAGAAATTCTACTAGAAGCCTTTGCCCAGATTGAGAACCTGGTTTTGGCAAATACTGGGTCGGAGCCAACGTTCGTGAGGGGATGTAGGAGCTCGGTGATCGACCTTACATTCGTTAGTGACAGCAATACTAGCTGGCAGGTCTGCGACCTGTACACACACAGTGATCACCAAGCTATCCTGACCACACTACGAAATCACGCACCAAGGATAACTAGGCATGAGAGGGGTGCGGTTCGCTGGAAAACCAGGACGCTTGACAGAGAATCGTTCCAAATTATGATGAAGGCCGAATGTAATCTATCAGGCAGAGCGGGGGACAAGGCTCGCCAGGTGATGGGCCTGGTCAATGCATGCGACGCGGCTATGGTTCGTTCCCATATAGGTAGTGGTAGATTTCCAGCTTACTGGTGGAACGACCTTATAGCCGACCACCGTAAAAGATGTCATGCAGCAAGGAGGAAATACCAACGAGCGAGAGGCAGCCCGCTGTTTCACCAATTCTAGGAGGAGTATAAAGCTCAGAGGCGAGAACTCCGGCGAGCTATCAAGATAAGTAAGCGACGATGCTGGAAAGAGCTCTATGCTGAAGTGGATCAGGACCCGTGGGGAAGGCCATACCGCACAGTTATGAAGAAACTGAAGAGCAGTACTATGAACTCGCCCATGTGCCCAGTCACCGTGGAGAGGATCATTGCCACTTTGTTTCCTGAACAAGAGGAATTTGGGCAGACAGCGTCCCTTCCCCCACTTGATGTACCAGCGGTATCGGCTGAAGAGCTTAGTGACATCTGCCGTTGCCTTCAGATGGGAAAATCCCCTGGCCTAGATGGCATTCCGAATTTGGCACTGAAGGCAGCAATGGAAGCCCGACCAGACCTCTTTCTGGATGTCTTCAATTCCTGCTTACGCGAGGGGTCCTTTCCACCACCATGGAAAAGGCAACGCCTGGTTCTGATCCCGAAGAGCAAGAAAAGAGCATCAGAAGCTTCGGCATATCGACCGATTTGCCTGTTGGATACAACTGGGAAGGCTTTGGAAAAGATAATAGCAAATAGGCTGCAAGAATTCACTGAAGGAGGGGCAGGCCTCTCCAAGAACCAATTTGGCTTCCGGAAAACAAGATCAACGGTAGACGCTATTGCGTTGGTGGTTGAAAGGGCCAAGAAGGCTGTAGCAGGGAAGAGATGGAGGAGAGGCGCTAAGTGCTATTGTGCAATAGTCACGATGGATGTAAGGAACGCCTTTAACACAGCGAGATGGAGCTGTATTCTGGATGCTCTAAGGGCAATGAATCTCCCTGAATACCTCAGGAGTATAATCTGGGACTACTTCAGGGACAGGATCTTGATATGTCCGACACAGGACGGTTCGAGAAGGTATAAGGTGACTGGTGGTGTACCCCAGGGATCAGTGCTTGGACCACTCCTGTGGAATGTTATGTACGACGGAGTCCTTAGGCTTAAACTACCAGACGGTGCTGAAATTGTGGGCTTTGCTGATGATATCGCTGTGGTGGTCGAGGCAAAGTACAAAGAAGAGATCATGCTAAAGGCCAACCAATGTGTCGCATTGACTCGAGATTGGCTGTCGTCTGTTGGGTTGCAGCTAGCAGATGATAAGACGGAGGTCCTTCTTGTCAGTAGCAGGAAAAGAAGAGAAAGTATCACCTTGAGAGCGTGTAGGCAAGAGATTCAGTCCAAGCCTTCCCTGACTTATCTCGGGGTGAGAATTGATGATCGGCTCCGGTTCAAGAACTATATTCAGGGGGTTAGTGATAAAGCAGCTCGAGTGACCACTGCACTGTCACGTTTAATGCCCAACGTAGGTGGACCCAGGAATATCCGTAGGCTGCTGATATCCAGTGTGGTCCCATCCATTCTGCTCTACGCAGCTGCGATATGGAAGGATGCGCTGGACACTGCTGCTAATAGAAGACCGATGGTGTCGGTATATCGACGGTGTGCTCTAAGAGTGATCAGCGCGTTTCGTACAGTATCGTACGAAGCGGCCTGTGTGGCGGTCAGGATGCCACCGATTGAGCTGATCGCTGAAGAGAGGAGGCGCTCTGTCCCCGCTTTCAAGAAGAAAGGATGGAGTTTCGACGCGTCTGCGGCTCAGATCCCACTGCAGATAATGTTGTCAACCTTATGCTGATCAACCAGGACTATTTGATGGCAGGCCAAAGCTTAGCAGCACAGGTGCTACAAAAGCTAAGAAAGGAAGAGAAAGAAAGGCGAACCAGGAGGTAGCTCAAATCAATGAGGCGGCACACTCAGCCACTCCCCCCCCATGATGTAATGCCTAACGGCGGTCCCGTGGAGGGTGAGTAACAGGTGTAGGGAGGTGGTTTTAGTGGGTAAAAATCCCACACTCGGATAGCTATCCGCGTCTTTTGAAGATTTCCACCTTCCAACGTAAAAAAAAAAAAAAAAAAAAACCCACACACACATATATATATGAAATTGAAATTTTATGTAGATAAAAGTGTATCATGCAATATTTGATAAAAAGATAATTTCCAACCTGCAAGAAGAAATTTAATCCCAACTTACTGGCAGAATATGCTCCAGACAATGCCCTCCTTCTAGCGGCTAATGCTTTGTTGGAAGCAGTAGCAGACATTTTATTTTGTGATGATATAGTTGGTCGCATTACCCTAAGAGATACAAGGCTTCTCTGCCCAACACCTGCTGTTTGACTGATGTCGCTCTCAGAATCACTCTATAAAATTTAAACAACATACTGGTTTTAAAATTTGTATAACTTCTTTATTATAGTAAAATATTATAACCATATGTGCAAATCTTAAACAATAAATACATATATCCAAGTCATGGTTCCAGTGCACATAGGAGCAAAGCTCTCACATGCTGAGATGAAAGTATAGGCTGACAAGGAGGCAGGCATTTTTTCAGGGATTAGAATTGGAGATAAATTTCAAGATAAATTTTTTTTTTCGTATACCAAACTCGAACCTCGTGCTTTTTCTCTGGTGGGCAGTCACCCATTCGAGTGCTTGACTTTGATTACTTATTGTGAATGTCTTAGCTTGCTTGGCCCACATATTTATAAAAACACTCACATATCAGTACTGAATATGGACCTGCCTAGGTATGGCAGGTGAAGATATATTTTTATTAGTCAATATCTCTCACTACAATGAAAAACAAAATTACCTGGTTTAATACTCCAACTGAACTACTTCTCATCATATTGCTCTTAGGCCCGCTATGCCTCGAATTAGAGTGAGCTTTAGTTGTCGATGGCTTTGATGCAACTGAAATTTTAAAAAATAAATATTTTAATTCTAAAAAAAGAATAATAAATAGGAAACTAATGTAAGCTACTTCTAGTTACAAAAGACAAGATCATTAAGTCATGAAAATCATAAAAAGAGAGAGGAAGGATGATACCATTAACCCTAGAAATTCCCCCTTTTTAGTGTAGAAAAGACTTAACAGCAAGAGAAGAATCCCACTTAGATTTTAATGATTTTTTTTTCAGTAAATCTTCTTTTAATCAACATCATCTACTGTGCTGGAGTTGGAGTGGCTCGCATGTAGGACCTAATCCAATTTTTGCTTTCTCGAACCAGTTCTCTTATTTATCTCCATTTTATCTCCTTGCTCTTATGAGCCTCCTCGACTCCTACCTCCCATGCCTTCATATATTTTTACCTCACTCTCCTTCCTTCCAATTCTTTCTCATATATTGATCTTACCTAGCATTCTATAGACGTCTTTGAGGCATGATTAAGCTACTTGAGCCAATGCTTCCTAACAAGCTGCTCGGCTCATCTTACATCTAGGTTGGTCCTTATGCTGTTTTTAGTTTTATCTTACCACTTTTCACTCTCAATTTTTCTCAAGTAGCACATTGCCATAGCCTGGAGTGGCTTTTATGGTTGGAAGTCAGGGCCCAAAATTTGTTGGCATTTGTTAATAAAGCAAGGAACTTATTTATTTATAATCAAATAATAAAAAAATATAGAAATATTTAAAAAAGGAAATTTCATGTGAAACAAACCAAATTATTATTTTTATGCACTTAGAGACCATTCTTTTACCTTAAATATTTTCTTGAGAGACTTGAATCACCTTCCTGCACCACCTTAGATTCAGCCCTGCTCATTTAGTTGAGTGCATAGATATTTGAAGAGCTTAAGCTCATTGACCCTTTAACATCCTGATCTTTTAATATTCCAAATACAAAGATCGACATATGATGTCATGTCATACGTATATAATGTTATGCATGCATATCACAAGACATATCTACATGAACTGCATATCAGGGCATATTGTTGTGGATAAAGATCTAATGCCTTCACGATTGTTTCCAAAGGTCTCATTCTTGATTTGGCCTTTTTAAAAATGAACAGCAACAAGCTTGGACTGGATGAGGAAAGAGTGGTAGTCATGGTTAAATGCTGAAATGCACTAAAGAGGGCGATTGGTTTGGTTTTTATTTTTGAATAGATGTTTTACAATGAAAAAATAAATGTAACATACTTGTTTTATTTGTTACAGTCTAAATTTTCAAATTTGAGCCTACCAGTGGGTTTATTAAAAAAAAAAAAATCTTATTTACTCTTCAAACTTTATTTACAAACCTGCTTTCATCAAAGTGATAAAACAAAAAAGAAACAACTGAAATAGTAAAATTTATTTTTATTTATTGTTCTTTTGATGGTGAGTATATAGAAATAGTAAAATATTTTAATTTTTTTAATGAGGGCTTGATAATGTAACCAACATAATCTAATTGCATAATTAGTAATTTCATCTTAATTCTTTTCAACATTTCCTTGTCTAAAAAATAAATAAGTTGTATATCCTAGAACTTCTATACCTGTAAATGTTTTTTTTTAAAATAAATTAAGTACTCACACACAAAGCACAAGGAAATTAAAAAAAATTTAATTTAAAGATTAAAGTTTGTTTATGATCATGTATTTAATGTACTATAAATCATCTAAACCGCTTGCATAAAAAAATATTTTCAATATTTTTACAAAAAAACATATATTTATATAAACATTATTTAAAAAAAGATTATAGTAAATAAAATTATAAAATCAAAATAAAGGAGACAACATAACATTTTGTGATCATGCCAGAATAGATAAAAAGAAAATATTTGCTGTTCATGTCTAGATAAATATAATGAAAAAATAACAATATATAGAAAACCATTTTCTTTGAAATTAGTTTTTTTTAACTAGAAGAATTAAATATTTACAAAGACAAAAACTTTTTTTTTTATTTAAGAACCATATGTATATAGTATTATCATATCATTACATTAAAAACCAAAACCTAACAAGGAGTAAGAAAAGCTGGTCAATCTACTGAAACCAGATGAACACTGACAAACAATAAAAGTAAAAAAACAAAAACAAACACTACTGTTCTAAGATTTTAACAAATAAACACTATGTTCAATATACATATATAAAAATCTCTTCTATTCTATAGATGTCAAACAGGAAAAACAAAAACCATGCAACATTATTATTAATGATAATTTGGAGTAAATTAAAAAATACCTTATGAAGTAAAAAATGTAGTAACAATTTTTGTAATATCATATAAGTTATTGCTCATCAGAAATTTATGTAAAAGTCAGAAAAGAATATTTTATCAACTACCTTTCTTAATTTATTTCCCCCACAAAATCTAAGGTAAAAGATATATTGTAAGAGGTTTGTTTGTTTGTTCATTTAACGTCACTTCATGCTGCTATGGCTAATCGGACGATGCTACAGTGGGAGCTATAAATTTTGCCTATCCAGGCTTAATTAGGATAGGGATTTTTAACGAGTACCTGACATCGCACAGGTTCGGGACCCCGTTTAACGTCCCTTCCGAAGGACGGTGTAACTAAGGATTTTTTACAATTTATTAAAAATCCTATGGCCACTTGCTGGGCTACGAACCTGCTATCTTGGGCTTAGTAGTTTGTTACGCTAGCCACTAGACCACAGGTGACCGTTCGTTATGGTAAGAAGTTAAACATATGCTTTGGATATTACGCTCAATTTAAAAATTTAAGGAGCTAGAAAAATATTTAAAAAAAAATCTTTATAGCTGAAGGGCTATGTAGCAAATGTGTTTTTTATAGAGCAGCGTTTAAGTTCAAGGTCAGAATCACTTGCATAATGATAACCCAAACCAATCAAAGTTACTTTTGTAGTATCTTTTATTTTGGCATTAAAAGAACTGTAACCTGTGATGAACATTTTGACAGATGAACATTTTTACTGGGAAGGAGGGAGGGAGGTGTGGGAGGGTCTGAAACATTGTCAATTTGACTCCAATCCAAGTCAGTTTACGAGGAATTTTATTTATTTCATGCTGGTCCGGAGAAATTAATTTTGATACTGTCGTTCTGGTTAGAGAGAACAGTCAGCAAATGTAGGCAAAAAGAACATAAGACCCATTTACAATAATATTCTTGCAGGTATTTTAATATTTTAAAAACACATGCTTCCACACATAAGTTGTTTAATAGCTTCTTTCTCTCAACTATCCTTAGAAAGGGCTCAATGTCCTAACATGAATAGATCCTAGACCAGTTATAGCCTCTTAAAAATTTTCCTCCTTACCTGATTTACATAAAGCAATATCTACAACCTGCTATCCATTAATGTTATGAAAATGTGAAATTGTGTTCTATACTGTGGGATTATTTGTTTGTTTATTTAATGTCATTTTATGCTGCTACGGCTAATCGGACGATGCTATAATGGGAGCTCTATATTTTCCTTATCGAGCTCTAATAAGGATAAGGATTTTTAACGAGTTCCTGGTAAAGAGTTGGGATCCCCAAAAATAACGTCATTAACGTTGAAACATTACATTATATTGCAATAAAAAATATAACTTTATTCAGTTGAAAAACAGAAAGCTCACGTACCTGAAAATGTATTCCTTGAACGTGGGGATGGATTGGCAAGATCACTCAATGAACAGGCTCTTCGAATCCCTCCTGTTTCTTCTTGAACTAAGCAAACATAACATGCAATATAAAGCAAAAAAGCTCAAACATTCTCTACAAAGTAAACAAAAAGTTAATAATTCATGCTAAACAAAATAAATCACTTATTTTCACAAACAGACTATTTAAAAACACACAAAAATTTCATATTCATAAACCAAATTAGTTTAAAGAAAAATTAAATCTAACATTTACTTTTTAATCAGAATATTTATGCAAGTGATGAAAGAAACTTACAAGTGAAAAAATTATGTTTAAAAAATTAATAAAAATATGGAGTGAAAGCATGGCCCTTAAAAATAGTATAACTATCATTCCTATTTAGGCTGTAAAAGGATTTTAATAATTTTTAGAAGTTTGACTTTTGCTTGAGTTAAAAAAAAAATTCACTTTCACCTGTACTATTTATTTAATTAAGCAATAGGGCTCAATGCAAATTCAGAAAAGATAAAAAATACAGTTAGTAGCAGAAACTGCAGTATTTTTGGTGATATAGAGATAAGTGAGATCATGTCTGCATGTTTAATAGCTTATTTAGGTCTGCAATAAGTAGAAAAATACAAAATTTAAGAGAAATGTAGATGCAGTTAAAGGCAGAAAATGTTTGTTGTAGTTTTATAAAATTAGAATTTATGGTTGCTGTAAAGGAGAACAAGTCTTCACAAACAAAAAAGAAGTATTGTGTAGAATGAAGAGGTGAAAAAAGTTCACTGAAGATTTTAGGAGGTTAAACAATTTGTAATTGCGAAGCATGTTAATGTAATTGGTAGCCATGCTTGGTTGAGATTGGCTTATTAACGAACTACTTCATAAAAAGTTAATAATTGCTGGGCTGACAAGTAACAGCCTAAGGAATAGGACCACATGAGATTTTTGGTAACTGATAAGCAGTTCAGCTCAAAGATGAAGTCAGATAAGATTCTTTACTTTGGAGCCCTCAAATGTCAGTTAGTAATATACAAATTATTATAAATTAATTAATAGACAATATCTGCAATATTAGTCACAGTCTCTCAATTGAATAGGAATCTGTCAGGTGCTCATTAAGTCATAAAAAATAAGATTAACCTATTTTCTAAACTAAATAAAATCATTTAATAAATATATCATAAAAAAATAAAATAAATTCATTAAAAAAATTCAACGCAATTTCTAAAAAATAATGAATGCTCATATCTTAATATCTAATAACACAAACAAATAAATAAAAAAATGGTAACAGTGCACTGCAAACAATTACATGCTGAACTATAGTAATAACAAAAAAACTACAGAAATAGTTTTAAAAACTTGTGATGATGAAGAAGCGATTGTGGTCTAAGGTTTCCATATTATGAAAAATATTTGAATATTACTGAAAATATTAAACCAAACTTTAAGTTCAATTAAAATTGACATACATATTCATGTATATACACATACATATCAGCATTCCTGCCCCGGAAAAGATTATTGTAGGATGGAATTCCTTAGATACAATCATGTGCAGAGTAGGCAGTAACTACCTGCAGAACATTTGTCTGGAAGAAGCTGACCATTTGCTATTCTACGTGCAAGCTGATTTCCTATTGAAGGTTTCCATTTCCTTTTTGGTGAATTAGCACAAGAAGAAGATGTACCCGGGGTAGAGGATCCTGAGTCACAAGAAACTTCTTCCCTCGCTGAAATACGTTCAAAATTTTGGGATAATAGTTTGACACGTCCGCCATTATATTGTGGAAGATCTGGTATAGCATTCAGACCTGGATCTTTCACAGGAGCTTCCCATAAATCTTTTCGAAAAACAACTTCAAATGATTTTGTGTCTTTGTTCTTTTCTGATAACAGTTTATTGATTCTTTTTTGTGTAGTTTTCACCCTAGACATGGTCATGTTGACTTTTGGTTTGGGTGGCTTATGCGCTACTACTGGATGACTTTCATTATTCGAGTTGATTTTCTTTGAATCTCTACTTTGGTATTTCTTCATTAGAGTATTTGGAGGATTCGGCTTAACAGGACCATCATCCATAGGAATAAAAAACGACTCATTTTTTTTAATATCTAAATCACATAAAGCATAAGGAGTTTCTGGACGACTTTTGGAAGCACTAACTCCAACCAACTCTTTCATACCTGCTTCTTGAAGGCTACGAGTCCTAGAAACAGTTTGCTTCATTGGTACTTCGTCTAAAGCATCATCAGGAAGTTCTTTTAAATCTCCAGCATCAGTCAATATACTTTCTGTGCTGCGGAATACTTCCTTATTTCCGAACAAATATTGATACTCACTCTCATCTGTGAGAATACTTTCTGTACTACGGCAATTGTTTTTAGATAAAAAGAAACTAGCACTTGAATGACGATCCCAATTTTCATTGGAATTATCAGCTAAAATATTCTCTTCACTGTGGAACCTGTTTTTTTCCCTAGATGAATCTTTAAAACCAAAGGCACTAGCTGATCTTTCTAAAATTTGATATTCACTAATACAACGTCTAGGTTTCGAACCGAAACCTGAACACTCTTCTAAAGAATCTGAACTATACTCACTTACATCAGATTTATCTGAATTTTTATTAGTTGAAGGTAAGAAAATATCACTTTTAAAAATTTCATTTAAGTCATCACAGGATTTGGACTCACGGCCATTGTCATTACATTTTTCATTAATATTTACATAAAAGCTACAAGAATAACGTTTGTACCTATTTGCTTCATGAGCTGCAAATTGCATATTGATTTCTGTATCAGTAAAGTTAGTAGGGGAAAGTTTATCATAAATAGGAGAGCCAGTTAAAGAAGTTTCCATTGATTTGGACCCGGATCTGTGCGGGTTTACTGATAGCTGGGATAAGTTAAGGCTGATGGGGCGTTCAGATCTATTGTTAGTCGAGTTAGTAGGTTTAGGCCTCCTAGTAAATGTGCTGGAGTCAATCTTTTTACCTTGCTCAACTGCACGGTGGCGTGGAGTAGGTTTAGGATGGTCACCTCCTCCACCACCACTACTACTATAAACCCCTTGTAAGCTTAAATCCTGTATACTTTGACTCATTTTCAAGTTAGAGCGATAGCCAACCTAAAAAATATTAATTAAGTTTATGTATATCAAATTTGAAAATCAACATAAACATTTTTTTTTTTTTATAGGAAAACTTACACTTTGTAGTTGCCTTCTAGTCTCCTGTATTCTCCTTTGTAGTTCTTCTCTTTTACTTAAAGCTTCCGAATCATTTTTAGCCACTTTTGTAGCTTGTATCACATTACTATTCCTAACTCCTGTGTTTAAACTAACATGATGTTGTGATGATAAACTTCTTTTTCCTAAAATTAAGCATTGATTAAATAAACATTATCAAATGATTCAAAGCAAGATTAAGATAATTCTAAATACCTATTCTCACTGGAGCCAATGATTCTTCTGCTCCACTTAAGGATTCAAATGTATTTTTCAGGTATTTCTCTCTATGGCCTATTACATCTAACGGGTCAGAGCTGAAATTTCAATAAAAGGTTAAGAGAATGAAAGGAACAGATTTCTAATACCATCGTCTACAGTTAAACATAAAAAATATCTGGTGCATCCAAGAACCAGGTTAAGCTTAGAATGAAGGGCCAAATTGTTAACTGAACCTCACCAATATTAATGGCTATTTAACTGAATGATAAGACTATAGATTTTTCCAGGAAATGAATTAATAATGAGGTATAAAAAACAAAACAAATCAAACCAATTTCCTTAGGAAAATGTACAGAATACTTTATTTTTATAAAGAAAATCTATATATAAATATTAATATATTATATGTTTGTAAATACTAAACCGATCTTGATGGTTTTTTATTTATTTGGTAGGGAAAATTCAGTTTGTTTGTTCATTTAACGTCACTTTATGCTGCTATGGCTAATCGGACGAAACCGTTATTGAATAGATATGAAAAAAGTAATTGTTTAGAATTAGAGGAATGTGAAATATAGACCAGTTGAAAACGGCACAAAGAAATTTTAACTATATTACAACACTTTTAAGACATACCTCACAGAATGATGAAGATGATCTGATGTTGGAGTTTGTTCATCATCATCACTCTGGCTGCCTGACACAGATCTACTGGCACTTGATATTTCACTTGTTACCATCAAAAGGTCAGGCCTTTTTGATTTTTTCATGGATTTTCGTAATTCAATGGCATCCATATTGGTAATGGGGAATTCCCTGTAAAAAGTAATTTTATTATCAGAATTGATCAATACATTAAAATGAGATTTACAAAATGGTCTCATTGCTCAATTTGTAAAGTGAATAATTAATCAAGTACAGATTACAAGAACACCAATGATATATAACTGCGCCTGTGGGGTTAGTTAACTAGACTCCATTGCCGGTCCCAAGCCCGGATAAAGCAGGAGGGTTGAAAGGAGGGGCCGACCACTCCCCTTTTGTCAAAAAATAACCTGGTTAAAAGAACTCAACAGCTGAGCCTCGGATATCGGACTGATTTGCGGAAAAGACCTGGAAAATGGTATACGGCATATAGATTTGGAACATGGAATGTGAGAACCCTTTTTAGACCTGGAGCTATGCAAGAGTTGGTAGAACAATTGACCCGAATGAAAGTTGACCTCGCTACAATCCAAGAGGTACGTTGGACTGGTGCCGGTGCTCTCAAAAGAAAAGAAGCAACTCTCTACTATAGTGGGAGTAAAGAAAGACATGAGTTCGGGACAGCATTTCTTGTTGGTAAGAGATTACAATCAGCCGTAGTTGATTTTCAACCAATCAGTGGAAGATTATGCACCCTGAGATTGAGAGGAAGGACCGGATATATTTCAGTGATAAATATACATGCCCCAACAGAAGAAAAGAACGACGAAGAAAAAGAAGTTTTCTATGAAGATCTGGACAGAATCGTGAGAAGTTGCCCATCTGGTGATGTGAAGATTGTTATGGGAGATTTTAATGCCCAGGTAGGTAAAGAATCAGAGTTCATACCAACAATTGGGATTAATAGTCTCCATAACAAATCAAATGACAACGGAGAAAGAATGATCAACTTCGCAATATCGAACTCACTAGTAGTTATGAGCACAGTATTCCCTCATAAAGATAAACACAAGCAGACATGGCATTCCCCCAATGGTGCTTTTACTCAAATTGATCATATCCTGGTGGATAATTCTTACTTCAATAATATCCAAGATGTGAGATCTTTTAGAGGCCCGGATGTCAACTCTGACCACTTCCTCGTTATCATGAAAATAATGCTCAAAACGTCTCCCTTCAAAAACGGAAAGACCAAACCTAAGGTCAACAAATGGTCCAAAGAATCAATCAAAGATGAGCAAATACAACGATGTTTTTCCCTTAGAGTAGAGGAAGGAATCAGAAATACACCGGTAGTAGAAGATGGATGGGAAGTGAATGCACATTGGAGTCATATTAAAGAAATTATAACGGGGACCGCGAGCGAATACTGCAAAACGGACAAGAAACCATCACGAAATATATGGTTTGATGAAGAATGTAAAGAGGCAATCCAAAAACGAAATGAGAAAAGATTAAAATACCTGAGTATGAGCACGAGAAATAGCAAGAAAGAGTACCAGGAAGCAAGAAGAGAAGCAAAGAAGATTTTGAAAGGGAAGAAAAGGAAAGCTCTATACAATAAGGTTAAAGATATCGAAAACTCCAGAAGAAGTAACGATACCAAAAAATTCTTTAAAGAAGTGGAGTTGTGTAAAACCAATTACTGCTCTAGAAGGAGCATGGTAAAAAATGAGGAGGGGCGACTACTGGTGCTGGAGACGGGCGTCCAAGTGAGATGGAGGAATTATTTCCAAGGACTTCTAACCCAGACAGAAGAACCAATAAGTATATTGAAATGTGACTCGCATGACAGCCAAGACGAAGCAGTACCACCGGATGGAGAGGATATAAATGATATTGTTATGAAGCTGAGAAATGACACGTCACCAGGATCAGATGGTATCCCTGCTGAGTTCCTGAAGGCAGCTGGCAATGCTCTAACTAAAGAGCTGCAGGAACTAATTGCTCAAATATGGGAAGAGGAGCAAATCCCGAGAGAACGGAAAGAGTCTATTATAGTGCCTATCTACAAGAAGAAAGGAGACTCTACAGAATGTAAAAATTACAGAGGGATAAGCCTACTGAATACTGCCTATAAGATATTCTCGATAACTCTGTATAACCGCCTACTGCCCTATATTGAGAGAAATCTTGGAGAATACCAAGGAGGCTTTAGACCTAACAGATCTATTATAGATCAGATTTTTTCCCTCAAGCAGATGTGCGAAAAAATGAAAGAGTTTAACAATGCAATGTGGATGCTGTTCATAGATTTCAGGACGGCTTATGATACAATATCCAGGTGTGAACTCTTCAGAGCTATGAGCGAAATGAAAATTCCATTCAAACTGGTGCGCTTGGTAATGAGTACGATGGAAAACACAGTTTGCAGCGTAAGGGTAAATGGCTCAACCACAGAAAAATTTAAGATTAGTACAGGACTTAGGCAAGGAGACTCGCTGGCACCTCTACTCTTCAATATTGTAATGCAAAGTGTCATTAAAAGGGCAGGATTACTGATGGAGGGAACCATCTTTAACCGTAATCTGGGTATTCTTGCATATGCTGATGACCTTGTATTAATAGGAAGATCGCTGATTCTCCTAAAAGAAGCTTTTGAGAGGCTGGAAGTGGAAGCTGGAAAAATGGGGCTACATGTGAATGAGGAGAAAACCAAGGTCATGGTAATAAAGAATAGAAAACAAAACCGACCACCTCATAGCTACGCTTTTGGAAAATACACTTTCCAACGCGTGTCAAGTTTCCAGTATTTAGGAAGTCGTATAAATGAGAATTTGGATGAGGAGGAAGAAGTTAGAGCCAGGATAGTATCAGCTAATAAAGCATGGTTTGGGATCTCAAAGCTCCTGAGAAGTAAGCTCCTTAGCCTAAAGTCCAAGCTGATGATATATAGAACCATCATCAGGCCAGTAGCGACATACGCTGGTGAAACTCTCACACTGAATAAATCCAGCGTGGAAAAGCTGAATAGATTCGAAAGAAGAGTTCTACGGCAAATATTCGGCCCAGTGCGAGATAACGACCAACTCAGGATCAGAAGGAACAAGGAGCTGAGTGAGTTATATGGAGACCTAACGATATCGAGCTTCATCAGGATTCAACGCATTAAGTGGCTGGGCCACGTATATAGGATGGAAGAAGAAAGGACAGCTAAAAAGCTGTATACAGGAAATCCGGATGGAGTAAGACTTCGAGGAAGGCCCAAAGCTAGATGGAAGGATGCCGTCTGTGAGGATCTGAGGCTGAGCAAGGTCTCCATCACTCGAGCAGGCGATCAGGACGATTGGGGAAGAGCTGTTGAGCAGGCCAAGGACTTCTTTATGAGTCTGTCGTGCCAATAATGTAATGTAATGATATATAGCATTATAATATTAGTTATTATAATGCAATTGGGAAAAAACACAATGCAAAGCCTTATGTTTCAAAAATTACACCTACTTACCAGTCGACGTTTCGCCTACTCAGGCATTATCAAGACACCAAAATCAAAAAGGGGTTATGTGAATCACATCTCGAAGAAAAAGGTGCAATACATCCCAAACAGGCTCCAAGCATGAGACCGCACCCCACCACCAAGACGTTCAACATACAACTGAACGAAAGTAATACGCAACCAGCTGGGAAGGTTATAGAATCAGCTGATCCACAAAACATATCAAGTAATATTAGCCTATAAAAATGTATACATATTAGCAAAGTTAGCCAAATTTTTCTTTTAAAATATTCAACGTTTCCGAATAATATTGGTTCAAATTTCTGCAATCTGTTTTATAATTTACCGAAATGTCAATCTTTTGTGCAATCTGCATGACCTCGAACAACTTCCTTCTAGAGCCATCACTCTCTTTGTAAATAACTTTAGCATTCTCAAAATCAAATTGATGCTTACAATGTACGTGCATTAAAGATAAGGTTATGTTTATAGAAGGTCTGAAGATAATTTGCGAGAATGGTTTTGTGAAATATGATAATAAGATTTACCGACAATTAACAGGGTTGCCTATGGGTGGTGTATTGTCCGTTACGCTTAGTGGCATCCTTATGAACAAATTGCTGGATGATGTTATCAGTACTACTAATATCAAATCTAGATTGATCATGAAATATGTGGATGACCTTTTGCTTGTGTTGAAAGAGGATGAGATTGACAGGTTTTATGAGGGTCTTAATGGTTTTCATAATAATATCAAATTCACTTATGAACTGGAAACTAATAATAGGATTAGATTCTTGGATATGTATGTTAACAACGATAGTGCAATTTTGAGAACCATGTGGACGAGAAATGAAAACAGTAGTCAACGTATATTGAGTTTTATATCTAATCACCCTAGACATATGTTAATAAATAACCTTAAAAACAGCATATTTAAAGCTATTAAACTGACTGATATAAAATATATAAGCTCCGTGAAAGAGACCATCTGCACGATGTTCGAAATTAACTTGTACCCTTCATTCCTCATTAAAAAATATTGGAATTTGAACTATAACAAGATTCACAATAATATGAACTGTACTTCTAGTGGTGGGGATCTTGCATTGTCGGATAGTGGTGGTGCCGAGAGAAATAATATGAATGGTGTCTTTTTTGCGTGCACTTATATTAAGGGCCTGTCAGAATGTGTTAGAGATATATTTAAAGAGTATGATGTTTACGAGATTAGGCTTGCGAATAAGATTACAAACAAGATGAGTAAATTTTACACTCCATTGAAAGATAAAATACTTACACAGCAACAATCAGATGTAGTGTATGAGATTAGCTGTTTGCAATGCCCTAAAATATACATTGGTGAAACATCACAATTGTTGCACAAAAGAATGTATCAGCATCAATATGATTGTAAAAATATTGGTGGCAAGGAACCTAACACAGCATTGGCCCAGCATACCAAAACTTGTAAGCATCAATTTGATTTTGAGAATGCTAAAGTTATTTACAAAGAGAGTGATGGCTCTAGAAGGAAGTTGTTCGAGGCCATGCAGATTGCACAAAAGATTGACATTTTGGTAAATTATAAAACAGATTGCAGAAATTTGAACCAATATTATTCGGAAACGTTGAATATTTTAAAAGAAAAATTTGGCTAACTTTGCTAATATGTATAAATTTTTATAGGCTAATATTACTTGATATGTTTTGTGGATCAACTGATTCTATAACCTTCCCAGCTGGTTGCGTATTACTTTCGTTCAGTTGTATGTTGAACGTCTTGGTGGTGGGGTGCGGTCTCATGCTTGGAGCCTGTTTGGGCTGTTGATCGTTGGGATGTATTGCACCTTTTTCTTCGAGATGTGATTCACATAACCCCTTTTGATTTTGGTGTCTTGATAATGCCTGAATAGGCGAAACGTCGACTGGTAAGTAGGTGTAATTTTTGAAACATAAGGCTTTGCATTGTGGTTTTTCCCAATTGCATTATAATAAATAATAGTGTTTCTTTTTGAGTTTTTGGCTCTATTTTAGTGATTATAATATTAGCATAAGACAAAAATGAGTAGATTCAGAACTAAACTTCAGAACCTAAAAAAGATTGGCCAAAATGTCCGCGCATAATTAATAATATGTTTATTATTTATTTATATTTATTATTATTAATGTGTTGAAATACATTGCCCAAATGACCAGCTCCTACATATTCATTAGATCTATGGTCAACCATTTCCACATCATGTAATTTTTTTTTTCCATCACAATTCCTTTTCATATTAAATTTCATTTATTACTTTTTTTATAAATCTATCAGTTCTTATTTCAATAAAAATCTCTTTAAATGAGACTGGAATTGAAATACTAGATTTACGGCAATGCTTTCTAATTATTGAAATATTTTCAATATTTATTTGGTAAACACATGATACTATGTTCCCTGGTATGCTTTTGATATTGTTCAATATTGTTTATCCTTCATCTTCCTCCTTTTTTTCTTCTTCTATACATTTGACATTTCCTAGGATCCACAACTAAATAAGGGAGAAGTCAGCCCTCTACCTGCTGCACCTGCACATGTAGGCTCTGCCCCAACATTGCTAAGCCCACAAAGCCTCTTAAACAATTTGTGTGGTTCTAAGTCACAAAAACTATTCAGTTAAATTTCAATAATACAAATCCACTGAAGTAAAAAGATTCACTTTTGTAAAAAACTTGTCACACTGCGTGAGGAGTATACAAAAAGATTAATCAGAGTTAAGTATTTTAAAAAAATTACTTTTGGTTTATTTACTCAGTGAATAAATACCTAATAGGTTCATCATGTGGAGGAATATAGAGAGGTCTTCTAGTATCACTTGATTCACCTTCAGAACAATCCTCAACATCTCCATCATGTTCAGTACTTTCAATATCCTAAAAATGATATAATATTTAAAAGTATATTGTTTAAACATGAATAAAATGATATTAACTTTTTTTTTACAAAATGAATATTTCTTAAATACCTCATACTTAAAACTACCAAGGGAACTATCGTCTGTATGTGGCCTCTGGTTGAGTTCTGTGATTCCATCCCCTCTTGTCATGGTCACTTTACTACTGTTAATCACCTGGGAAAAATTGGTTCATAAGTAAATATTGATAAAAGTTATTAAAAGTAATCTGCTGAGTCATGAGATTTGATGATTATTTTATTGGGCTCTCAAATGATAGATTGAAATAGTTTAAAGACTATTTTTTCTAACTGGCATATTTAAGCTAATTGTAATATTTAAGGAATTATTTCCTATAAACCTAAAAATATACAGTGGTTGTTTTGACAAATAAGCCATATAAGGTCTGAGCCCCCTCAGAAATTAAGCTTTTTACAATATTTTAATGACATTTTTACATACTATCTCTAGTATAGAATCTAATGACAGAAACTGTATTACATTCACTTCTAGGCACAGTATTTTTTAATCCCAAAATACTTTAATCATGATGACAGTTGTCTGATTTATAGAACTTCTGATAATTTTTCTTAAGTTTATTAACAAAGTTACATAAAAGCATGTTAACAATGTTTTTCACTGATTACACGAGAAAAAAAAATGATAAAATTTACAATATTATGAATATTAAGCAATTAATTTTATAAAAAATGAAATGCAAACCTAAATGAAAAGAAGTGTTTACATATTTTTAGTTAAGTTAGATATCATAATAATGAACAATAGTTTAAAATACTTTTTAAGGCATTCTGATTCATCTGAACCCATCTTTATTTCACATATATTTACATATTTCACTATTTCGCAACAATCATGAATGGATATAATGATTATATGTGAATGGATGTTGAGTAAATAAAGTTCCAAGACACGCAGAATGACAAGTAAGCCAGACAGTCATTGTTTCCTAGTATTCGGCGATTGCTAGCAGCTGTTGACCCCTCAAAACAGAACGGCCTTTTACTAGAAATACAGATTTACTTGAAATAACAGTAAAATAGGTACCCACAATAAAACGATCGGAATTACATGCCTCAATTTTAATTTTTTAGGATCCCTCACTTCCTCTTCCCATTAGTCCTTCCTATTCTACCTCAATCTCGATCAGTCATTCTTGCTCATATTACCGCAACCACTGTGAAAAACCGAAAGTAACAAATGCCAAAGGAACCTTCAAAAACAAGGGAACTAGTTTCCAAATACCTCAGAGAGTTTCCCGATGAGACATTCAAAAGTGATTCTGCTGTACTATATTGTCTGTGTTCCGATATAGTAGTGTTGACTTCCCAACACTACTAATGGAAACTCCTGCTAAAATTCTAAATGACGTCAATAATGGTCCTATTTGGATTTTGATCGACGAAACCACTTATGTTGAAGGGATATTGCCAATAAAATAATTGATAGACTATTTCCCGATTCACCTGCATCACAGTTTCTCTTAAATTGTGAAATATTGGTAAAATGCAACCAGGCTACTATTGCACGTTTTTTAACGACTCGATGGGTCTTCTTTGGCTAGGTGGTGTTTTACACAAAAATGTTCTGCTATTTTTATAATGAGCTTATAATATCAAATGTTAAAATTTTTTTTTAAAAGTCTCAAGTGGAGCCAAAATTTTCAAGGAGCTTTTTCCAGACTTATCTTTGCCTCCTCAGCCTTAATTACAAGGTGGGGCATTTGGTTAGAGACAGCCAAATATTACTGCAAGAACCTCGAAAAAATTAAAGATGTTCTGTCCAAACTAGATTCGGACCCGTCTGCAGCAATAGAGAAGCTGAATACGTGCTGGAGAAACTCAGCTTGAAAAACAACTTGGCTTGCATAGCCTCAAATGCATGTTTTCTAATTCACTTGATAACAAAGCTCGAAACCCAAAGCATGCCACTATGCGAGAGCATTGCTACTGTTGAAAATGATATACAGAAGCTCGAAGAAGCATCTGGAGAAGTTGGAACCACAATGAAGAAGAAATTGCAAGATGTGCTGAGAAAAAACCCAGACTGGAAAGAAAATCCACAGGGGACTGGATGAAGAAGAATTTTCACCATCTCATACAGCGAGCTTCAAGTATGCTCCATTGACTTCAGTGGATGTAGAGCGATTCTTCAGTCGTTACAAAGCTCCAACGGCTGTCTTTTTTACTTCAAAATTTAAAAATGTACGTTGTTTCCAACTGTTTCAAACAATTTAAAAATTTAAACAATAAATAATGAATTTTTCAATGATTTTTATTTTACATATCATCCCTTTTACTTACATATTATTAAAAAAATAACCACATTTATATGTACATATTTCAGAATTTTTATTACATATAAATCTGGGCCCTAATGATCAAGCATAATAACTGCCAATAATTTTCTGAAGTACTCGACATCATGTCCTGAAAAGACTGAGTAAAGCTAACATTTTAAATTATATACCCACTGATATAAAACTATTGGTTAATGGTACATGAATAACTATTAAAACAAAATCAGCAATTGTTTCGAAGATCTGATCATGTTTCGGCTCCAAGATTGGATGACATATAAACCGAAATTTCATTATCTCTTTTCTGTTCCACAGAATGAAGTAGGTATTATTCAATGTTACAAAAATTAATTAAAACATATTAAGTGATAGTATCTCCATTCCTTAATCAAAACAGTGATTTTGTCTCCTTAGTAATACAAAAATGTTTCTACGAAATTGACGCTTTGGAGATATGTGTGGGAGTTAACATTATTATGATGTTCTTTTAGAATATTTGAGTCACCAATAATTATGTTACAAGTATAAATAAGTTACAAGATCCTTAAGTCTGTGTTGTCTGGATTTAAGTTTTTTTTTTTTTTACTCATACATCACTATTTTATTTCTTTCTGAAAAATGTCATTTTTGTAGAATCGTTTTTGTGCCACTGAGGCAACAATTTATCAATACCTCTTTATAATGTCTCAACATCAAAAAATACCTTGGAGAGAGGATGAACCGCTCAAAAGAAGGATGTTCAAACTTTTTCAAGGAAAAAAAAAGTCTCGAGTTCTGATTGCTGTTTGTGACATGGCATTACAATCAAGCAAAATAAAACCCTATAATTATGGTTTGTTGGTTACTAAGAAATGAAAAATAAGAGGCAAAGGCCAAAAGTGGTCATTAAAAATGTTGACACTAGGAAATAGTTTTGATTCACCATCTTTTGGCTATTCGATAATTGTAAGGATATCAGTGAAAACAACTTAATACAATGTGCTAGAGCTTGCCTCCCTCCCAAATATCAACTTTTTATTCCTTACTCTTTTTTCTACTCTTTCTGGAACCGAATGGTTTCATCTTCTCATCTATATTTGATCAACCTTTCTACTACAAATGATTGACTTACAGATTTGGTTTCTTGCTCCAATATTTCGTGTAAACTATCTGGACAGGCCATAAAATCTATATTTGATTCATGAGTAACCTAAAAATAAGTATTAAATCTTTTAAGATCATAAAAATATGAGGAAAATTTAATCAATCAATCATTTGGAAAGAATTCATTTAATTTTTAAAATAATTATTATTTTTAAATAAGTAAGGAACTATACTCATCAACTGAAATTAGCAGATACATCCAACTTAATAAAATTATAGGAACCAATAACTAAATTCAATTTATAGTAAATAAAAAAAATAAATTCTTAGCTCAACATCCTTAAAGAAACACGCCATTTTTTGATGCCATGTTACAATTTAATAGGTGTTTAGTTGTAGGCGGATTCAATAAATGCTTAATGACATGGCAAACTCCAAAATGATTTCCCTACTTCCCCGAAACATTCCTGATAATCATTTGGAAGATGATCTAGTTGTAATAACTCTAAATCAAAGTGATAAGGAAAGTATCGTCAAAACAACAATATTTTTGTAGTATATAACTATTTCAAAGTAATTATTTTACATAAATATACACCCCCTATTTTAATATTATGATATTATGAATATATATTAGATGTTTATAAATCACCAAGATAATGTATGAGATGAAAATGGTTGACTGGATGATCTTATGTAAAGGAGATAGTTGGGGGGTGCAGTCAATAAGAACACCGAATAAGTGAAGTACTTATATTATGTGCCGACGTTTCGACCTACAGTGTATTTCTCAACACAAATATGCCATTTCCTCCCATAACCTTACCTCCTCTAAACTTTCCGAACATGCCATTTCTTTAAACCACACCTTTGATTTTGAAAAAACGTCTATCCTAGCTACAGCGCATAACCATGACAAACGCATCCTCTCTGAAACTATCCACATAAATTTAGATTCCTCCTCTATCAATCTTAAGTCTGACTCTCATCACCTTTCCTCTACCTACTCCCAAATTTTTAATTTACTCAAAAGACCTTAAATTCCGTTACTTCGTCATTTATGTTTCTTTTGTTATCACTCGGTTTACATCTCTTTCTTTATTTCAATTTTTTATTTATTTTATTTATATTAATTTTATCCATCTACTCCCTTTCCCCATCTTTTCCTATTCTCCAGCATGGTTACCTTCTATAGTTAACTATTGGCCACTAGATTTCGCCCCTATCTCTTCCCCCAGTCTTAACGTTCTTTTGCTGGAATCTGATAAATTCCCGTTACTCCGACATTGATGTTTTCTTTTTTATCACTCTATCGACATTTCTTTCATTGTTTTAATTTTATTTATATTTTTTTATCCTTTTTTCCTATACTCCAGTATAGTTACCTCCAATAGTTAACTTTTCGGCCACTAGATACCGCTCCTATCTCTTCCCTCGTCCTTAACGGTCAAATGTGGCTCAGTACGCTCTAGCCGCTATATGTAACGGCCACGCTTCCCAACATTCGGTATGTCTCTTCTTCTTTATATTTTATTTATTTCAAACTTTTCTCTTTATCCTTTCTCCAATTTTAATTTTCCTATTTTTTCCCCCTTATCATTTTGGCATCCATCATATGTTGGTAATCATGTGTTCATATTTTTAAACACCTATTTTATTTTTCTAATTCATTAATCCCATCTAAATTTTTTTCATACATACATTGTAAACTATTGTTACTGTACTAGCGTTTTCACCTATTTTAACTTTTCATATTCTATTCCTATCAACTATATTTTCAAAACAGTCATTGTACACTGGTGTTATTGTACAATAGTTTTTCTATTATTCACATTTGTTATTGTACATATAGTTCCATACTTTTCTGTAACTTGGTAACATCATTAAGTACGTTATCATACATTTTACACCTTTATTTTACTAGTTTTTCTGTATTCTTCATATTCCAACCTTTCTTTATATGTAAATATCCTCATTTTTGTTTCTTTTGTTTAACTCCTCCTTTTGATTTTCCTTTATATTTATTATTTTGTACTGTACTATCCATTCTGTACATTTATTTTCTATTTTTTATTTTATATGCGTTATTTATTATTTATCATTTCTGCTCATTTTCTTTAATTTTTATTAAATCTGTCTTACTTTATTATATCTGTCATTATTTTCATTTTCTTTTCATTATCAATATCTTTGTTATATCTGTCTTTATCTTAATTTTATTATATTCTATCACATTTTCAATAATTTTCACTATTTCAATAATTTTGTTATATTTGTCTTTATTTTAATTTTATTATATCTGCCACTAGTTTAATGCCTTTTCATTATCATTAATTTTTAAATCTGTCTATATCTTTATTTTATTATAATCTGACTCCTTTTTAATATTCTTTATCTTCTATTTTCATATCTGCCACTTTGTATTTTTCTACATTATTTGTCACTATTATAGTTACTGTACAACTTTGATGTTTTTACATTTTTGTTCTGTTTGTTTCTCTGTTAGCCCTGAAGATGACCTACACTGTAGGTCGAAACGTCGGCACATAATATAAGTACTTCACTTATTCGGTGTTCTTATTGACTGCACCCCCCAACTATCTCCTTTACACCAAGATAATGGATGGAAAAATCCATGATGAAAAGAAAATTTGATTAAGTATGTACAATTAAAAATTTAACAAATAATAAATGATTAAAACTCATAGGAGGTGTTATTGTTATTTTTATTTAGACATGGCTTGTTTTTTGCACTCTTTTGGATTTTTAGTTTTAAGTTTATTTAGTGTTATTATTACTATATCATTATTAATTATAATCTTGTTATATTAAATCATATTACTGAGTAAGGAGTAATATTTCTACAGGGGACACAACCATAAAAAAAGTGCCTTATCACTAACAGACAGATGTAGCTCAGGTTGCCCATGACCCTTAGTCAGGTGGAGGAACTTCCTTCTCCTAACCCCTCCTGAGGTTCTGCAAACGGACATTTAAAAAATTGACAGACTATAAACTGGTCTTTGATAAGCCTAACAGGACTTAATTACCAGATTATCATAAAGGTTTTCTGTTTAGTAACTTTAAAAGCTGATATAACCTTGATAAGCCTAATAAGGGTTTCAGCACCGAAGGAGGAAACTCAGCACCATTTCCTGCAAATTGATCAGTTGCCTCAAGACCAAGAACCCAAGCTAATGGCCCAATGTCTGATTGGACTCTCCCACCAGTGTTGAAATAGCTTTAAAGATATTATATACTATACTTAACCCTAATGTTAGTTGATCGCCAGTAAAACTGTTTTTATAAACTACTGCTATCTTCTTTTTTGATGTCGCTGTGATTTAACCAATAGTATTAGAAAACCTCTCTCTCTAAAATTAAATTAATTCTTCATCAGATAAAAAGTATCCAGTAATCTTTTTATCCAGTAAAAAATTTAGTATGCTGATCTCTTTCTCAAAGTCACACTTTGTTCCGACCAATAGCATTGCGCTCATCGCATAGTTTAAATTTCAAGTGTATTTATTGCATTATTTTATAGTTAAAAATTATTATTCAGCAACGATTTGTACATAAATCTTTTTAGATATTAATCAAAACCAATAATGATCCAAAAAAATTCACTAAATATATTTTTTATACAAACACCCTAACTATTTTCTTAATAAATCAATACATTTGAAAAAAAAATCTTCTATAATTTACTCTTTATTCATAGTTTAACTAGAAAGGATATAAGATAAATTATCTATTTTTTTAAAATAAATTATTACTATTTACTTTAGAATAAAAAAGAGATTCTCTCTTCAAAATGGATTTTCCCATCTCTGCACCACTGTCAACTGAACTGTCTTCTTTACTACCATCAGAATCTAATCGCTTATCTGAAAAATAACAGTAACATTTATGAAATGTAATATAATATAATACTAAAACATAATTTAAAGTTTGGAATCAAATAATTCCAACCCTTTCATTCATTCAACTAATTAATAGATTCAAACCATATGATTTTAAACAATCAATAAAAACATCTTTTGTCCAAAATAGATGATTAATTTAAAATATCTGAATATTTTGGAAGTCATATTGATATGAGAAATATAATTAGTAGTTATCAATAATATTACGAGATATTAGTAGCAATAATTATCTTTCTTACCCTTAGGCAGAATAACTGGGTCATCAATAACAGATTTAATGGTTAGCCCGGTCTGTCCAACACGTTGGGCCCATCGACCTCTAGGGCCTGCTGGTGTTCTACCCAAACCAGACCCAGCTTCGGTAACATCAAGTTCCTTCTTTGCCCACACAGGGAGTTGTCCAAAACTGTACCTAAACAAAAATAAAACTTCCTTATTGATATTTTCAATTTATCATTGTCTGAATCTTTAAATACATCTTAGATTTTAAAGTAAATCTTTAATAAATGATGGGCATGATTAATCTGATAAAACACATTCCATTATATTACCTAATCAAGCTTTTGACTACACTTCTAATCAGTTTAGAGCCATAAAGAAGAGCTCTGGATGTTAAAGCAAAAATATTACTTTAAAAGTAATTTTATTTTATATTGCATAAAAATTATGTGCGTAAATGGTCGATATGTCATGGTATATGTGAATGGTAAATGTTATCGCATATGTCACGTGACCAGACTGCCCAAAGTCAGTCAGGTACGAGAGCTGGTGAAGGCTGGGCACTCTTCTTGGCTCACTTGGCACATCAGGGCGAGAAGAGGGCACATACTTCACTAGCCCTGGCTCCACAATAGTCTCCACTGGTCTGTACTTATATAATTTATATCACTATATCTCTTCTTATTATGACGCAATATAAGCTCTAAATTTATCAAATATATTGCAGGGCACCATTTCCTGTTGTCTGTCTTTTCTTCTCTTTTTGGGGCAATCCCATAACACCAAGCAACAGTGTTATTTATCCTCCATGAGGAAGCATTCCAGCACCAAGCAACGGTGTTATTTATCCTCCATGAGGAAGCATTCCAGCACCAAGTAACGGTGTTATTAATCCTCCATGAGGAAGCATTCCAGCACCAAGCAGCGGTGTTATTTATCCTCCAGGACCACCAAGCAACGGTGTTCATTCTCTTCCTGGAGGACGCCTCAGTCGGCACCAAGTGTCACAGAGATAAAAAAGACAGACACCAGGAGGGATGCCCAGCCTCTTATGCGATATTCAAAAAAATAAATTGTACCTTCTTCACAATAATGCTCTTTTTTTTTTCTCTCAAATTTACCCTTAACCCGCTGCCTCCGGCAAACGCATTCTTTTCAGGACAGAATCAGTTTTTTAATACTAAAGACTATCATGCCTGAACACTGGAAATAATAATGATAAACTAATATCATTATAAAAAATCCAATTTAAATAACACAATATCGAAGTGAAAGTGAAAATAGGTTAGTTTTATGTGTTATTAAAATATTATTATTATTATTTATGTGTGACTCTTAATTACTATGCACTTCGGCCTAAAAAGGCCCATTGTGCTTGAGTCCTAAAAATCCCTAACATAGGTCTAGACTTCTGAGAAATTTTAAATAGTCTTTAAACCTCAGTTCTTGAAGTTCCTTGTATCCACCGGGGCCAAGGTCAAATGTCCTCTTTCGACTTAGTGCTATACATTCAAAGAGGACGTGCCAAGGGGTTTCGTCCTCCTCTTTGCACCATCTGCATCTAGGTTCTTGTTCAATGCCCAGAGGATGCATGTGTTTCCTGAGTTTACAGTGCCCAGTGATGGTTTCAACCATACTTTTGAGGTCGGTTCTCGACGAGTGAGCAGCTTCTTTCTTTATTTTATCAGAAAGATTATCATTGGGATCCATTATGAAAAGTTTTGTATGCCTTATCTTGGCTCTATCCCAACGTGTTTTTAAGTGTTTACGAAGCTTGTAATGTAACCAACGTTATTTCAAGATTTAAGAAGCCCCTACCAATGTTCTTTGTAGACATTACAAAAGAAACTTTTAAAGAAGATATTTATGATTTAAAATGTATCTATTACACAAAAATAAGCATCGAAGAACCGCTGCCAAACACTGAGGAACTTAAGAATTCAGCGTAGCTCAAGACGTTACAACCAGCGGCCTACACCAGCTCAACCTTTTCAGTTGCCACCAGATTCATAAGAATTCCCAAATCTCAGACCTGTACAGCATCATCATCCAGGACATCCGGAGAACAGCGTGGAATCTCAGCAGAAGCCAAGAAGTTCACCAGTAACGAAGTCAACACCTCAGCACTATAATGTTCAAACAGGGATGATGAATAATAGTATCCAGCAGGTGTCCCCTTATGATACTGCCCCTCCCCAACTATTTCAAATACTAACGGGTCTTAACAACCTTATCCATCCTCTTTTTAATCTTCTCCAACAGTTAACTCAGGTTACACAAGCCTGGAGCCACAGCCATGCCCCCTAATTTTTCAACAGCTGGCTCCTTTTCAATTCTCCTATGGAATGCTAATGGACTGATGCAACACAGGACTGAACTTGATTTATACTTACATGAAAAAAGGACAGACATAGCACTTATCACTGAAACACATTGTACTTCACGATCAAAAATCTATATTTCAGACTATATTATTTACAGAACTGATCATCATGACAAAACGGCATACGTTGGCACCGCCATTATTATCAAATTGTCATTAAAACACAGTCCCATTCATTTACCCATCACACCACACATACAGACAACTGGAATTACATTACATACAAAACAGAAAAATATCACGTTCGCTTCAGTTTATTGTCCCCCTAGGTACAAGCTTACATCTTCGATGTTTTCTGAGTTTTTTAAACGGTTAGGTAGATGTTTTATCGCAGGAGGTGATTTCAATGCGAAACACCAATGCTGGGGTTCAAGATTGTGTACCCCAAGGGGTAGGAACTTGTGGTATGCTCTTCATGAACTTTCTTTAGACACATCAACTCCAAATTCTCCTACTTACTGGCCTACTTCTAGACGCAAAACCCCGGACTTACTGGACTTTTTAATACAAAAGGCTTAATAACAGTAAACAAGACAGTAAATACGAGCTAGCTCTGATCATTCTCTAGTGCTAATGATCCTGTGCGAAGAGCCTTCTGAGGCATAAAAAAGACCAGCCCTAACACAGGGTATAATGGATTGGGATTTATACAGAAGTTCATTCTCACCTCTCAATCCCTATTTCTATAAAGAATGAATAAGAACTAGAGAAGGCAGTGGAAAAATTCACTAAAAGTATTCAACACGCAGCGTGGTTATCATCAAAACCCAGGTATAGAAAAGCGGATAGTTTACCAAGCTACCCACAGTATATCAGAGATTTGATCAGGGCCAAGAGAAGAGCTCATAAAATATGGCAAACTAACAGACAACCATCAGATAGACGGACATTTAACAAATTGAATAATGAACTAAAACGTCAAATTACCAAATTTAACAGATTAAACTATGAGAATTATAATAAATCCCTCTCGACAGACGATGGATTTTAAAAAAGTTATATTTTTTAGTAATTATTGATGAATAATTAAATTTGAAAATGGCATGTGAATGCCGAAACGTAATGTTAAAAGAATAAAAGTTTTTATGACTGGAAGGTGGTTTGTTTTCAAATGATTGAAATTACAGTGAAGACAGTCCAGTATATTGAACAAGAATTAAAACCAAAAGACTCTTACAACATTGAGAGATGTCGGCACCTCTTAGAAAAGAAGACGGCTCTTGGGCTGTGTCGGACGAGAAAAAATCTGAGCTTTTTGCTGATCATCTCTCTTCCGTGTTTACACCACATACTGACTTCACAAACACAGAACACGAAATATCTGTAAATAACATACTTGATGTTCCATTACAACTAACATTACCACCGCCTTCGTTCACTCCAACAGAAGTAGCAGAACTAATTAGACATTTACCAAAATGAAAAACCCCAGGCTATGACTTAATGCTGAGGTGCACAATCTATAACTCAATACTTTGAACCACAAAATTTCCTATACAGTGGAAATATTCTATTGTTACAATGAATAAAAAACAAGAAAGAGATACTAGCAATCCTTCCTTGTACAGACCTATTAGTTTACTCCCTATTTGTTCAAAATTTTTTGAAAAATTGCTTTATCCCCGATTAATAAAGTTACTGACTGACAAAAATACAATCCCTCACCATCAATTGGGTTTTCGAAAATCACACTCGACTACTCAACAATTAAACAGAGTAACTGACTACATATCGACAGCACTAGAGCAGAAGTTATATGCAACTGGAGTGTTTATGGATGTCGCCCAAGCATTCGACAAGGTCTGGCACAAGGGGCTTCTCTTTAAGCTCAAGAATATACTACCACACACGTATTATCTGATTCTTCTCTCATTCCTTGCAGACAGATTTTTCTCAGTCCGACAGGGCTCAGAGCTATCTTCAATAAGACCCATCTTAGCCGGTGTGCCTTAGAGATCAATACTTGCACCACTATTGTACATAACATATACATACAACATTTCACAAAGTCCTAACACACTGATCGCAACCTACGCTGACGACACTGCCATGATCACCAACCATCAAGACGTGACACAGGCCTCACAAAACTGATAACACAACTTACAAAAGGTTAATGAGTGATGCCAACTGTGGAAAATCAGACACATCAAAGTCACAACACATCACTTTTACTCTTAGACCCGAAACATGCCCTCCCATTTTCCTTAATAACGCACCCATCCAACAGAGAGACAAAGTACAATACCTTGGAGTAACATTTGAAAGGAGAATGACATGGGTCCTCACGTTAAGATGTAACGCCAATCACTAAATCACAAACTCAAATTCCACTATTCAGGAAACCTCCAAATTAGATTTAAGACAGAAATTAAATACGTACACTTACTTACTAAAACCAGTTTGGACATATGCTTTACAAATTTATGGCATCACTAAACAGACTCACAGAAAACGACTGCAAACTTTTCAGTCCAAAGTACTTAGACTTATCACTAATGCATCATGGTACGTCAATAACAAAACTCTGCATACTGACTTAAAAATACAAACGGTTGACGAACACATACGAACGTACTACAAACGCTTTCAAGAAAAACTACACGGACACCCAAACCCATTGATACAAAAAATGGCCACGACTCTCATCTCTGAGAACACTAGGAGGAAACTAAAAAGAACGTGGATGAGAGATCTATTACAGTAGGAAATTAAAGCAAGCCATTGGAGAGGTACTGTTCTTCATCATGCCTTCCATATGTCATGCTGTATTATTTTTCAGTCAGCCAATCTGCTGATTGTCTATTACTTGTATTTGACAGGTGTGGATGAAAATATAAAGAGAGAAAAAAAAATAACACAATGTCTGAAAGCCAAAAATAAAATTGTAGCTAACATATTTCTTCTTGCAATATTATCTGTTTGTTGCAGGTTTTTTGTTATTAATCCATCATATTGTATTAGAAAGTGTAGATAATACTAGTTATAAATTATTGATATTGGTTGGTCTGTTATGATTTCGAGAGAATTCAAGATGTCAGTCTATCGGTCATTTTTATTGTAAATGCCGACATTTCTGTCTCAGCTCATGCACCATCATCAACGGCTAATTGGACCAAATAAAGTAGACCTGAGAAATGAGCTATGAGTCAAGAGTAAAGAATCACACCCTAATCTCAGTTCTTCAAACCGACTAGCCCAGATAATGGCTAATAAGTAAATAAAAAATGTAAAATATTTTTAACAACAAATAATATTTTGTTGACTGCACCTTAACTATCCTAGTAGTTGTATCGGTTAAACTAAGATACAGAACATTAAGTTTAACTAAAGACTTGTGATAATGATATATATTAGATAAAATTATTATAAATAAAATAAATAGAACTTGAATTCATAGATATATTCGTATAATGCTAAGTATTTTCAAATGGTAAAATATCTTAATATAAATAAATGATATATACCAAGAAAGATAGATATTTTTAAAGTAAACTATGTAACATACATAAAATCTTCGCAAAATAAATATGTGATATTTATTATAACTTGATAATGATTCCTGACAGAAATATGCAGAAAACGTAGAAACTGGTATATATACAACTTCTATTTGATAAAAGTTTTAGAAAATTAAATAAAAACATGAACACCTGTAACATTAACTAGAACTAACAAAACAAAGCTTGCAGAAATTATTGATTACATAGTGAGTTTAAAAAGAAATTACATTAAAAGTAAAAAATTAATATCTCAATTACCTGTAATCAGCTTGGTTTGCATTAGAATCAAAAGTGTCCAAGTTACCAGGGACAAAATCATCATTGTCAATATGGAGACCATTTAATATTTTAGTGGTGGGTTTCCTGAAATAAATTAGATTTATAATGATAACCGCAATATACAATTAAATTAGGTATCATATCCACAGGTAGTTTCTTTGTGATAAGTAACAAGTTTTAAATTTTCATTTGTTTCCTTTTTAATATTCTTGAAAAAAAAATTGTGAGTTTTGGTATTAAAAAACTAGCAAAATTTTATGAAATATAATTACTACCCATTAAATTTGCACATTTCGGTAACCATTTCAACAAACATTTTGAATTATAGATGATAATATAACCTGAGTCGGTTTTTTAATCTATATACAGTATATGTTCGTTACTATATACTGTAAGTAATAAAATTATTTTTAATAAAATAGAGCCAAAAACTCAAAAAGAAACACTATTATATATTATAATGCAATTGGGAAAAACCACAATGCAAAGCCTTATGTTTCAAATCTAGTAATACACCCACTTACCAGTCGACGTTTCGCCTATTCAGGCATTATCAAGACACAAAAACAAAAAGGGCTATGTGAATCACATCTCAAAGAAAAAGGTGCAATACATCCCAACGATCAACAGCCCAAACAGGCTCTAAACATGAGACAGCACCCCACCACCAAGACGTTCAGATATACGAGTTGTATGTTGAAATTATTTTTATTTTTGAGAATATTATAAAAAAAGAAATACATTTTTTTTAAATTATTGTACACTGGACTATAAATCTTTTGATTTTTATATATTGGGAAAAAACCATTCTCCAGTCATCTTAACTTCTTAATTTATATAATTCTTTAAAACGTTTCGACAACTATATGCCATTATCAATCATTTAAACAAATTTTTCTGCATCAATACAACAATCATACATAACTTTAAAGAAGCTATTTGTCTAAAAATCTTGTATTGATGCAGAAAAATTGTTTTAAATGATTGATAATAACGTATAGTTGTCGAAATGTTTTAAAGAATCTTATAAAGTAAGAAGTTGAGATGACTGGAGAATGGTTTTTTTCCTCATATATGAAAATCAAAAACGAAATAAATAAAAAGTTTAAATTTGGTGTGACGATTCGAAGCGACAACCTGCAGAACTGATACCTTAAATTAAAAAAATAAACATTTTATTTAACTTTTTAAAAATAATGATAATATAACTTACTTAGCTCTGGCTTGCTGCTGTGATAACCTTGCTTGCATTGTCACTACCATATCATGCGGAACTGTCCAAACAAGTACACATCCATCACCAGAAGCAGATACCAATCTAGAGCAATCAGGACTGAACCTTAGACCAGTCACCAGTTCTGAATGCCCTGACATAGTAGCCATGCATTCTCCAGAGTAGTAGTCGTATATACAAAGGGTTTTGTCAGTACATGAAGTAGCAACAAAAATACCACTTGCATCTAAGGTGACCTAAAATGTTAAGAATAAAATAAATGTTGAAAAAATAAAAAATACTTCTTATAGAAAAAATTTTGTTATAGAATGGTATCTTGTCAGACAATAAAAGTATACCATTAAAAAATCTTGATTGATGATCTAAAAAATTATAACAACTTAATTTACTTTATGGAGTAATATATTAGCTGATCACATTACTTTACCTTTATTAAAGAACCATCTTCACCAATGGAACCTTTAAATGTTTTACTATGTTTCCCTGAAGACACATTATATACCCTGATATTTCTATCCTGGCAAGCAGTTATTACATGTTTGTGGGACACATCAACTTCCATGTCATAGAGAGTAGTTTTTCCAGCAGCATTGCAAATTCGATTAAACTGAACCTGTCCATCTGCACCCTGAGGAATATATTAAGTTTATGAAAAATACCCTAAACATAACTGTTAATAAAATTAATTACATAGTAAAGATAATTTTAGAAATAAGACATAAACTTAGTATTTGTTTGCCTATTAATCAATTGTGCAACAACTAACTACAAAGCCAATCATTCCTGAATCAACCTATGCAATAAATAACCATACCATTGAGAAATAATAAGCTCTACTAGCTTTAAAATTAGACTTCATCGCCTTAATTTAATTTTTTAAATTATTGTAGGCCCTAAATATTCAAATTTGTTTCTATGATAGATATATTACCCAAATCATAACAGTTTCAACTACAAACCGCTTCTGCTTTTGATCAAAATTTTTTTTTTTGTATTCATTATAATATTTTCTACATAATCATCTGACAATAACAAATTATCAGAAATTAACCAGAAAGTTTTTTAAAGACAGAGTAAAATATTGGCTGCCAGCATAATTGTTAGTATATGAGGACTAGCATAGCTTTAAAGTGGATTTTTTAAACAAAGAGTCTTGCTTTGAGGAAATATTCTATAATCTTGGGGTAGATAATATGTGATATTTGAACTTACAGTTTGCAGTTGTCGGAAAATGATTGACTTGTCGGCTCCACATGACACCATTTGCAGGTTCTGAAGATTATTCAAAAACCTCACGGCAGTGATTGATGAGGAATGATCATCAAGAGTTTGAAGAAAATTGTATCCCTAAAGATTTTACAAACTGTTTGTTTCAGAGATAATAATTGATAGACACATTCAATAAAAAGAGACACAAACATTGACTTACTTGGGAAACATCAAAGACATGTACAAGACGATCCCTAGAAGCAGAAGCTAATAGTCTAAAACCAGACTCAGGACGGGAATATTCTAAACAAAGAACTTCTGCATCATGGGCTTCAATCAAACAGAGTTCTTCCAGAGATCTTGTATCATGCACTCTAAAAATAATAATACAAATTTAAAAATTAAATAATAGAAACTTATTATTTTAAAAATTACTATTTTGAAAAGAAATGAGCACCGGACCAGACCGTACGGTGTGGTCCAGGTTGTACAGAAGGAAACCTCACACTGCATGAGCGGTAGAGAGGATGGATTATGATGATGATGACTATAATGAAACCTAACCAAAACATATAAATATGCACATTTAAAGATATTTACAAATCAGTAAACAAAGTTAATATCCATAAATTGAATCTTTCTAAAATTTCCTGTTAAATTCCACACAAAACTATTTTGGTTAAATTTGCCATCTCTAGTTCAAAATTCAGACTGAAACATACTGAGTTTTAATAAAACATGGTTATCAGGGGCAATGTTATTTTTATGAAAATCGTTGAGAAGCTAAGGCATTAGAAGGCACATAATGCTAATAGCTCATATACACTATTTGAAGAGAAACCAATTCAAAAATGTCTTTCCAACTCACTCTTAATTAATCTCTTATTAAACTTAAAGTGACACTCTTTCCCATTGATCCTTGCTGTCCCTTTTCCATTTTTCTATAAGTTCATTTTTTTCATATCAGTGGTTAATGTTGAGTGATCATTAAATGCAAAATTTAATTCACTTTGATTTCACAAATCATTTTTAATGATTGCCAAACGTTTTGGAAGCTCAAAACTATAAAAAGCTAAAACAAATAAAACGGCCCAAAATTTTCTGAGGGCCTTTTCTCGTTTTCCAACAACCAATTACAGAAGCAGATTTATAATATTAGGTATTTATTATTATTAAATGAAATTTTCTGTCCTACACAAACACTTCAATTCTTGATATTATGAAGTTATTTTCTAGGAAGAACCACTTTGGAGCTATAAAAAAGAAACTGAAAACAGTTCAGAAATTTAGTATCTTCTTTTAAACTGTAACATATGCTCAGATCAATAGACTGTTCAAATCTGGCTCTATTTAGCATAAAATAAATTGATCAAAATGATCTGCTCCCCAACATTTATTTCCACAAAAAATCCTTATTTTACTTGCCTACTTGATGACATAAGTTTTCAAAATTCCAAGGTATATCGTCCATCAATTCAAATGAATTCTCATTTAAGGACAAAAAATACAAATCTTATCAAAAGTTCAACTTGAGATTACTAGTTGAATGAAATCTTGAATGTCACAGATTTCTATTTTAAAATGAATGAGGATTATCTAGAATTTTCAATAGTTTCTTGCAGTAAGTTATTTGGTTAAATAAATCTATCATCATCTACTAGCTTATCATAAAACTAATTTTAATATGAAATAATTTTTATATTTATAATAATTATAAAATATATATTCACATCGGCTTCCACGGTCTTCGGTATTGTCCATATGTCCTTTTTACGGGATGGACTGTGTAGTGTTGGTTTTGTTTGCCAAGCTTTTGCTCATCATGTAGTTAGCTTCCTGAGGGCTAGACAGTAAATGAAGTAAATGCAAACAAAGCCAACACCACACGGTCCATCCCGGAAAAAGAACATATGGACAATAAAATATAAAGTCAATACCTAATATTCCCAGCCCTGTCACCAGAAGCAAGGTGCTTCCCATCGGGACTGATCCTTAGAGACCTAACACCATTTTTACCGTCATAGGCAGCGGTGTTATCACTCCTATCTCCACCTTGCAATTCAATATCTTTTAAACAACTTAATTCTGGATCAATATACAACACTTTGAGGAGCTCCTGGAAAGAAAAATTAAATTATTAAAAAAAATTTAATGAGATTATAGAAATGAGGCGTGTAATTCATTTATTGCACTTTTCAATAGATATTTTTATTTTATTTTTTAAATTATATAATTTATACTATTCAGGAAATTAGACCCACACAATATTTCAAATAATTTTATTAATTTCAATGTATCTCAAAAAAATCAGAAGAATGTTTCGATATTTTCTACCTTTATCAAGTTTTTTAATTTAATATATTGATCATATATAAATTGATTCATTATTATGAATTGACTTGATCTAATTAAATATTGCAGATATTTTTACCTTGCTATAGATGTTTCTTTGGTAAGCTGAATCAGGTAATGATTTAATATGATGATCGACATTCCAAATACGAATAGTGTCATCAGAAGAACATGTTATAAACGATCCAGGTGGTACCAAACCACCTTCTGGAAACATTTCCACTCCCCATATGCATGCTGAGTGGTAAAGGTATGATTGAGATTTTCCTACCTAAGAACACACCATAGATATGTTAACAAAATTGTATGATAAATAACGTACAGCAATGATTTTATACTCTTACTAATATTGGTTATCTCTTTTTGTACAAGTTTATATAATCAATATTAAGTCAGGTTATTGATTTATTTTTTTAATTATCTTTTTTCCCAGACCTTTTTAATATTAACCTATAACTTGGCAATGTGATCTTCGAAAATATTTCAACCTCTAGCATAAATAGATTTTTTGAAGTGTTTTCTAATTTATCTAGTCCAAAATTATCTGACCAAAGATGATTTTCTATCCTTCTTTTTACATCCATTTTTTTTTTAAAGTCTTACTATTCCTAATTCATGATCTAACCCTTACCCGTACTTAGCTCCAAATTAAATACTCATGTTAAATATATTTATCATCTGTATTATACCAACATATGATTAGTTTGATTTTACATTTGTGAATCTGGCAACGTTTGAATATACTTAAGAGTATTCTTATGCTTAAACATGGTACTTTTAATTACTAGGTTTTCAGATGTAACAAACTTTACTAGTAATTTACTGATAATGAATCCCATCACCATTACTATAATTGCGCAGACTTTCTTATCCAGCCACAGGGTAATATTACTTCTTCATTTCCCATCTTTATGCTCATATCTCATATTATTTTCAAGTAGCTTTGTGGTAATATTTTTAAAAACCCAATCTTTTTTATCATAAAATTACTATTTTACTGCATTATCATTGCTTTTGGTAAAAGGATGTATGTTTATCAATGCAATTTTAAAACAATGATTGTTTCAATAAAATTATCCTATCCATAAAATTATTTTGATTGAGATTTGTGCAGGTTATATATTGTATAAAATAATTCTTGAAAAGGAGCAGCTGATATTCAATCACGATCAATCAATATATCGAAAGCAATCTATTGCTAATCAGGAAACCAGTATCTAAACAATAATTACCACTCACTCCAAACCAAATAAATAGTGAGCTTTCCTTCAATTAACAAACCACCCTTCTTCTGCTAAGTGAACAATATCCCTTATTCTGGTTTGTGACCAATTATGACAAACTTCTTACATTCCATGTTATACCATACCTTACAGTACACTATAGCTAAATCATTACCTTTCAACTTACTATGAAACCAGTCTCCACCTGGACACACGCACGAAGGGAGGACTGGTTTAACTTAGGATAATAAGCATTATACTTAACTAAGATCTATTACTATTTTACTTTGTAAATTAAAATATATGCTAGTAGGGTGTTCAAATCTATGCCACGCTGTTGCAGCAAGCCTGGGGGGCCACCCTCATTGTTGGTCAGTGAGCCAATCAGACTGAGTTGAGAGGAAATTTTAATGGGATTTTCACCAGCTATCCATAAAATTATTTTGATTGAAATTCGTGCAGGATATATATTGTATAAAATAATTATGTTTAACCATGAGGATTAAAAGATGGATTTGAGATCATTTTTTTTTAAGAAGCCTTTTACACAACATGGTGCAGGCGCTCAATAACTCATGTTGCCAGCAGTTGTGTCGGTCCCTTTCTCTTGTCCCCACCCTTACCCACTCCCTATACATGCTCGTAGTAGGTGTTAATTAACAATGATTTATATAATATTGTATTTTGTATTGTATATATAATTGCAACACTGCGTTGGTTGTGAACACTGTGTCCGTTATAAGGAAGGTTCAGTATGATGTTATACGTTCTCCATGTTGTTGTTTTGTGGTTAATAAAAAGCACGTTTTAATGTTCAAAGTTTGTATCTTTAATTATCCCCGTAATCCTTAACAGGGTTATGGGCCCAGAACGGCCATCGGTTTTATAGTGGATTAATAAGTGTTAAAGGACAGAAAATGTTAAAAGAAAAATATCAAATTGTCCCTTTCGCGGGGGACAATTACAACGCATGGGAGTTTCGATTGAAAAGTATCCTGCGGGATAATGGAGCAATAGAGGCGATCGAAAAGGAGGATTTCAGTAAATCTACGGATAACAAGCAATTGCAATTGGAAGCTAAAGCCCAGGCTATTATAATAGCGGCAACCGCCGACAGTCATCTCGAATACTTGAAGGACAGATCTGCTTATCAAATGATTAAAAGCATGGAAGACAGCTTTAAGAAGAAAGGTACACGATCTAAATTATTTATAAGAAGAGAGTTGTCCGATATGAAATTCGACGAACGGAAACCTTTAATGGAACATTTTATTGACATGGAAAAGCTATTTGCACAACTCGGGGATGCTGGCAGTGAGCTCTCGGAGGAAGAAAAGGTTAACTATTTACTGCTATCCATGCCGAAATCTTATGAAGGCATTATCACGGCTTTGGAAACTGTGGAGGAATTGAAAATGGACTTCGTGAAAAACAGACTGCTTGGAGAAGAGGAAAAACGGAGGAGCGATCAAATCCCTTGACTCTTCAATCTTCTTGTGTTATGAATGTGGACGCCCCGGACACAAAAAATCCCAGTGTAGGAGCACTCAGCAGGCACGACACAGGACTGGCGACTGGAGACTTCACGGCCGTGGACGTGGCGACTGGAAGTACAACAGAGGCCGAGACGACAGTAAGGCAACTCGTCATCAGACCCAGGGTAGAGGTAGAGGAAAGTCATTTCTTACAGGCACTGAAAATACTGAAGGGAACAAATTTGTAAGTTTTATGTCCTTTAGTCCTGACACCGAACAGCAGAATAAGAATAGTTTTAAATGGGTTGTTGACTCAGGTAGTTCATTTCATCTTGTAAATGACATTAATTTATTCTTTAATTATTGTAAACTGGATAAGCCAATTAAAATTTCAGCTACCAAAAATGGCGTTGATTTAGAGGCTCTTGGTGTAGGGACAATAAAATGTTATTTAAGTGATTTTAAAGTTGATATTATATTAAATGATGTGTATTATGTACCACAATTAAGAAAGAATTTATTATCTGTTTCCAAAATGGAAAAGCATGGTTTACAGATCATCTTCAATAAAGGGGAAGTTAAAGTTTTCTCACAAACCAATGAATTGCTTATGGTTGGGCATAGACTAGGGTCCCTTTATTTTTTAGAATTTAAAGTAATATTTAATGATTGTTATTATGGTGCAAAATCAGACACCAATGATAATTCAGTAGAAATTTGGCACAAACGATTTTCTCACTTAAGCTACAGTAGTTTGAAAACTTTAGTAAATAAAAATATGGTTGATGGTTTAACTGATTTGAAAGAAAAAAATTTAGAAAATAAGCATTGTGAACCATGCATACTTGCTAAGATTATACGCCTTCCTTTTAATGGGAAAATGTATAAGGTTAGGAAACCCTTAGAACTAGTACATACCGATGTTTGTTCTGTTAGCCCTTCTACGTGGGACGGGTTAAACATTTTGTTACTTTCATAGACGATTTTACCCACTTCACCGCAGTTTACTTATTAAGAGACAAGTCTGAAGTTTTTGAATATTTCAAGACTTATTATAATTATGCTAGTAATCATTTTGGTCATGGTATATTGAAGTTAAAGTCAGATAATGGTGGTGAGTACATTTCTAGAAATTTTAAATCCTTTTGTGATGAAAAGGGCATAGTATTGCAGTATACTGCTGCATATAATCCCAAAATGAACGGAGTAGCTGAAAGAATGAATCGTACTCTGACTGAAAAGGCGCGTGCATTATTGTTAGATTCACAGCTTCCTAAAGAGCTTTGGGGCGAGGCCCTGAGATATGCAGTATATGTCACTAATCGTAGTCCCACTGCTTCCCTTAATGTTACACCATTTGAAATGTGGGAAGGAAGACGTCCTAATGTGTCTAATTTTAGAATATTTGGGTCATCTGCATATGCCCATATTCCCCAAAAACTCCGAATGAAGTTAGACCCTCGTGGTGTGAAATTGAAAATGGTTGGATATGCTCCGGGGGGATACAGATTATGGGATGCTAATGAAAGGAGGATACGCATAGAACGAAACGTATTGTTTAGGGAAGAAACATGTTCAGAGTCCCCTGAAACGATTAGTATTGATGTGGAGTCTATCTCGGATAGGAAGGAGAAGGATGGTGGTAGTAGTGGTAGAAGTCCTGAGAAAACCAAAACCCCTTTAATTTCTGATAAAACCCAAACCCATGGTACTGAGAAAATTTTAACTTCTGATAATAATTTAGAATCATTACAACCTGAGGGAAGGGATACAGATAATGTTAATTCTAGGGAGAAAAGAAAGAAAACTAAACCAAAATATTTAGAAGATTTTGTCACTGATGATTCAGATTTAGGTGATATATTAATGGCATCATTTTTATCTTGTTCCAATGGTAATGTCCCAGAAAAGTATAATGATATAGATTCTTATGACGATAAAGATAGGTGGTATGAAGCGGTAAATGAAGAAATTAAATCTTTAGAGGAGAACAAGACTTGGGAAGTTGTAGAAAAATCAAACGATGTTAAGTTAATTGATTGTAGATGGATTTTTACAAAAAAGGCGGGTGATGTATATAAAGCTAGATTAGTTGCAAGGGGGTTTCAACAGGAAGGTAGCTTTACTGAAATTTATTCTCCCGTTTTGAAATTACAAACTCTCCGAGTTCTTTTATCATTAGCTGTTCAAAGGAACTATTTAATTCATCAAATGGATGTTAAAGGTGCTTTCCTTCATGGTGAAATTGATGATGTATACTTAAAGCCCCCACCTGGTGTAAATATAAATAAAAATTATGTCTTGAAATTGAAAAAATCACTTTAAGGTCTTAAAAAATCTTCAAAAAATTGGTACAATAAATTTTATGATTTTATGAAAAGTAAAGGGTTTCAAAGAGCAGAAAGTGATTATTGTTTATATTTTAAAGATGGTATTTACATTTTGTTGTATGTGGATGATTTATTAATTTTGGGTGAGGACAATTCAAGGATAAATAATGTTAAAGAAATTTTATATACAGAATTTAAAATGAAAGATTTAGGATCTAAAAATTTAAAATATCTGGGTATTAATATTATTCAGGATAGTGACTGTTTATATATTAACCAAAAAGAGTATTTAGAATCTATTTTGACAAAATTTGGTATGTCTGAAGCAAATGCTAGTGAATCACCCATGGAAGTTAATGCTAATCTTGATGATTGTACGGTTGATTACTCTTTAGAGCATAAATGCAGAGCTTGTATAGGCTCTTTAATGTATGGTGTAGTAGGCTCAAGACCTGATTTGTGTGCTTCTGTTTCACATTTAGCAAGATATCAATCTAGACCATCAGAAAGGTTATGGCAATGCTTGAAAAGGGTTTTAAGATACGTTAAGGGTACCATTAATTATAATTTAAAATATAATAAGAATTGTAATTCCGAACCACTAGTTGGATATGCTGATGCAAGTTTTGCTATAGATAAAGATAGGAAATCTATAACTGGTTATATTATATATTTAAAGAATTTGATAACAGTGTTATTTGGCGTAGCAAAAAGCAGAGCACTGTAGCTTTAAGCACTACTGAGGCAGAGTTATACTCCCTCAATGAAGCCGCTCTGGAGGCTTGTTGGATTAGAAAATTATTAAATGAGTTAGACGTTAGTTGTAATACCACTACCATATATGAAGACAATAAAAGTACAATATTTTCTGTTTGTAATCCAGATCAAAAAAGAATGAAACATGTGGACGTAAAATACAACTTTATTAAACATAAAATAGAATGTAAGGAAATTTGTGTTATGTATATACCTACAAAGCAACAAATAGCTGATATTTTTACGAAACCATTAAATAAAACCTCCCATAATTATTTTGTACATAAATTAGGATTGGAATAGAATTTAGTTCGCATTGTGTATTTATAGTATTTTTAATTGTGTTAATGCATTGTGTATTTTTAATTTTGTTAATAAAAATCATGTAATCATATTTTGTTAATACAAATCATGTAATGTTTGAAATTATTGAAATGCTAGTTATGTTAATATAAATCATTGGGGGGGAGGTGTTAATTAACAATGATTTATATAATATTGTATTTTGTATTGTATATATAATGGCAACACTGCGTTGGTTGTGAACACTGTGTCCGTTATAAGGAAGGTTCAGTATGATGTTATACGTTCTCCATGTTGTTGTTTTGTGGTTAATAAAAAGCACGTTTTAATGTTCAAAGTTTGTATCTTTAATTATCCCCGTAATCCTTAACAGTAGCCAGTGTAAAACTACTTTTTGGTGCGTAACAGTTTATTTTTTCGTATTCACTTAATATTGTTTATATTTGCTTGCATATGGCGAAAATATTTTATTTTCATATCCGACTGATAGACCAAAATCCTCATTGGGGTATATGAGTAATAAACCATTGGATGAAATGATTGAACATATTCGCACCATCTATTCTAAAAACTACACTGTTATTCGACCAGTAGATTCGGTTAAAAAAAAACAAGGTTTAAAAGCTGCATTGTTGATTTTGTACAAGAAGCTTTACGACATTAAGGAAATCCAGATCTTAGTGTCAAACAATTAACTGAATTAGAAACTATTTGTAACTATCTTTTCTGGAAAAAAGTTAACTGCAGATGAGCTTTGGCATAAATTAATTATACAAAATATTGGCTTCGGTTTAAATTTATTAAAAATAATTTGCTCATCAGATGCTTTACATTTGCATTTATTAAAAGCTTCAGCACAAACATATGTTTGGATAAATGCTGACTAAGTACATCTACAGCCTATTGATTATACCTTATTTGGCTACGAAAGAAAAAAAACGGTAAATTGTACCCACAGCACCTGACGGAGCTACCGTTACTGGAATTGTTGATCCAGCCCTTTAAATGTTCATCAAACTGTCAAATAAAGGCTTGTTCTTGTAAAAAATTACAATTAAATTATATTTCGCCTTGCAAATGTATCAATGATTGTCAAAATAAAAAAGATTGAATTTTATATTTTGCTTCTGAAGACCTATGTTAAAATTTGATTTTTAGTAAAAAATAATTTTTTTATCAACAATTACTGTTTTTATTTTTAATTTTTGTTTTATTTTCAATTATCTAGCTATAAATATCTTTCATTTTAAGAAACAATGGGATATTGTTACTAGAATAATCATTAAAATGGTTCTGAAGGATTTGTTCAATTTATTTACTTTATATCTAAGGGATTGGGGTATAAAAAATAAATGGATCAAAAGCCTCCTGGCAACATCCAGAATTATAATCTGCAAGCTTTTCTGAGTTCAAAACGATCTATAGAATGCGGTCTTCACATTTTGCATACTGAACTCCATACAGCTCCCGGTCTAACAAATGAATAGTTTAATTAAAACATTTTACAACCTAGTTTTATAAATCCACATTATATGTAATAACTGAATTAATTGGGAAGAAAGATTTAAATTTGTTTTTAAAATTATCTCTTAATAAACAGAAAAATATAACAATTATACAACAATGGCAGTATAAGTGAGATGAACAACTATACAATTGCAACAAAGGAGTTGGTCTGCCGCTAGGTGGACCGGAGGTATCCTCAAGTAAAAAGTAAACATAAAAATAAAAATTGTAAGCAAAAATAAAAAGTTTATAATTTATTTATTTTAAAAAGCATTCCTCTCTCTTGTTAGTTGTTACAATTTTTAAATATTTTTATTTGAAAAGAAAAGATATGTACAGGACTGGGATTCTAACCCAGGTCTCCCATGTTTCCGACATGGTACTCTTCCAACAGAGCCATCCTAGTTTGAATCTCTTCACTGATCCCATACATATACAGATGTATAGAAGGGGAAGAATGTTCATTGAACATTACTTTAATTAGGATTTTGTTGACTTACGTCAGTATATATTATTATAATTTATTTATTTTATTTTTGTTATTCGTTATAATTTTTAAATATTTTTATTTGAAAAAAAAGATATTCTTTTCAAATAAAAATTTATAAAAATAAAAATGTTTTTCCACAGAAATTATTTCTTCAGTTAAAATGAAAAACAGTCAAAAAACTTAGGAAAGTAAGAAGAATGTTTATCATGATGATATGTAATTAACAATATTTTTTATTTAAAAGATAAAGTAAATTACTTACCCTTTTGATATCTTTCACATCCCAAATGTACAGACTATGATCATTATATACACAGGTTAATTTACAACTTTGTTCATCATAAGTGACAGCAATTGTATCGGGATACTTGGCATTACTTGGGTGCGATGCCATATGACTGCAAGTTGTAAACATAGAAAAACTCATAAAAACATTTAGATAATAATAAAAAAAATACAATCATCATAAATGTTAATACTACATAAATACTAGAAATAAATGCTATTTACCAGGCTTTAAATTTTATTATTAAAAGAAAAGTGATTGAGATTTAAGCAATAATAATACTTTTCCGATATAAATACTTCATAATCCTACAATATTTCATATTTTTGTGTATGGTATAAACATTTTTATATTTATATCTGAGCACTAAAGAATATTGCCCGGGGAGGCTACTTGGGGTGGTATCCGTAGTGTGTTTAACATGAATGGCTTTTGTCGTAATGCAGGGGCAAGTGTAAAGTGATGTGGATACTGTACTGTTGTGTATTTAAGTAATTTTCTTAGCAAATCCCTAAGAATTCAGAGGCTATCTGCACTATTGAGAGGTGCGTTCACTACTTCAAATCTTTCTCTACATTATTTCCAAAGAAGTAATATTTTAAATTATATTAAAGGCCCATTTTAACTGAAAAGGATACCTTGGTTTTCATTTAATTACAGCATTAATAATTCCACTGAATATGCATTTTAAACTTGAATAAAAAGCATGAGTAATTTTCAATATCCCACTAGATAGCACTAGTGTGACACCCTCAAATGATCATTATAGCTTTGATAAAGATGTTGGTCGCTAAGCTTAGAAATTAAAAAACAATTCTTACTAAAATCACTTTTGAAACTTACCTAATATCCAATCCCTGAGCTACATCCACACCAAGATAATGGGTCCTAGGAAGAGTTGTGATGAACTGAAGTGTTTGAGGGTCAAAACATCGAACAATGCCATCTGCACAGCCAATAAATATTCTTCTCTCACCAAGAGCCATACAATTTGCACTAGTAGTCTGTAAATTTATAAACCATTTTTTTATAAATCTAGCATGTACTTATGTACAGAACAGTAGTTTAAAAACTAATTTACTATAAACTAACATAAATAATTACAAATTATGTTACTATAATAATTACATGCTATAAAAAATTATTATTGCAACTACAAATAATTACCATTGCAATAACAATGAAAAAGATTCAGAATAAATAATAAGTTAAAAACTTACAATACCAAGAATTAGTCATAACTTGAATAATCAAGACAAAGAAGTACCTATCATTTAGGCATTAGAAATTTTAGGAGCCAAAATTTAAAGAAAAACAAGAGCAAAGGATATAAATTCCGGTAAAGTTTAGGCTATTCCTTTAACTTTTATATGTTTTTTGTATAATTGAAACACTAGTAAATACTTTCTAGGTAAACTAAAAGAATACTGCTCCATTTGAAATCAAGATAAAACATTTTCAAAATTAATGGTTAAATTAAAAAAAACTACTGAGCTTTTCATAATGATGGTTCAAAGATCAACAAAAATATTCATAGGACAAATGATCATGATCGTAATAAAATCGTAATAAAATTAGAACTGAAAAGTATCTGTTCAGTTTTTAATGCTGAAGCTAAAGCCGTCCAGGAAGCCGAATAATACATATAGAAAATGGAAACACTCAAGTTCATTATAGTGTAACTGCATTGTTTTGTAAACAACTTTTTCGTTCATTTATAAACATGAGAATTGAGTAAATAATTTAAATAACTAACATACTAATTTCAGGAACTACCAATCCAATACTAGGGAAACAAAAGTTATTTTTGTGGCAGATAGAATATATTTGAGCAAACTTTAGGCTTTATAAGAATGTGCTATAACCCATACAAATGGTGTAAAGACTATAAATGAGCTGTTATTTTTAAAAGTGGCATAAGTACATTTGGATCTAAAAAAAAAGTCTTTAATTCTTATAAATAATTTTAATGATTATTATTTCACAATCAAAAGTTAGGATAGTGTGAAAAACATCCTGCGAATTACTAAGTGATGAAAACATAACGTTTGCCCATATTTTAACATTCATTCAAATGCAAATCCAACCAAATACATCACTAAGGGAAATAGTGACCAACATTCCTTGCCATAACAACTTCATATCCATAGAAGCAAATGGAAGAAACCTTTCAATAGGTTTGATATTATTGTTTAAAAATATTATTATGTAAATAAAATATTAGGGTTGAGGGTAGTGTGAAAACCTGAAACTTATTTAAGTGAAACTTAAATGCCCCACATAAAAAGTTTTTGCCATTTTTAATATTCATTTGATCATATTTGCAATAAATGAAACACAACAATCAATTATAGATAATCCTATTAAAGGATATTTTTAATTTGATGAGTTAATTATGTATCTTAATTACAAATTGACATTGCAATGAAAAAAAGGCAAGTTAAGACCACTTTCAAAACAGTTGGTAAACAATGATTTTTTAATAGTCGACATAATTTAACACGCTGACTGCCATCGACAAGTTTTATCATGGTTTGCATTATTACCTTGGAAACCAACTATGAGGTAACTTTTAGTTTGTTTACTTGCCATATCTGTACAGCTACAATTAAATTTGTAGTACATCAGTGTAATTATGAATAGATATCCACAAGGAAAAGAACAAAAAATCAAGATTGGCTTACTCAAAGAGAAAATTTAATAAATGAACTGAAAATATACTGTTACATAATGTATGTAAGACCTACTGTAAAAGAATATTTTTATTTCCAGAATCTTGAAAAGTACTGTGACAGTGTGCTAAATTATGATTAAAACACACGCATGTGCTCATCATGCACACCCTCAGATTTATGTGTGTCATAAGCTATCTATGAAAAACTTGGTAAAAAACTAACCCTGAGTTCAACCCATTTGTCCAGTAATCTTCTACTGTTAAATTCACAAAGTAAACCTGATCTAGTTATGGTATATGTTGAATCAGCCGATTCTCCAAGGCCACAAGCAACATCAACAAAGTCATTATTCCTCTGTTCTCCAAGTATTGCAGATCTTCCCATCAGTGGCACAGGTTCTTTATACTAAAAAAATAAAATTTTCTAAAAAAAATTAATAAATCTTGAACTCACATTTACACTTACATCATATAGAATTAAACCGAATTTATATCACAAGAACTGGCTTCCCGATGTGACTCCTATCACAAGGAAAAATCTCTTATTTTCATTTACTGAATTGTGAAAAGAAAGGTTAATAAATGAAAGTACTGACCGTCTCATATTGTTTTGTTTATGATCTGTAGCACCATAATAGCTTACAAATTATTAAAAAAATGGTTAATGATTTTGTTTTAACTGTTACTTTTTTAATTATTAAAAAAAAATCTATAATGAACCTTTTTTAGGGTGGAAGTCAACAAATTAATTTTTGTATAATTTTTTTTTTAACCTCCAACCGGATCATTTTCTTCCTCATATATGTAAGGTCAACTATTATTATTTAAGATACACTTTTTTAGTTTTTAATGCATATTGCATATATACAAAAATGAAAGTCTCAGAGGATTTTGCAAGAACTTTAAAATATCAAGTATGATAATCAAATTTAAATTTTCCAAGCCACGACACTGACTCTTTCATACACGTTACTGACATTAAAATAAATTTGGTAGACATTAATCACAAAAATTAATAAATTTATTTATTATTATAATTTATAGATTAATTATTTTCAATCATTTATTGCGACAAGAAAAATAATGAATTCATAGGTAAATTCTAGATATGGCATGACAGTGTACTGACATTTAAGTGATAAATTTGAGTTTTCTCTGGACTGCAAGTTATATGTAAAAAAGAAGTGATGAAATTGCTCATTCATATTTTATAAATAGATTGTTAATGGATGACTAGTGACAGCAAAGAGTACATTTATAAACACTGTTAGAATGCAATCACCCAAATATCCATTAGTCCTTAATTTAATAATTTAATAAATTAATAAAATCTTTATGTAAAGGAGAATCATTACTAATAAAAAGTGCAATAAAATAATAAAAATTATAATAAAAATAGAAAATAGATACTGTACCACTTCATTACTTACTTTAGAGCCACGATGATAATCCAGGTACCAAAACTTCACATGGCGGTTGCCCACGGTAACAAAATATGTTCCATTTTCAGCAAAAGAAATGGCTTTTACTTTGGTTGATACTTTATTTGATGCTACTTTTAACCCAGCTCTCCAATCCCATACATTTACAATCATATCATGTTGAGAACCAACAGAGACAATATACTTCTGTGTTGGAGAAAAGGCCTAAAACATATATTTATACATGTGGGTAAATATATAAATATATATATATATATATATATATATATATATATATATATATATATATATATAATATTTAGATCTTGAGTTTCAGTCTTTTATTTCTTTATTAATTTCTCAGGCGACGTTTCGAGACTAGGTTAGTCTCATATTCATGCCCTGACAGTGAACAAATGAGCTTTTTAGTAAAAAACATCAAACAGCACACTAAAATAGATGTAAAATGACTTGTGTAAGATAGGGTGTACTTACAATTTCTAAAGAATGAATCAGTTTTTCATTAATCTGTTGCCTCTTAAAACAGCATAAATTGTTTGTATTGTAATTGCTGTGATCAATGAACAAGTAATCCATTTTTTAGGAACAGCAGTTTATTTAATTGTTGAATCATATTAGATTATTGTTATTTTTATATATTATGAATTGATTAAATTTGCATAACACGAGCTAAGGCCCTGAACATCCGATTTTTTGTTTACAGCGCGATTTCTATATTTCTCTATAGTTATCATCTCCTTTATATTCCGTTTGAAACTATTTTTCTCTTGGTGTATTATTTTAGGTTTATCAAATTTAAAGGTATGTTGTGTATTTCTAAAATGTGTAGTGAGAGCTGTTTGATCTGGTTTATTGGGGTTTTTTATTATTGAATCACAACTATATTTGTGTGGGTACACTCTACGTTTTAAGTATTGTTCCGATGTTCCGAAATAGGATTTACCGCATTTTTCTTCACATTGTATTTCGTACAAGACATTTGATTTTAGCTCTAATTTATCCGAATCTTTGGTTTTTGTAAATAGTCTTGACACAGTGGCTGTGTTTTTGAAAGTAATTGCGGAGTCTTTTTTACTTTTATTACCGGTGAGTGTTTTTGCTAGTCTTTCTGAAAGTGTTGGTATATAAGGTAATGTATAGTATTTTTTAGGATTTGTTTCATTTAGGTTGTTTTGGTTAGAAAGTGTTTTTGTTGTTTTTAATAAATTGCGAAGGAGGCTGTGCGGATAACCATTCTTTAATAAGAGGTCCACTACGTTGTTTTCGGCTGTTTTTTGGTGTATTGGGGATGATAATTTTCTCGCGCGATTTATTAGATTTTTAGCCGTATTTATTTTATAGCTTTTGGGGCATTGGCTTGTGTAGTGTATGTATCGACCAGAGTGAATAGGTTTTTGCCACCATTTAGTTTCTATTTCTCCGTTTGATTTTCTGATTAAGAGAACATCTAAAAATGGTATTTTATTATATTTTTCAAATTCAATAGTAAAATTTAATCGAGTGGAATATTTATTAAATTCATTTAAAATTATTTCTTTTTCATTATTTTCAGTTGGTATCGCTGTTATTATATCATCCACATATTTGAATAGAAACGGGATATTAAATGGTATTTTTGGTATGACTGTATTTAACAGTTCTTCTAAGTAAATATCAGCTAAGATAGGTGAAATAGGAGATCCCATAAGGCAGCCGAATTTTTCATTGAATTGAAAATATCCTCTATCTGTACATAGGGCCAGTAATTGTAAAAATAGTTTTTTGGGGATTTTTGTATGCGTTTTTAATTTATTCCAATTTTTTTCTATTATAGTTTTTATTTTAGAAATGCATATGTTAGTAAATAAAGACGAGGCATCTAATGAGATTAATTTATAACCTTTAGGAATTTTAATATTTGTGATTTTTTGATGAAATTCAAATGAATCTTTAAGATTATATTTATTTGTAGATAAGTGATTTAACAATTCAGCTAAGTATTTTGAAAGCTCATACGTCGGTGAATTTATGAATGATACTATAGTTCTGACTGGGTTTCCGGGTTTATGATTTTTTATAACTGTATATAATTTAGGGGCCTTAGCTCGTGTTATGCAAATTTAATCAATTCATAATATATAAAAATAACAATAATCTAATATGATTCAACAATTAAATAAACTGCTGTTCTTAAAAAATGGATTACTTGTTCATTGATCACAGCAATTACAATACAAACAATTTATGCTGTTTTAAGAGGCAACAGATTAATGAAAAACTGATTCATTCTTTAGAAATTGTAAGTACACCCTATCTTACACAAGTCATTTTACATCTATTTTAGTGTGCTGTTTGATGTTTTTTACTAAAAAGCTCATTTGTTCACTGTCAGGGCATGAATATGAGACTAACCTAGTCTCGAAACGTCGCCTGAGAAATTAATAAAGAAATAAAAGACTGAAACTCAAGATCTAAATATTATATTATTTCCATAACAGTCAAGAAAAGTAAAAACCAATATATATATATATATATGCATATAATATATTGTATTATATATATGTATGAGCATGTATATAAACAATGTATAAGAGAGGGGTTTAAAGAAATAAAAAATATTATCATAATATAATATGCTCTGAGATTCTGCAGCGAGACATGTATATATCTAGTATTATTTTGATTAATAAAGTAACAATACTATGTACTAATTTCAACAAAATCAGGGAGCTCTAGCACCTACTGAAATAATAATTTATTTTTAATTTTCTATGAAAATCAATATTTATACCCAAAATCTAAATGGATCGTTTGTTTTCAATAGGATTTACTCCTGTTGAATAATAATCAATTTGATTCCTCCTTAGAATTAAACCAAGAGCAAAAATGATTAGGATAGTGAAATTATTTACTTTAAAAATTATTTATAAATTATATGCTGAAAAATCAGATGGAACTTACAAGACAGTTAATGGAATATTTGTGACCCGTCATCTCAGCAATGACAGTGCCCTCTTGAAGATCCCAGAGCCTGAGGGAAGGTGCATGGCCACACTCACCAGTGGCAAGGTACCTGCCATCAGGAGAAAACCTCAAGCAGGTTATGGTCTTTCTGCATGTATTTACTACATGGCTCTGTCTTCCTCGGCTGCTGCTCTCTGTCAGTACAACGGTACATCTGTAATAACACAAAATTTTAAAACTGAAGTTCAGCTTATACAATTGCAAATTTTTCAAAAGTTTTGTGCCCAAATTTGAATTTTCAAATGCAATTATTCAACTAATATATTGAATTATTCAACTAATGCCTAGGATTAATGGTTTAATTTAGACTATCCCAGAATTGCTACGTCTAGAAGACTATATTGCACTCTAATTCACATTAACTACTAGTAGTGGGTGGATGTTCAGGTAGAATTCACTGATTCTTAACAACTGGTTGGGAATTGGAGATTTATTTTAAGTAATCAATGGGGCAATTTTATATTGAAAATGAATTAGGGAATTGGAGATTTATTTTAAGTAATCAATGGGGCAATTTTATATTGAAAATGAATTAATCTTAATGAATCCAACTTTCCCACCATGGAATTTTTATTATTTTACTATACTGGCAGATCAGTAAGAATCTTAATTTGAAACTTATGAGGGAATGAAATATAATTTAGAGGACAATTCAGAAAATAGAATCAATTCTATTATTCTTTTTAGACAATTATTCTAAAACTATAAATAATTAAAACACAATTAAAAAAAATATATATTGAAATGGAAAAAGGCACATAACATAAAAGAATACTTATAAAGGTGAGTTATATTGAAATTCATTTTTGTATATATTTTATATTTATTCATTATTAAGATGTTTACAAAGTTTTGTAATAGCTCAGTAGAAACAAATTTCTAAGGAAAAAATAAGGTTTGATTATATTATGAGTAAATGGCATATTTGTCCCTTGAAAAGATTTTATCTCCCTGGACATGTCAGATCAGTTTTCCAAATGGCCACCTTAACTTTAAATGTATTCAATGGACCAATGATATTATTTTAAATTAACAAATCCTCTGCTTATATAATGTACATATAGCACTTGAATCCCACCAATTAATTCATTTACTCACATCAGTCATCAGTCACTGGAGGCAACTCATACAGGCCGAACATAGAAGTGATGATTATACCCCATAAACACCTTATCAGGTATAGTGTTGTGGTTTTCCAGGAATAAAATACGAGCAGACACCCAGAGATTTGGTTCAAAAGATGGCTTACATCAATGAAAAAATATAGATTCCTCCTGAGCCTGCTGATCCATTAAAGCGCACAATCCTTGGATCTAGACCGATTGTCCTTGAATGCTAGTGTACATTGATGGGAAGGAAATTTGTGAATCAGTCCCAAAGGGTTATGTAGTTGTAATGTCACTGTACCATTGAAACCATGGTTCGCAGCAATGTGAATTTGGGTTACCCCTCCAAGCTGTATATGCTACTGTAAGCAATGTATAACATAACTCGACCATGGTATATTGGACCAATCGATAAAAAAATCTGGTAACTCTAGATAAAGAAAATATTTCCTTGGCTTGTCGAAATTCATCTCAGTTCAGTTCGTTGAGCCCTGAATAGTAAAACAATTTTAGTATTGTGAGTGAGTGAGCATTCCCACGATAAAAAGATATTGGAATTGTTAAAGGATATTGAATTGTGGATATAATTAAAACAAACTGTAAGTTCTCTCTTAGGTCAACAGGTGAAGGTTACAAGAGAGCAGGGTGAAAGTGGTTCTCAACAGTCCCCATCACTACCAGCTAAGTCCTAGTAAACCTTTTAGGGTAGGTTTATACTATGGCGTTCGGACGTGACGTTTTTTTCCGTCGGAGCTGGCAACACGTGGTTAGGAATGAGAACGTTGGTATAGGGGCGGTAGCGTTCAGCGTTAGACGTCGGGACGATCGTCCACTTTTTTCTACCGTTGCATGTCGGCGGACCGGCGTTTGGACGCCTTACCTCGACGTCCAAGGTCACCAATGAAACACATTGACTAGAATGGCAGTGTTGTTATTGCGACGTTAGCGGTAACTTCTCTTGCACCCGGCCTTTGTTTTCGTTAGTAGTGTGTGTTAAATTATTCATTTTTTAAATATATTTGTGAAATAAATGGGAGACCAGGATAGGCTGATTCAGCTGGTCGAGCAGCATCCAGTTCTGTGGGATCAGTCTCTTGATTTATTCAAAGATAGAGAGGAGAAGGAAAAGGCCTGGAAGGCGGTTGCTACAAATTTCAATGAGGACTGGGATCAGCTCGAGGAAAAAGAGCAAAAATCTAAAAGTAAGTTGCTACAGTATTTTATTATTCAACTTGATAAAATATAAACGTAACTATGCTAAAATTAAGAAATAATGTACAAACTTATTTAATTGTTATTTTAACTTTTTATTATTTATAATAATAATTTAAAAAAAATTTATTATTTATAATAATAAAAAAAATTTACAAAAATAACAATAAATCTTTATCGTTGTTTTTTAAATATATTGATAGTAGAGTAATGATTTTTGTTTGTTTTTGTATTTTCACTTGAAAAGGGAAAGCAGAAATAGCTCATGAAACGTAGTGTACGAAAAAATGAAAAAATAAACACCTATATTGTTTTTATACAATTGTTTATTATTTATTAAAGTCTGGAAAGCTAAATAATAATTAATTAAGTTTGTATAAATTTAACCAGACAAAAAAATACATTTATCTTAAGAAATAATGTTTTTGCCAATGCGTTTTGTAAGTTTCATAAGTCGGTATATAAAAAGATAACAGTAGATATTTATTATATCCTACATGTAGTAAAGTTTCAGTTTAATAAATATGATGGTGTTGAAATGGTACTGCTCCTGGTCCCAGGAAGTATCGGGCAAAGTAATCTCTGATTTCGTGACCTTGCTGACGAGGACCAGTACCAAAGTTTTGCACATCACAAAAAGGATAGGTTTCTGATTCCTCATAGTTCAATCCATCGCGATTTCGAACAAAGTTGTGCAACACGCAACAAGCTTGAGTTATCACGTCAACGAAATCGGGCTCTACAAGCATAGGTGTATGAAACACTCTCCACTTGTTTGCGAGTAGACCAAAAGCACATTCAACTGTTCGGCGAGCTCTGGACAGACGATAATTGAATACTCGTTTTTCGGCATTAAGATTGCGTCGTGAGTAGGGTCTTAGCAAATTTGTATGTATAGAGAACGCTTCATCACCAACTAAAACAAAAGGCTGTGGGTTTTCTGTGGTGTTTGGAAGGCACGTCGGAGGGGGCAAATTCAACATGTTTGAGTATAGCAATCTCCCAAAAGGACTATACGAAAACACTGTAGAGTCCCCTTCTTTTCCATAAGCTCCAACATCGATGGCAATGAACTTCAAATTAGCGTCAACCGCTGCCATCAGAACTAACGAAAAGAATTTCCTATAGTTGAAATAAAGTGTCCCAGTATTTTTGGGATTCTTACACCGTACATGTTTTCCGTCGACTGCACCAACACAATTAGGGAAGTTAGTTTTTTTATAAAACGTGTCTGCGATTTCCAACCACATATCTCTCGTAGGTACTGGCATTTCAACTGATTTCAAGCAGGTCCAGATTGCCTTGCAACACTCCCTAACTATATCTCGAATGGTAGCCTTATGTAGGTAAAATTCATACTGTAAGGCTGAGAAAGTATGCCCCGTGGAGAGGTATCTGAAACAAACAGTAACAATGAGCGTGTTAATTTAGTGATAAATAGGTTTTTAATATTGATTTGTTGGCATTTTGTTCAGGCAATAGTTGTCAAAAACTTTATTATAATATGCACTAACATTACTATTCTTATATTCTTTTTAATCAGTTGTAGGTGTGAAAAAAATGTGGAAGCACATTAGAGACGCTTTCATGAAGCACAATCGACCCCCGAAATCTGGTGATCCAGCTCCGAAAAGAAAAAAATATGTCTACGCAGATGCTTTAACTTTCCTGAAGAATTCACTAGAAAAGAGAAAGTAAGAATCTTATTGATACACACTTAGAAAATACCTCCTATAAGTATCATCCGTTGGAATTAATCGGTCCCTTTTTTCAACATTTCAGGACTTCCGGTAATTTCGAAGATGAGGAGTCAATAGCTAATGTGAGATCCCCAGAGGAAGAGGGGGAGGAGTCGGTAGAATTGCGTGAAGGAATGGATTCTCCTGCTGTATCTATGCTTGCAACTCCTTGCCCTTCACCTGCACCTTCTAGTAGAAGAAAAGGAGGTGCTTCACGGATGTCAGAGTTCCAGAGTATTCTTCTGGAGAAAATTTCTGCTCCACAGCGACAAGATGAAGATGCTGATTGCAAGTTTCTCCTGTCCCTTCATCCAAGAATGGCCAAATTAAGTGAGTCACATAAGCTAGATTTTCAGTTTCACTGCCTACAGTTTTTTAAAAACTTAGAAAACCAGCAGAGCCATCTTCCTTCGACTTCTTTTGGATTCCCCACTTCTCAACCATTCCCCCAATATACTTACCCCCAACAGAATACTTTTTCCACAATTCCGACTCAATATACTACCCCATTCCCATCTCCTATTCCTTCCATCACAGCATCCGTTCCAACAAGCACGTTGACCTTGACCCCATCCTTCCCTCACAGCGGACCATCAGAAGAGAAAAATGACCCTACCTATGCGGTTATCGAAAATTTATAGTAAATTGTACTGTATAATAAAATAGCAACAATAGTAAATATTGTATGTACATATGTGCAAATAAATTATATATTTACATTTACTTGCGCTTATTTTAATGCTCGTTCCTACTCCCAATGTATAGAGTTGATTCATGAAACGTCTAATTCCTGATAATGGAAAGGAAGAAAGATGAGTGGACTTGAATGCATCATGATGCAATGATAATGAACGCTTTAAGCCAATAGATTGATCGAAGCTAAAGGAAAATACTTGTGGGGTCATACATAAAAAAAGACGAATAGGTATTACATAATTAATAATTACATTTTAATAATTCTTACCTGAGTGTAATTGTCAGTCTTGCTTCTGGAGAGACAGGAACTTTAAAGGATGTGGTTTTTTTTTTAATAAACGGGCTCACTGTACTTAAAAGTTCATCAAAAGAATTCATCGACATTCGGAAATAGTTGAAAAATTTTTCGCGGTACTTTCGTATTTTATTGTAAAATGGAAAAAAGTGTTTATGGTGTTGACTGTTGTTAAATGGGTGAGTAGCCCACCTTCTGCGCCTGTCATCACTTAACAGTCCTTCAGCTTCCAATGCACTAATAAGTAACAACCTTCTTCTATCCATGATGCCTCAGGAACTACTGGTTGATTCGACGCACATCCTTGGCTATTGCACCTAGGTGGGGGTTCGGAAACGCTACAGTATAAACACAAGCATCCGACGTTTTTTTAACGTAAGCGTCCGCGGAAAAAAAACGTCACGTCCAAACGCCATAGTATAAACCTAGCCTTATATATCTTAACATGGCACTTTCTCAAAAAGCACGCATTATATAAATCTAATTAATATAGTAAAGATGATCATTATGAAATATGTTTGATGTTGACGCAAGTAACAAACTAAATCTTTCAAACATTCATAAAATTAAAACTGGTTAATAAGAACGTGTGAGATCAGCTGGGATACTACAGCAAACTTCGATCAAAAACGTTTTTACACTTTTGTAGAAAACTGCTGAAACGATTTTTATGAAATGCCAAAAGTCTTCTTTATTTTTCTTTAACCGTAGTAAATCGAATAAAAAATGCAGGGTAATGTGTCACGCCCAAAAGAAAACAAAACTTCCAAAGCTAAGCATTTTATGGAACTTATGTATGAGATGATATGAAAAGTGTGTATTCTCTGGAAAGCACACTAAAGTTATAGAAATAAGATTGCCATTATGAATGCCATCTATAATTTAATATTTTTATTTGAAAAGAAAAGATATGTCAAGGACCGGGATTCGAACCCGGGTCTTCCAAGTCTCTAGCGTGGTGCTCTCCTAACTGAGCTAACCTGGCTCGCATTTCGGTCAAATTTCAAATAAATGTATGTGCATAATTTCATGTAAATGTATGTGACTAATTAATGCAAATAAAGTGTAATTAAAATAAAATTTCATTAAAGTATTTTCAAATATTTCATTTCAGCTAACTAATAACTAAACGATACTCACCCAGCTGGATATGCAATAAGTTCAGTGTTGGGATCACAGTCCAACCCAGCATTATTGGAGACTGTTAATCCAAGGACTCTTTCTAGCTTCACCTAAAAATTATCCGAAATTAGAAAAAATAAAACTAACATTTCATAGTATAAAACATAGTATCTGTTCCGCAAGTTGTCGCTTTGTGTTTGAGGTACAAGTTTAACTGTTTATTGGTTTCATTTTTCAAATTTTCCAAAATCTTACGTTATCTTGAGCTTTACTATGGAAGCGAGATTGTAATTATGGGTAATGAGTAGATTTCGGTAATCATTTCAACAAAAAATAAAAGTTTCAATTAACATTTCGAATTATATATAGATGACACATATTTGTTGAAAGGTTCATTTCTGGATAAAGTAATTACCGAGGTATACACATTTCCCATAATTACATTCTCTTTTCCATAATAAAGCTTATATATAGCTTGTATTTTTGGAAAACATTAAAAGGGAAACGAATGAAAAGTTAAAACTTGTGACTCAACTCGAAGGGACAACCTGCGGAATAATTACCCAAAACATTGTCTTTTATCATTATCTATGAAAAGTTAAACTAAATTAGGGGAGAAAGGATAAAACATCATCTTGGCAATATTCGATAGAACTTCACTTTAATAGGTTTGGGTTAAAGAGAATTAAGATACTGAATGATAAAAATACGTACTGAAGATGTTATTTTATTTTTTTATATCATGTTATTATAGAGGAAGATCACGATTCAAGATTGTAAATCACGATCGCCAACACATAAATTCCGAATATATATATTTCACCTGAAATAAAAACAATTGTATTCATTTTCCGATAAATTATTCTCGATAAAAAAGCATAGAGTAGCTCAGGACATCTCACAAGGAGAATGGGTAGTTCTATTAAGTTAAGGCCTCCATTGAATCATAATACACAAGACATCATCATGCCACGTCACAACACCATATGCTATCACAAGGATCTGCCCTTTATCAGTTGGACGTACTACATACTTTTGGCAAACGTGATGTTACTTTCTCTTTTCCTCTCCCTCCTTTAGGTCTACTGTAATTATTACATAATATTTACGAGCGGTTGGGGCAGAACCGCCCCTCAGTGACTTAGTAAGATCGACTTTTATTTTGTGAAAAATCCGAAGAATAATTCTCGACCTCCTCAGCTGGACTACTTAGGAGAACTCTAGGATAAACCGACCACCTTTCCTGCACTGATTGGAGTAACAGCATGTATAAAAAGAGCTCAAACAAAAGTGTCATTATCTGAAGAAAAATTTGATCGATAGACTTAATAAAAATATTATATCTGAACCACAAAAAAAAATAAAAAAATTAGACGCAACACCGAAAATGCCAGAAATAGAAAAATATATTTTTTCTATATCGGTTCGAATCATTTCCCGATTCAATCTCTGTTGAATATATTTATGGATGACTACGATACTAACTTATTCTTGAACAGGAAATAAATATGTAATATTAGTTTGTTATCGGACACGAGTTTATCAATGATTTATGTTGATGATATAAAACTTTCTTCGACTCATAAAATATAATTAAATTGAATAATAATTTAGCCAATTGTATAACGCTAATTGACAATAATATGAAATATTCCGAAGAGGAATAACGCAAAAATTCAAAATCGAGGTATGACATTGAGTCAAGGGTGCTGTGAAGGGAAGCAAGGAGGAATCTTAAAAAGGGTCATAAGAATAATGTTTCGGGATACACACATAAAATTTAAATACTAACTATCTAAGAAGGCTTATACTAATAGCATTTAAGTGCATAAAGAGAAATTACAATAAACGAATTATGCAATAATTATCTGATGTTCCAGACACTTACATTTATTTAGAGTAACCAAAAAGAAGTTGTCTTCTATTGTATAAGTTTCTTCTATATATTACTTCTATGTAGTAGAATTTAGTAAGTCTTTTTTTTATGCGGAGCACCCTATCATATATAAGGCAAGCTGAACTTCGACTTCCGATAAAAAAGTTCAATAAAATAGATTTCCCCGATCTAATAAAATTGCAACGAGTTTTTTTCTCTCTGATTTCGTCCGTCATGTGTCTAGAGCTATCTGAACTCATTCTTCTGTGGGTTGTCGATAAAATGCGGTAACCATCTTTCGGACCCTTTTCATGGTACTAAGGGATTGAAGCTAGGTAGTAGCATGTCACCTACTCTCTTCAAGATATACCTTCACGAAGCAGTGAAACCGTGGTACAAGCAATGTGGGGATGTTGCTGACCGCTCATAGATGGCGAACAGCTACTATCCTTGTTCTTTGCTGACGACCAGGTCGTGTTAGAGAGGCGGAAGGATGGTGGAGGAACCTTGACATTAAACGGGGGTCCCGAGCCTGTACGATGTCAGGTACTCGTTAAAAGACCCTATCCTAATTAAACCTGGATATAGTGGAGTTCCCACTGTAGCAGCATAAAGTAACGTTGAATGAACAAACAACAACTACAGAAATTAACGCCGTATTTCTACAACCATTGTCAAATCTATCCTGACTTATTCTTCGGATACCTGGACTATGAGCTTCTGTCTGTATTCAATGGTGCAGGTGGTTGAAATGGATTTCCGGAGGAGATGTCTCCGTGTCACGAGGCTACCTGCCATCTCTTCCTGCACTTCCTCCATCCACTTGCTTCTGGGCCGTCCATGTCCTCTCCTCCCTTGTGGAGCCCAATCCAGCACTCGGTTCGGCCAACATTCAAACGCCATTCTCTTGCACGTTGGCGTGCCCCAATCCTTTCATTTGTTGATATTCACATCCATCTTCTGTCGAATTTCTTTGTTTCTTACTCTATCCAGCCTCGTGACACGGAGACATCTCCTCCAGAAATCCATTTCAACCACCTGCACCATTGAGTACAGACAGAAGCGCGTAGTCTAGATATCCGAAGAATAAGTCAGGATAGATATGACAATGGTTGTGGAAATACGGCGTTCATTTTCTGTAGTTGTTGTTTGTTCATTTAACGATACTTTATGCTGCTACATAGGGAACTCTAAATTTTGCCTATCCAGGTTTAATTAGGATAGGGTCTTTTAACGAGTACCTGACATCGTACAGGCTCAGGGTGTGTTCTGTGGAGAATCCATTATAGTAAATAATTAAAGGCAAATCAGGAACTTAACATTTTGAAATTTGCAGATAGGTTCTTTGTAAAATTTAAGAAAGAAATTTGGATAGTTCCACCCTCAAGTGTTTCCCCTTTAATATAATAGGGGTTCAAAGATTGTATGGAATTCGTCAATGTTGAAGTTAGACATCTGAAATTTTGAATATACGAGTAACTTATAGTTAAAAAAATATTAAAATATCGAAAAATAAAAAGAGACCTTACATAAATGTTAAGACCGTGGAAAAATTCCAACGATAACCCCTTAGTCTCCATATGTCCAAGTCCTGTTGTGCTTTTTGTAGTTTGGTGAGTGTATGTTGAATTTTCAAATTCTCCAGTATTTATCAGCTGTTTTTATCTAACCTTACCCAGCCGGGGTCGAGTAACCTTCCTTATGATTCATTAGTTGCATTTGAGCTTTGGAGGTGGTTGGATGCTTCTTTGGTGCATTATTCATGTTTTGTTTTGTTTCTGTTCTTTTGTCTCTGTCTACCCTGAGGATGCCTGAATGGGCGAAATATTGCACAGATAATTTTCTGTTTTAGTTTGGAGACTAAGGGCTTTTAATGCAAAAAAAATGGAGACTAATAAGGGCTTTTCGTTGTAATTTTTCCACGGTCTTAACATTAAAAAAATAATAAATTATTTATAAAATGATCTGTCACGAAACTTCACGTGGCAGGCCAAACTCCACGCGAGCGAAGCCGCGGGCAAAAGCTAGTTATAAATATAAATTGAAAAAGCTTAACAGCGATGCAGTTACAGTTTACCAGGGCGCGGTCTCGTCTAACGGACTTGAATTGTGCCTATTGTTGTAGCTATCTGGCAACTGTACTTTGGTTTAAGCCATGACGATGAGCCCAGGTGATAGGAAAGTTTTTAAATTAGACTCTACGGTGAATAAAACTAGTGGGAAATAGTGACAAATAATTAAAGTAAGATATTCGAAGGATCAAAATATCTATTGTATCCATTCCAGACTTATTTTCTTACCACAATAGACGTAAAAATTAATACACAAATCGTCGGCAGTATCTTCACCAATGATGGTGACATCAAATTGTTTACTAAGTTAAGCCCTGTAAACAGTTTAAACATCTTTCAATTAATCCCCACAAACTCAAAAAGGACAAAACCCTCGTCCGACCCATCATGACATAAGCATCAGAAATCTGGGCATAAATGCCTCAGCTGAGCGTATTCACAGGTTCCAAAGACAAATATTGAGACGGCCTTGGCTCTGTAAATATTGGACCTGTAAAGAAAAATGGCTCGTTTCGACTCCAAAAAAACCAAGAGTTGTGTGCACTATATGAAGACTTGTTGTATCCACTGTATGAAGCAGCTCACAATTTGTAAGGATACATCGAATCCGATGACTAATCAGCAGGGGTGAGGAGAAGACTGTCAGAAGACTGTACTACGGAAAACCCGATAGAGTACAACTTCATGAAAGACTGAAGGAAATATGGAAGGATGCTGCCGCCGAGGATTTGAAGAGAACATGTTATCCATCAGACGTACTAACGACAGGGAAGACTGAGGAAGAGCGGTTGAGCTGGCCAAGTACTACTTCAAGTGTTAATTGCTGCGCCGTTAATGAATGAACTTAGGCAAGGAGATGTACTATCAAGTGTATTGTTCACTATAGTCCAAGAATCAGCCGTAAGGAAAATAAAAACAAATGGTGGAGGCACAATTTACAACACAACATCTAGCGTAGGCAGACGTACTCATTACAGCACTTGCAGGCGCTCTAGGAGAATTTGTCAGGGGATCTAGGGATCTGGGCTAGAGAATTGATGACAAGAAGATCGTTTAATTGCGAACATCAAGATCTGGTCAATTGAAAGGAGAAGAAATACAAATGAGGAACTTGCGCTTCAAGATTTGTGATGAATACAAGCACCTGGGCAGAATAACACGCATGAGAACAGAGTAGACAAGGATATCAAGGCCCGTAAAGTGGCGGGAAGGAGATGTCAGTTCGGGGTACAGAAACTACTGTATTGTAAATGGTTGTCTAGAAAGGAAAAGTGTCTCCTATATACAACGATTGTGAGACAAATTACGACTTATGGATGTAAATGAAAAGTCCTACATAAAATCCTGGAAATGGACCTATCAGAAAGGAGGACAGGAGGAGAACCAGGTCCAACTAAGATTTAAGGGACCTACATGATGAACCTGATATAGTGAGGGTCATCCAGCTCAAGAGACGGCGGTGGTTGGTACATGTGGAAAGAATGGGCCCAACAAGAATTCCAAGAAGAATGCTGTATGGAATACTGAATGATGGTATGAGATTCAGAGGGAGGCCCCGTCTCAGTTGGCCGTGGAGGTTGACCTGAGGGTGATGGGTATAAACTGCTGGGAGTGCTTGGCGGCGGACAGAGGCGAATGGAGGAAGTTAGGAGAGGCCATGGTTCTTCAAGGAATGTAGAGGCCGACAACGAATGAATACGTGTATTTACTTTGATTTTCCATAGCTTGAACCAAGCTCCTTCCTTCTAAAATAGTAAGGACTTAAATCATTAAAACCCAACTCCAACTTATTTCTACATATCTTTGGGATGTTCCTTTCTGCTCCCAAGATCAACTTATATTATTATGATTATGCTAAAAGCTCCAACTTATTTCTGCATATCTTTGGGATGTTCCTTTCTGCTCCCAAGATCAACTTATATTATTATGATTTGCTAAAAGCTCTGGAAAAATAATTATTTGAAAACGATTTTTTTCTAATAATAAAAACCAATACGAATATAGTATAATTATTATTGTACGAACCCGTTAAAACAGAAACTCAGAGCTAACATATTATATTATTTTAATGTTACACAACATTCGTAGCTTACCTAACCGCATATTCGAATTGAGAGACACTGTTGGACAATTTAATGGAAGGATTTTTCTACCTTAGAATTAGACGGTAATTTAAGAGATAGTATATTATAATTGGCAAAGGAAATGATTTTTGTCCGAAGAAAAAAAATCTTGTTTGTAGTCTTGAAGAGAACAATAATATGAGTGGGGCACACAATAAGTAGTATCAATCTACTATTTAATATACCTTTCTTGACGGCAATCTCAGCCATACTGTAATAATATACATAGATTTATAAAAAATTAAGAATGTTTTAATCCTCCTACGAAGAAATATTTTTAAACAGAACACCTAATCATCTCAAAAGGATATTTTTCAGGCCACCATAGATTTATACATACAGAAAATACAAAATTTATCGTTATATCAGTATTTATAGACCATTTTATAAAAAAAGTATTAGTTAGACTATTCACTTATGTTTTAAAAAAAGGAACAAGACCTCGCACGCTACTTCAGCCTGGGAAGAAAACATCAAGTGATAATAAGAATCAAACCGAGAGAGCCTTGTTTGAAACGTCACAAGACGCTTGTCCCACATCGCTCTCTATCATGACCTTGTCTTATCTCTTACCTTCCTTAGTAATAATCAAAGCGTCATTAGTTAAAATAGCTACTGATTTATGATACACTCAACAGCTCATCGCCCAGAAGTTACCCGAATCATTACAGAGGCATAAAGAGTCAATCGGGGCACATGGACAGACTAAATGAGATTTTTTGGTTCAGAGAGTTTAGATCTACTGAAAACTGTGAATCGAAATCCCTAAACGATTACAACATTTTTCTTATCTAATAAGGACAGGGAAGTAAAAAAAAAAAGAAGAAGAATAGAAAAAATAACATGCATATACCTAGGATACACATGGTGCCCGTGATATTATTTCAACCTGTCAGAACAGTTAGACAGAAGATGTCCTCGTGACCATCCAAGTTGAATTTTTTTATTTGACTACTACTTATCATTATCTCATGCCTTATGTATCATTCATTCTATTTACTTGTATTCGTATCAGTATAAACAGTTGTAAATTAAGGAAAACAATTAATTGGTTCCGTTATTATGACGATATACAATTAATGTGGCCGGAAACATGCACGTCAAAGAGGGTTAAGCAAGCATCATTTTGTTCTTGGACAATGTTGAGCTCTGACGACATTGCACTCGGTTTGGCTGCTGTTAGTTTTTTTTTTTTCTTCACTGATCAAAACTCCTTTATTGATGAAATCAGGAGAGAAATGCATAGTATCAGAAAAATGAATTATATAAATAATGTTGTAAACAAAGATCCAAAAATTTATTGTTACATAAATTTCGAATATTGAGCTGAATCCGGTTCGTGAATCATGGGTTCTACTACCCTCAATATGTAAGTTAAACAATTTAATCTTTATTTACTTGAAGCAATAATGAGAAAACTAAGTGTATCGACTGTTATGAAATAAATTATCTCTAAATAAATATATAGACTTGTAAGGTGCATTTAACGAGTTTTGTATTATAATGCTTCAATTGAGTGACAAGATGTTAGGCGGTAGGAGATAAAAATAGGAGGTTCCTTATTCTTCTTATTGCACGAGGACAGGGCTGGCTGGCACGGTGCCTGCCACTGCAGCGTTCCCACGACGATGTGGTGTCTACCGGGAACCAGCGTCTTAACTCTCTTCTTGCATGATCCGGGGTCGCCGAGTTCGACCCCGCTAAACTTATAAAGACCATTCGTTTCCAAGTCGGAGGTCAGGGGAGGAATGCTCCTACTGATTTGAAATGATGTTTTTTTTTTTTATTTGAAACAGAAAGACTAAAAAACAAATCTAAATGTAACATAATAAATAACGAATGCCATTGATAATTTTTGAATAAAATAAAATACTTAAGATTCATCAAACGAACAATCCAGGACTTTTATATTATTTTTTAAGGATAGAGATAGAAATAATTTAGTGGAAACTGATATAAGGTCGGTCATTTTCCTGTGAATGCCTAACTGATTTTGCTTGACCAATTTATAATGGAACGATTTTTTCTATTTGACTCTTATATGGTAACAATGCCCAAAAATAATGATTTCAAACTTTTATCCCTTCACGATTTTTAAAGTAATTTCAATTCATTGAAAGTATATTAATTTCCTAGAATGAAATCCACGATATCCTAAATAGTCGACATATATAGAGTAGGTAAACAGACCAAGCAGTTCAACTTAACTCTCATCTTTTTTATATCTTTAAATCTCTTATATTCCCACCTATCTTATATCTCGGCTATAAATAGCCAGGAGGGAAAATAATAGTAAAGCTCCAATGGTCAGCGAAGCACCATATCTTTTCAGAATTGTCTTAGGCCTGGCACTAGTAAAAGTCTAAGGGTTAATGCAACATCAATTAGAGCTCAAGAAACAATAAGCGCCAATGATCGGGATTTCCGATAAAATATAAACATCATAAAGGAAAAATAACGTCGATTTATAGATGAAAACCAACCTGGAAAAGACAAAATGCATGCAGATAGGAAAGAAACCACCTCGAATAATGAGAACATAGAGAGCGAATGGATGGGGACTTGAAAACTTTGATAATTTCGAATATCTAGGGCTTCATACTCGTATTTAAGAAAAAGGTAATATAGAATAGGAAATGACTCGGAGAAGTGTTAGAAACGGGTATTCTGTGAAGTATTCTGCAAGTCAGGAAAGGTTTCCTGGTTGAAAGACATGATCGAGAAAACCAAAATTACCTTCTATAAATTGTTATTTTTAAATATAAGCATTAAAATTTCATGGTGAATAATATTAGTTGACCTTGTATATATGAGGAAGAAAATGGTCCGGGTAGAGGTCAAGAAAGTTCTCCCTGAATAAGTGAATTTTCTTGACATCTATCCGGACAATTTTCTTCCTCATTAAAATTTCAAATTTATTTTTTAAATCTGAAACACAATACCTCGGCAAGAAGACAAGTGAACCTAGCATAGCATACATTATAATTGGAGTTCAATAATGCGATATATATATAAATAGGGCCGAAACAATGAAACAGATAACGATCTGAGGTAGTTAGTTCCCGTCAATCAGACAGAGGGGCAGTGGAGCATGGAGAACGATATTTCCTTTAAATATTAAAGAAGCCCTTGGGACCAAGATTAGAATCCTCTTCCTGTGGGGAGGGCCGTTTAAGCCTGAGCTCTATTGTTCTCAACTTCCGTTCTTCTCTTGAGAGTTGTCAATGGCTCCGGGATATGGTAGAGCTACCTAGCATAGTAAACTGAGCAGGCTGTATTAGATGCATTATAATGGCTAGTTTGTGCAAATAATTATTAAAATTACACAAAGAACCTTCATTCAAAAAAGGAAATAATAAATAGAAACAAAAAAACATTGACTTAGATAAATGCAACTCAATTTAATGTATTCGGTATTCAGATAAAATAAATAAGCAACCAAACAAAAATTAAACACGTACACTTACTAAAAGCAATTTGGAACTATGAATAACAAATTTACAGCATTGAACAGATAAACAGAAAACTACTACAAACTTTTCAATAAAAGATGTATAGACTTATCACAAAACCATCAAAACTTTACATATAGACTAAAAAATACCAACGATCAATTAACATACTACAAACGCTTTCAAGAAAAAACTACACGGACACCCAAACCCATAGATAGATCAAATGACCACGACTCTCATTGATGAGAACAGTAGGAGGAGACTAAAAAGAACGTGGATTTGTTATCATAAGGTATTAATTCAAGACACGGGAGAGGTACCGCTGGGTACTGTCCTTAATGCCTTTCATGCCGTTTAGTTTTATTATGGTATAAACAGAAAAAAGTTAAATGCAAGAGGTTGCAGTTAATCAATGGAATATCAGTTCGAGAATTACTCCATACTTAAAATATACAGTTACATAAATTATCGGTTTATAGCAGATAATCTCAAATCACGATCCGAGGGAATAATCCTTCCTGAATAAAATACCATTTACATAAAAATAATATTTTCTGTTCCTGGGCATTTAACATGCAATTCTTCACTTTATCCCAACCAAAAGTAAATATAAAATCCTTTTCACATGATGATCAGACCATGAATGCCTATTCAATTCTCATAAAATAATCCATTTTTTTAAATAGTAAAGAATTATTAAATGCGTTATTACACTCATGGGAATGGCGAGGCTCAGTGGTAGAGCTCTAAGTTGCCAAGTCAAAGATTTTTTATTGTCCTCATTTCAAAATAGGAATAAATAAAAATAATTACTATGATAAAAACTAATGGTTAGTGTAAAGAACAAACTAAAATCATTTTAACATAATCATATGTTGGAGTTTTAAGGAATGATTTCATGAACCGTTGCCTGGATGAAATGTCATTCTCTGCCGAAATAGTGTTGAGGAAGAGTTAGTTAAAGATTAAGCTACTTAGGTACATTCGGAGAATCTATCAATAAACCTAAGGATAATCATGTGCAGCATTGATGAAATACATATTAGCGACTTAGGAGGGCGTATCATTTCCAGGAAAAAACTAGGTGAAGGCTGTTCTTACGGATTGGATAGAGAGCCATTATCTAAAAAGGCCGGGGCCTGATGAGGATTATAAAATATGAAGACACTGGGATAGGAGTGACAGATGAAACGGAAAGGGAGAGGTATAGGCATGCGCTACTCTCCCACTTGCGGGCCCACGCCGGCCCACCGCATTCTTAGCTCCATCCGATGCCCCATTAAGGCCACCTAGACCATATTGCCAATCCAATTTACCACCAACGGTTAGTCAGTTCCAACTTCTTTCATCTAAAACCGAACAATTAGCCCTTTAAGTGTTATGGACGCATATATCCGCCGAAATCAATCTGTGAGGACGATGAGCGCATGTATGCGTCTGTTGAAAACACCATCAGGGACTGCATATTTCAATTTTTTTGGTTTTTTATGTAATAATTACAGGAAATTATGATTAAAATATAAACGGATAGCTTTAACCTAGGCATTAAAGAAATACAGACATGAAAAAAATCAGGTTTATAGAAAAACATTTTTAAGTAAGTCAAAATATTAATGAGACTAATTAACCAAAATATCCAGATATTCTTATAAATGCTATGGAAGGTATTATTTATGCACTGTTCGTAATCACACGAGAGGAGAAATGCCATAATAGCTGTTGGATTTTTTTTTTTTTTTTTTGTAACAATAAAAACTCTACTCATTTTTATAGATGATTGATGCTTGAAAATAACGTTCTGTTATTATACAATCTGGTGCAAAACAAATACAATAATAATTTATTAGTCTCTCCTTGAACGCTTCGAATGATACTTTGTTCCATCTATTATAACATAAATCGAGATGCAACAGAGCAGGCATGAGTGAACAGTATTCAGTCCACAGCAATGGTAAGCGCTCTGCGCTCGTAGTCCCTTTTGGCCGCATCGCCCTCGAGAGTCGTCCGTACATAATTAAATGAGGTGAGACTGAGAGAATGTGTGGAAAAAAAAATAGGACACCATTTCTAAAACCATAGCTCACCTCCTGTACAGTATAGAGGGACACCACAAAATAATAATAGTAAGGGTTAGCGAACCCGAAGGCTCGATGCCGATGCTATCAATTTCTGTTATGCCAATGAAAAAATAAGGCACATAAATTTTATTTTTCTTGTCATTAGAAAATAAATTATTTTATACCTCAAAGTTTTGAAATGATACTTTCCTGTTATTATAACATAACTCGAGATGCAAGAGACGGGTAACAATTGAATTGTGAGTTTCAAAAAGGGATCATCTAATTTTTATTCAAAATATATTTATTTGGAATTACTTATTAAAGGAGAATTGGTGATTACTTTTTAGTTATAACAGAAAATACATAGAGAAAATGAAATAGTAAATCTAAAAATCTGTTTTATGTTAACTTCAGAAAATAAATCATTCTCATGATTCAAAAATGATAAAAGATAAAAGCAATAAACGCAAAAGTTTTATTACATTTTTCAATATCTTATAATGAGGAAAATATTTTTTGAAATCCATAACTTATAATCTTACTAATATTATAAATGTGAAACTTTGTATGTTTGTATCTCTTTCACGCAAAAATACTGGACGGATTTGGATGAAACTTTACAGTAATATAGGTTATACATCAGAATAACATAGCAAGCGGGATTTAGGGGAAGGGGTGCACGGAGGCATGTGTCCCCCCGACAGTTTTTTAGGTACTAAGGAGAATCCATTATAGTACATAATTAAAGGCAAATCGCATGATAATAGTGGTTAAAATAACATAAAGAACATGAGTGAAACAATTGTTTTGATATCCTACTTATATAAATGTTAATGTTTGTTACTCATTCACGCAAAAACTACATCACGGATTGGGATGAAACTTATTGAGTAATATAGGTTATACATCACAGGCTACAGCAAGGGCAGATTTATGTGGAGGCACGGGGACATGTGCCCCCCTTTATAGTACAAAATTAAAGGCAAATCAGGAACTTAGCATCTTGAAATTTGTAGATAGGTTCTTTGTATAGTTTAAGAAAGAAATTTGGATAATTCCACCCCAAGGTTTTCCCCTTTAATATAATAGGGGTTCAAAGGCTGTATAGAATCCGTCAGTTTTGAAGTTAGACATCTGAAATTTTGGATGTACGAGTAACTTATATTTTAAAAAATAATTAAATTATTTATTTAATATGATCTTTCACGAATCTTTATGTGGCAGATCAAATTCCTCGCGAGCAAAGCCGCGGGTATAAGCTAGTTATTTAATAAATTATAGTAATGACTATAGTATTTAAGATTCAGTTGGTAAAAAACTATATAATTAGTTTTTTATCAAAATTATTACAATTTTTTCTAACTGATTACTATTTAATTGTAATGATTTCTATTTAAATCCAACTGATTTAAACTAGCACCTATTATGGGCTAGTGAAATGTGCCCCCTATAAACTGGGAAAAATGATCCTAAATCCAAAGGATAATTCTGGAAACGAAGAGCATAAATTTATGCGAAGTAGTTAGGTCTTATATATATAAATAAATAAATATATATATATATATATATATAATATTATAAATGCGAAAGTTTTTATGTTTTTCTCGCTTTCACGCAAAAACTACTGAACGGATTTGGATGAATCGTTACAGTAATATTGGTTATACATCAGAATAACACATAGGCTACAGCAAGGGCGGTTTTATGGGGGGGGGGGGCACGGGGTACCCTGGTAGTTTTTTAGGTACTGTGGAGAATCCATTATAGTACATAATTGAAGGCAAATCAGGAAATTAGCATCTTGAAATTAACAGATAGGTTCTTTGTATAATTTAACAAAGAAATTTGGATAGTTCCACCCCCAAGGGTTTCCCCTTTAATATAATAGGGGTTCAAAGGTTGTATAGAATCCGTCAGTTTTGAAGTTAGACATCTGAAATTTTAGATGTACGAGTTATATATATATATATATATATATATATATATATATATATATATATATATATATATATATATATATATATATTATAAATATATCATACTAATATTATAAATGTGAATGTTTGTCTCTCTTTCACGCAAAAACTACTGGACGGATTTGGATGAAACTTTACAGTAATATAGGTTATACATCAGAATAACACATAGGCTATAGCAAGCGCGAATTTAGGGGAGGCACGTGCCCCCCTCGACTGTTATTTAGGAACTGTGGAGAATCCATTATAGGACATAAATAAAGGCAAATCACATGATAATAGATGTTAAAGTAACAGAAAGAAGATGAGTGGAACTATTTGTTTTGATGTCCTACTAATCTTACTAATATTACCAATGTGAATGTTTGTATGTTTGTCTCTCTTTCACGCAAAACCTACTGGACGGATTTGGATGAAACTTGACAGTAATATAGGTTATACATCAGAATAACACATAGGCTACAGCAAGGGCGGTTTTATGGGGGGGGGGGCACGGGGTACCCTGGTAGTTTTTTAGGTACTGTGGAGAATCCATTATAGTACATAATTGAAGGCAAATCAGGAAATTAGCATCTTGAAATTAAACGATAGGTTCTTTGTATAATTTAAGAAAGAAATTTGGATAGTTCCACCCCCAAGGGTTTCCCCTTTAATATAATAGGGGTTCAAAGATAGTATAGAATCCGTCAGTTTTGAAGTTAGACATCTGAAATTTTAGATGTACGAGTTATATATATATATATATATATATATATATATTATAAATATATCATACTAATATTATAAATGTGAATGTTTGTATGTTTGTCTCTCTTTCACGCAAAAACTACTGGACGGATTTGGATGAAACTTTACAGTAATATAGGTTATACATCAGAATAACACATAGGCTATAGCAAGCGCGGATTTAGGGGGGGCACGTGCTCCCCTCGACTGTTATTTAGGAACTGTGGAGAATCCATTATAGGACATAAATAAAGGCAAATCACATGATAATAGATGTTAAAGTAACAGAAAGAAGATGAGTGGAACTATTTGTTTTGATGTCCTACTAATCTTACTAATATTACAAATGTGAATGTTTGTATGTTTGTCTCTCTTTCACGCAAAACCTACTGGATGGATTTGGATGAAACTTGACAGTAATATAGGTTATACATCAGAATAACACATAGGCTATAGCAAGCGCGGATTTAGGGGGGGAGGCGACGCACGGGGACACGGGCCCCCCCTCGACTGTTATTTAGGAACTGTGGAGAATCCATTATAGGACATAAATGAAGGCAAATCACATGATAATAGATGTTAAAGTAACAGAAAGAACATGAGTGAAACTATTGTTTTTATGTTTGTTACTCATTCACGCAAAAACTACTGAACGGATTTCGATGAAACTTATAGAGTTAAATAGGTTATAGATCATAGGCTACATGTATACAACAAGAGCAGATTTATGTGAGGGCACGAAGACATGCCCCCCCCCCTCCGTTATAGTACATAATTAAAGGCAAATCAGGAACTTAGTACTTGAAATTTGTAGATAGGTTCTTTGTACAGTTTAAGGAAGGAATTTGGATAATTCTACCCAAGGGTTTCTCCTTTAATGTAATAGGGGTTCAAAGGTTGTCTAGAATCCGTCAGTTTTGAAGTTGGACATCTGAAATTTTGGATGTACGAGTAACTTATATTTAAAAAAAATAATTAAATTTTTTATTTAAAATGATCTTTCACGAAACTTTATGTGGCACACCAAATTCCACGCGAGCGAAGCCGCGGGCATAAGCTAGTACATTATAAAAATCAAGTTTGAACTGGCTGACTTATTAGCCTAGCCATCGACTGATTTTTAATGATAAACCTTTGCAATCTAATTTTTTTTTTAAATCGGACTACCTTCTTAATTTAAGGTTTTACGTCTCAAAATACGTAGTTTCCAAATAAAGAAAAAAGAAAGAAAAGCAAAATGTCTGCCGTCCGTATTAATTACTTTTTGTACGATAGTATTTATTTATATTGTAGTAACTTATTCTTTTTCTTTTGATTGGAACTCCAAACATTAACAGTATTGGTTATCAGGCAATGAATATATTGTCTTTTCTTTTGACATTTTGCAGTATTTCGGCTTCTCATCTCAGCAGCTATCACGAAAATATCATAAATATCACATATATTTCTTACAAGAAATTTAACTTTTTTTAAAATTGGATATAGAACGTTTTTACTCAGGTAAATCAGAAAAATGAGGAATTCATTGGCCTAAAAAAAATATGCTTGCAACCAATCTAGGGTGCAAGATATGATATTTACATTCCATTGTTCATATTACGAACGATTCCTGAGTGACGAAAGACCTATATTAACCTGCATTCAAACAATGTCAACCGTATTTCCATATAAATAATCATTATAGTTCATAGAGCAAGTAAGAAACGCGTTCATATTCAAGTTCGTGAATAAAAAAGATCGTTTCAGAGCAGTATGAATGCCCCATTGAAAAGACTTAATGAAAATAGTGTTTATGGAGAGAAAAAAAAAAGGCTGTACAATTACAAGCCATGAAAGGCATTGTGTTCAGTACGTGATAGAGATTGTACTGTTTCAAGGAAAACGGTTGTGCAAGGAGGTAATTTGTCCTAGATCAAGCTCAACTGCCATGCTCCCCCCCCAAATAAGAGTAACCACTGAGCAACCCACTATTACGTAGTGAACTATATTAAAAAAAAAAAGACTTGAAGAATTTCAAAATCACCTCCCTGCACGACTGTTACTGGCTAGCAAATAGCTTCGTCGATGTACTGTACAAGAATCTTCCGTTTTAATGGTACACGGTTTCTACCCTCCCCCTCTTTTTTCTGGCTGATGAGATAATTAGCATTGAAAATATTATTGAGAAGGTCGCCGAACAATTCAAATATGATTGAGATAGGACAAATGTGTATAATAGAATAACCATGTACATTAGGAACATTCCGAAGTTAAAAATTAGTAAATTTTAGCAAAAGCCAATAGTAAACAAATAAACAAAATAGTAGCAAATGGTATAAAGGGTGATTACCATTTATTTAATAGTGTGGATAGCAAGAATATGTTTGAAAAAAAAATTAACGTTAAAAAAAGATACTTAACGAATATTTTATAAAAAATAGAATGTTTTATGCACAGGACTTACAGATATTATAGGTTTATTTTATAAAGCTATACTCAACATTTTTTATATTTTTTGACAAATATGAGTTTTCATTTCGCATTATCGCTCAGAATAGTTTTAATTAAAAGAAAGGGTATTCTCAACTTGTATTTCGAGAAAAAACCCAGAAGATAGGGTTGTAGAAACAAGGAACGCTGGCAAACAAAGACTGGTAAGGGTTAACTGCAGAAGTCGATTTTTCAAGTTTTGACAGTAATTAATATTCTCTGAAACAACGAGATCTTTGTGCACTGACGGTTTTTTTTTTAAAAGCCTCTTCCTTGCGAGATGGTAGTAGTTAGTTACAAAAAGACCAAAAAAAAAAACACCATCATTTCTAATTGGAAATCTATCTTAAAAAATTAGAAGCAATTTTTCACTATTTGTTATATTAATTTTCACAAAGCGTTCGCCATAAGTTTAGCATCATATTTTGGGCGAATCGACCCATCATTGGTCCAAATTAAGTCATAATACTTTAATGGAAGGATAGGGATAGTTTGGGGTGCAGTCAAATGAAACAGCAAATATGTGAATACTTATTTATTGTGTGCCGACGTTTCGACCTACTTTGTTGGTCATCTACAGGGCTATGAGAGAAAACAGATAAAACAAGATAATTATAAAAATACATTACATTACAGTAATGTGTTCTCTTATAGCCCTGAAGATGACCTACACAGTAGGTCGAAACGTCGGCAAACTTATGAAATAAGTATTCACTTTGACTGCGCCCCCAACTATCTCTATCCTTATATTAGATCTTCCAGTCAACTAATTCCTTCTCTAACATAATACTTTAGTTTAACATTATACAACTCACAGATTTACTGAATACAGAAACAGGAAAGTAAATTAAATTATGGATTATGGATATAAGAAAAATAAATTAAATTTTAACTATAATCCTAAATTAAATTTATTAATGAATTTTCAATTGTTTTAGCAACAAGTAAATAATGATAATCAAATTTAAATTAAAACCTTTACATATTATTATTATATTTTGTGCTTACTATTTCGACTTTCTCCTTACTGGATCCATCAATAAACGGTCTAATGCTCTGGTATGAGGAACGAGTGAAATGGCTATTTTTCCCTAACTGCAGTGTTTGGCTATAATATGGCCAACCAAGGTATTGAAGATCTTTTAATCCAGTTTTAATTGTTCGATCATATAAGTACTAAAAGTTTCATTCAGTTATAAATTTCTCAAAAAGTTTACATACAAAAATTTTAAAAATGGTGTGCCCAACGCCATCATAATTATTATTTATTAACATCAATTATAATATAACTCACGGAATGCTTTAAAATGCAATAAAATAAAAACTTAGCACAATAAGAAAATGAACCAGCAAAGTACACAACTATTTTTTTATAGGGGTTTTGGAAATAAAAAGAAAACAAATATTATTTACGAATTTTGTCGTTTAAAGTTTAAAATTAAGGGCAAAACTAAATTTTATAATTAACTTTCGGTTTTACAATAATTTGTTTAAGGTTGTTATGGTATTATTTATTGAAGTATATGATTATTTACCACATTCTTGGGTAGAAGTAGTGTACTCTATAAACGCTATAAAAGCCTTATCAGTATCTTTTAAATATAACCAGCGATATCCTACTTATAAAATAGTATACCCTTCATTACTATAAGCTATGATTGTTGGTCGTTCCGTAGCAATTATTACAATAATTGATAACCTTCCCTTCAGTTTACGAGACCTCAACCAGTGGAATATGTGGCCCTTCACTGATGCATAGATTACTGCCTTAAATATACAAATAACTTGGACGAGGTCTTAAGATATAGACTTCCTGGTCTCGGTCCGAATCCAAGTGATTAGGCTAGAAAATGCAGCTCGTGGTAGAGGGGTGATACAAGGCTCAATTTGATCGTCTCTTACCAATTTATTTTAGAATCCAACTCCTTTCAGGTTAAGAATAAAATTTATCTAATTATGTTAAAATATTTTTTACTGACTCTAGAACAAGTCTTGTGTTTTCCCCACATTAACTTTTATCGTAAAGGTTAAGCCTCATACCGCATGAGCAGTAGAGAGGAATGGTTATATTGATGATGACGTAAAGACTGAAAAAATTTGGAATTTTATTTTCAAGATAGGAGATTTACTAAAGCATAGGGAATAGAACAACCGGGAGAAAATGGTGTTAAACTGATATTGTTATAAAAATCTAACTAGCCTTGTTCAATATCCTATTCAATCAATATCCTTTTATATCTTAAGTAACTTGTGGGAGCTATGAACCAACAGATTAATAAAAAAATAAATAATAATAATAAAAAAAAAATCAAAATCTGTATTTCCATGAGAAACGGACAAAACTGACAGTCGCAAAATGCCGATAAACATTTGAAAAACTGAATACTTGTTACTCTGTAACTTCGTAAAACCTTAATTAACATATCTATTGTAGGTGATTATGGGGAGGGGGTGGACTCAGTGAGTATAGCGCTGAGTTACGGTGCTGAAGCTTGTCAGATAAATTATAAAGCTTTTAACGGCCAAGGATGAACTCTGTAGAAACTACGGATCCCCAGCCTCTATAAAGAAAAACTTCTCTTTAACCTATACTTATCCGACCTATCCACACTCCCTTCAGTTGAAAGATCTTTATATGCAGATGACACCGCCATTTGCACTAGTTTCTACAGGATAGATACAATAGAAAATAGATTAAGCAAATATTATAAAAAATGAAAAATAAAAATAAACGAACACAAAACTTGACCAATAATACTTTACAAAAAGAAGGCCTACCATACCGGAAAATATTATCCTAAATAATACTCGAATACCCTGGGCACAAAATGTCACCTACCTAGGTCTGGAATTAGATAAAAAATTTACATTTACTCCCCATATAAATAACAAATGTTGTAAACCCAAAAAACTTTTAAGTACTATGACCCCATATTTCCGTAGAAAATCTCCGCTCTCTAATAAAACCAAAATTATATTATATAAACCAGTCATAAGACCTCTACTGATATACGCCTCTCCTGTATGGAGCTACACCTGTGACTCCAACAATAAAAAGATAGGAATAATACAGAACTTATGTATGAGACTCATAAATGACTACCCTAGGTACACAAAAATAACTGAAATGATACTTGATCTAGACTTACAAACAATTAAACCGTTTATTCAGTCTCAGACTTGGAAATTTTTCAACTCAACAAAAAACAGAGGAATTACCTTAAAGCAATCAATAGGCAGTTATAACAAACAAACTTTAAGACGAAACATACATAGACGAACTAGACATATACCGTACTATTAGAATAAATATAATTAATTTATTACATTATAATAATTTATTACATTATAATAATTTATTAATTATAAGTTAATTTATTCCTTAAATAAAAAAAAAATGTACTAAAATCATTTATTATACTACCAAATATTATACTTATTTTAATTTATTTATTTTATTTTTCTATTTTGTGTAGGTTTTTCTTCTTTTTCCTACTGTTATAAATGTATTGCAGGTTTTATTTATTATGTTAATTCAACTTGCAGTGTAAATTGTTTTACCTCAACATGTATTAAGTAATTGTTACAAAATTGTAAATTGTTAAATTCGTGGAATAAAACTCTTTATATATGTATATATATATAAAGAAAAATGTTTGTTTTTGTTTTTGTGTTTTTGTCATCCAGTTTGGGGAAATTGTTTCTGGGTATGACACAGATACAAAGTTGAAACACGTACAGTCGTGAGAGAATGACAAGATTCTTTTTATTATTTATCTCCTCTACTCTCACTCAAGTTACTAAATACAGTATTCAGATTTGTATAGACTACCATTATTTCTAGTAGAAATGGTTATATGAAATGGCCAAAAATTGACAATTTCTCGATGCTATAAATTATAAATACCAAGTTATTTTCTATACACTACCTACAGCATAGTCTACTGATGTCAAGTACGTTACGGAAGTTATTGACTGGATGAAGCATTTTATGACGCTATGAAGAATTGGGAACAAATATCCAAAATACGCGAGTTGGAATTTCACTGAAAAAGAGGTCAGTAAAAAAGAAAGGCATCTGATATAATTCTAGAGAAGTGGCTAATGGCAGAGAGGCTGGCTGGCGTTGGTCCGTTATGGTTTGCGGTATCTCGATAGACCATGAAAATTCTTTTCTAGCAGAGTAATCCAATTCAGCGCATATCCAGACTTTTTTTTTTAACGGTGCAGTTCAGAAGGATGGATTGGACAAAACGGTGCAAGTACAGTAGAATGGCATTACAGTTAGATGCGATAAATTATTTAGATACCCAAATGTCATTTCTAACGACATAAATCATGTGCAAAATAAAGCACAGTCCAGTTGTTTACGCATCCTATTGTACCGAATCGCCCGCAAACCCAAAAAAGGTATTCAGCAACCCAGTATCAAACTTCATTCGGTATGCGGTATGCGTACTTTAAAAAAGAAATCATCTTAAACCTCCAACATTATCAAAAAATAATCATAATGAACTTAAAGGGCAACTATAATGAGTATAAAACTTAGAGTATATAGAGATAAGTGAGTATATAGACTCAGAACAATATAAACATATGGGGCAACCTCTGGACTAGTGGTTAGGTTAACAACCTGCTTAGCCAAAGATCGTTGGTACATAGCCGGGCAGTTGGCCCTAGGCAGTAAAAATCCCGACCTAATTAAACTTGGATAGAAAAAATTTAGAGCTTATACTGTAACATCGTCCGATTAGCCATAGCAGTATAAAGTGACATTAAATAAACAAAAAACAATATCGATATATACAGTACGATAATTGTGAAAGGGATGCTCACACAAAAATCTAAAATATTAATTTTCCTTAAATAAGGGGATTCACTATATAATTTTTTTTCAATATTTATTAATAAACAAAAAAATTAAAAACAAAGGAAGGAGGGTAAAACCATGTCGTCTCTGCCATCTCAAAGCATCGAATGTGAAAAAAACACGGTTTTCATTTTCGTCTTATAGCAGTTAATTTAGGATTGATAATTGATATAAAATTCATATAGAGGCATCTATCAGAGACAAACAATGTAAAACAAATGCCATGGGTTTGACTATAGGCACTAATTTTTATTGGACCTTGAAACTGTTTGTTTTTTAATTCTCCTCAAAATTACCGATTTTCGTATTCGATAGTTGGAAATGGCAGGGACGATGTGACAGCATACAATATGCCCAGATGTGCTGATCACAGGACTAATTTAATTTTTTTAATTTAAATATTTGTATTCCAATGAATGTATTAATTTGAATAAATATTTGTGATTGATAACTGATACAAAAATAACGATTATATTTATTCAATGAATAATAGAAAAATTATTTTATATAATATCGGCGAATAAAATAGTAATAATAATGTTTTTATAATATTTGGTCAACTTTTTTTGATTTTTAAATATTTTTATTTTAAAGAGAAAATAATTCGAATCCCGGCCGGGGGTATATCTTTTCTTATTAAAATAAAAGTAATAATAATGATTTCAGAGACACAACGCGCAAGAAATAAGAAATGGGATCATTTAAAAGCTGTATGGAAAAAAACAAAACATGGCTGATTGCGCCATCAGAAGCACGAGTCAGAAAGCGGTAGCGATTCTCAGTTAATTATTTAAAATCAAATCAAACTTTGGTGAACTGTGACGGAATTCGCATGGGATTAAAATGCTAAACCAATACAACGGGAACTTATAGCGGACTATCTTTATGTTACAGATAAATGTCGCCTTTGCCTGAAGTCTCATGAATGTATTTAACATGTGAATAGTGGATGTACTACTCTGGCTGGGAAACAACTGCCTTATGAGGCTAAACAGTATGGCAAACATATTACAAGAATATTACACCTTATGGGATTATTAGACTTTCTGAGCTTTTCTAAATACCAGAAAAACATGTCGAAAATGTAAAGTAGTAAAATGGAACGAAAAATTATTACGAACCACAATATAACCCATATATCTGGGTAGTTGGTACAAAATAAATAAGATGACCAGAACAGTAGACATGATCGTCCAAAGTGACATAAACTTACAATAAGAACCGAAAAACGAAGCAAATATCAGTGGCTTTCTTTTAAACTTAAATCTCTTTATCACTTAAATAAAGTAACAATAAATTTCATTAACAAACATTCTCATAATAAAAAATGAAGAAATGAACGGTACAGACATATTTCGCCTCGCAATTGTAGGAAAAGTTTTAAATAAATTATCTTGACCTATAATCCAAGAAGAAGGTAATAAGGATTGTTATAGTTATAATCATACGCTTAAGTATATGTAGTCATCGATGGATTTAGCTAAGGAAACAGGATATCAAATTGATCACATCAGAGTAAAAATACAGATGGGAAAAATGCTTTAATTCAGACGAGGCTATGCCCTGGGGCAAAATGTGGGGGTAAGCTAACGATTTAGTAATCCCCAAACTTCGGAAAAAACTTTATATTTAAAATAAATAATATAAACTATTCTTTGCCGAAAATTTTGATAAGGGTTAACTGAAGAATCTGAAAATAATAATCTGATAGCGGTACGAACAATAGGTTCTAAAATTTTTATTATTATTATAGTTTGGTACATTGTAATAAGCAGGGCTCGGATTCATATGTGTTTACATATTTTTAGTTAAGTTAGATATCGTAATCAACAACAGTTTAAAATACAGCATTCTGATTCATCGATGCCCACATGCATTTCACATATATTTACATATTTCACTATAAACACATATTTTACATTTTTTCTTGCATATTCCGTAACAATCACGAATTTGCTGATGGATATGGTGTAAATAAAGCTGCAGGACGAGCAGAATGACAAATAATCTTGCTCTTGCTAAAGTCAAAATTACGGTAAAACGAATATCCACGAAACCACTAATGTTGAAGGGAGATAGATCGCCAATATATTCATTGGTAGACTATGTCTCGATTCGCCTTCACCACAGTTTCTCTTAAGTTGTGAACTTTTATAAAATGCAACCAGGCCACAATTGCATGTTTTTTTAACGACTGGATGGGCCTTCTTTGGCCAAGTGGTGTTTTCACAATAACGTTTTACTATTTTTATCTGGTGCTCCACATATGGTGAAAGCGGTTGTTGCTTTGAAGGTATTTTATCCGAATAAGATACATCTTAATGCATAACATTCCTCGCACATGCATTTTACCGAGTTGTAGAAATTGTCAGACTTAACATTTTTGATGTTCTTAATCTTCTTCTTCTATCGACACAACAGGCGCACGTGGGAGGCTGTCCTCCTCAAAGGCTGCGAGCCATTTCTCTTTGTGTTCTGCAAGGGTGATAGGAACCCCGCGTTGGTGAAGATCCTGTCACACAGCATCCATTATTTTAAAAGCCCCAAGTTGAGTCAAAATTTTCAAGTAGCTTTTTCTAGACTTATCTTTGCCTCCTCAGCCAGTAATTACGAGCTGGGGCACTTCGTTCGAGGCAGCCGAATATTACTGCAAGAACTTCGAAAAAATTAAAGACGTTCTGTCCAAACAAGATTCGGACTTGTCTGCAGCAATAGATAAAGCTAAATCCGTAATGGAAAAACCCAGCTTGGAAAACAACTTGGCTTGCACAGCCACAAATCCGTGTGTTTTAATTCACTTGGTAACAAAGCTCGAAACCCAAAGTATACCACTATCCAAGAGCGTTCCTACTGCTAAAAATGGTATACAGAAGCTAGAAGAAGCCATAGGCGTAATGAGCAGGGGGGGGGGGGTTATTGGGGATGTAACCCCCCATTGCTTAGAAGAAATAAAAAAAAAATTGTAAGTAACAAGTTAAAAGAAATAAAAATTTGAACGATTTTACTTTTTCAAAGTTATTATTGTGGGATTACAGAAGTAAGAGACAATAACGTACAAAACACAAAAAAGATAGTTCAAACACAGTTATTTTAATGAATAAACTGTTTTTATAAAATAAATAACATTTATAAAAATTATAATCTATTTATTTAATTTGAAGCTACATGATTATAGTATAATATAAATTATACCTATATTACGAGGCATCTTTCTTGAAGGGAGTAATATGTTGGAGTGGATGACTGGGGGGGGGGGGGGGTTAACTCTAAGAGTCAACTCTAGTTACGTTAATGGAAGAATTATGCTTATGGCGAAAATCCACAGGGGACTGGATGTGTTAAATAATGAAGAAGAATTTTCAATATCTCACTCAGCGAGCTACAAGTAGGCTCCATTGACTCAATGGATGTAGAGCGCTCCTTCAGTCGTTACAAAGTGAGAATGGGGCTCTTTTTTATTTGAAATTTTAAAAATGTACGTTGTTTCTAACAATAAAATTTTGTGTCCATAATAATACCGTTTTTAATAAATATACATACTTCTAAAATATTTTAAACAATAAATAATGCATTTTTCGCTGATTTTGATTTTACATATTGTTCCCTTTTATTTAAATAATATTCAAAAAATAACTACGCATATAAGTGTACATATTTTAAAATTTTTATTACATATAAATCCGGGCCCTAGTAATAAGACATCTACACATAGCATTTTCATGAACATAAAGTAGATTAACCATTTAAAAAATAACAATTTAGTTATATTTTTTAAACAAAGTAATTCCTTGGAATGTAGGCTTGTATGTAGACAATAGCAGTTCTTTAATGAAACACTAAATAAATTCATCCTATAATTATTATATTCATTTGTACCCCTACAGTGGTGATCAAGGCCAATATGGTATATCGGCAAATTATGCTGTTACTTTTTATTTATGTCCCCTTCGTAATTCCACAAGTACCTTTCGCAATACGTTACGGCAATAAATAAGACTTCAAAATTTGATCAATCTACTTAGAAATTACCAAAAGAAGTTATTCTCCATTCTTAGCAATCATGATTGGAACCCAGCGTTCTCATTTCCACGGATTAATAAGTAACTTTGGAACTATGATAGCTCATACAATTATTGCATAATGCGTAAGGTTTGAGTCTGAAAGCGAAAATCTTGCTGCGAAAAAGTCATTTATTGTTTTAGTTTGTTAATAATTTACAACAATGTTAACTAACATTTCTTAAAAACAGTGTTATTCTAATACATGAATTATTTTTAGAGTATTTGACATGCATGCAACAAATTTCCTCCAAAAAACAATCAATGTATCGAATGACTTATCAGCAGTGGCTTTTGTCCGGAAAAAATAAAGTAGTTTGCTAAATGAAAAAATTAACTGTGAAACACTAGTTTTATTTAATTTCTGATTTATGATGATATGGTCAATATTCAGATTAAGACCTGATAAACATAAATTATCTATAAAGCAGTTAATTCAAGAGGTGTTCATCAACATAAAGCGATTTATAATTTCTATGATATATAACATATCTTACCAATAAGGAAGATCCCAATAGCTCACCTGAAAAATAAAATAAAATCATTTATTATACTTTGAAATAATTCATTTTACAGTTATTTAGATAGTGATATCACAATTACTTAAAATTAAAGTTTTAATTTTCTTACAATTTTAGTTTACTTGGGCTAAAATATTATAAATTATATAGTTACAGCATACTGTATTACTTTCGGATCGCTATAGTATTTACTATTACTAGAATCTGAATTTGAGTATTGAGTAAAGTGGACAGTTTCATATAAAGAACTAACAAAAATTAATAAAACAGAAATAAACATTAGTCCGGTAAAATATTTGTTGTACATATAACTAAACTAGCTTATGCCCGTAGCTTCGCACGCAGGGATTTGGTCTGCCACGTAAAGTTTCGTGAAAGATCATTTTAAATAAATAATTTAATTAATTTTTTTAAATATAAGTTACTCGAACATCCGAAATTTCAGATGTCTAACTTCAAAGCTGACGGATTCTATACAACCTTTGAACCCCTATTATATTAAAGGGGAAACCCTTGGAGTGGAATTATCCGAATTTCTTTCTTAAACTATACACAGAACCTAACTACAAATTTCAAGATGCTAAGTTCCTGATTTACCTTTAATTATGTACTATAACGGGGGGGGGCACATGCCCCCGTGTCCCCACATAGATCATCATGTGATTTGCCTTTATTTATGTACGATATTGGATTCTCCCCAGTACCTAAAATACTGTCGGGGAGGCACGTGCCCCCTTGCACCCTCCCATAAATCCGCGCTTGCTATATCCTATGTGTTATTCTGATGTATAACCTATATTACTGTAAAGTTTCATCCAAATCAGTCCAGTAGTTTTTGCGTGAAAGACTGACAAACACACAAACATTCACATTTATAATATTAGTAAGATTAGTAGGATATCAAAACAAATAGTTTCACTCATGTTCTTTCTGTTATTTTAACAACTATTATCATGTGATTTGCCTTTATTTATGTACAATAACGGATTCTCCACAGTACCTAAAATACTGTCGGGGGGGGGCACGTGCCCCTTGCACCCTCCCATAAATCCGCGCTTGCTATATCCTATGTGTTATTCTGATGTATAACCTATATTACTGTAAAGTTTCATCCAAACCCATCCAGTAGTTTTTGCGTGAAAGAGGGACAAACATACAAACATTCACATTTATAATATTAGTAAGATGTTACCAATTTATCTTCATAAATGAAGTTTGACAGTGTGCTTTGATTCAATTCGATGAGTATCGTGCATGACAATATAATATTCTTTCTTATCTATATATAAGTAAATTTGATGTAATAAAATTTGAAAGATAAAAGGACCTCAGGTCAAAATATTGCTTGATCTATATTTTCGAATACCTTGAGACGTTGTTCATTCTTCAAAGTTAGCAGCACAAGTCTCACATCTACACAGATAGATTGGAAGAGTAATAGTTTTATAAATTCGAATTAATAAATTTCAGAACAAAAGCAACGTCATTTAAATTTAACGCGATCCTCCCATCAGCGTTAAGCAGATGTCAGCAAATCTATTTATTTTAAATCACAACCAGGTTCCACATAAGATAATGAATTATCAAGCGTGATTTCTTTTTTCTTCTTCCATTTTACCTTTTTTCTTCTCATGTTTTTACCGCCGAGCATTAACATTAACGGCTGAAGAAGTGCCGAATATTTTGTTATGGGAAACCTGAGTTGGTAGCAGCGCAATTCATCTGAACAGCAGATTTTGCCGTTGCATCATTACCGTTGACAATGGAGCATTTGAATACATAATTGTAATTGAATGAGGTAATACTTTTCTGTTTTTGGCATTGACTGGTCTCGTGAAGCATGAAGTATTTGTAAAATGCACTTTTCTACGAAGGCTCTATTCTTTTAAAAAATCAATAAAATGATTTTCTTGAATGCAATTTCATTTAAATCTGTCAAAACTAGGTTAAGTTCCAGATTTAAACATTGAAAGTAAACCGCCCACTTATAAATTTATCGTCGATTTTTATTTATGTATCTGGGGAGCAGAATGTTCTACTGCCACTCTAAGGTATACCAGATATTGCCGCTTCTATCTCCGAAACATATACACCGTTACAGGTGATATTAAAATTGAGATAATGTTTATATTTATTTGTGCTTTATTGAGCTAGTATTAATTCTTACTAATTCGCTTAATTATAAAATATGCCAATGCATAAACAACCTGGAACACAGAACTGAGGAAGTCGACCAGGAAATGTTCGATCCCTGTAGTTCGATAACGCTTAGCTGTCACAACAAAGAAGAATGAGGTTAATTGGAAGATGAATAGCGTCGTACCTTGCGAGATTAATATTGATATAAAAAGAAGGAGAAATAGAGCTAAAAAGAAAATAACATAAAATCTTAAAGAAATGGAGGAGGTATTCCGGTATGCCCTTCACAAATATGTAGGAAAGGGTGCAATTGGCAATTATAGGGCGCAAGATCTCTTCAAAGTCATATCGCATGAAGAAGAATATGGGACAGTTGTTATGAATTAAAATAATATAAAATATACAACGAATGAATAAATATAAATTAAAAATATATAAAATATAACAAGAATGAATAAATTAAATTAGGGAATAAGAGAAATCACCAACCCCCATGCAGAAAGTGTGATGGGTGGGTTCCAGGCTGAGTTCAAAGGTCAACCATCAGCCATGGACTAGATTACCTTGGAATGATTCGAGGGAAAGCATTGTTTAACGTGGACACAATATTTGAAACGATGTACAATTTTATAAAACTGGGGCGAAGTTATAAAACTGGATGCACAAACCGTAATCCCTCAGGAAATCAACGGCGTCAGCCCTTAGTCTCTACATTGTTCTAGACCAACACTTCAGGAGCAGGGCCAAGATCAAACATCAGACCTCGGCAAGCCTAGTTATTAAACCTGGGTCGGACGCATTTTCGTTTCAAAAACTAGAATTCAAGGAGAACGCTGAAGAAATAGGAGATATACGAAGCCTACAGGATTTTTTGATGACATTCATTAAGCTATTAGAACGCTCGCGTGAATCTTCAACCTAGCCTCTGCAATGCTAATAAGGCAGAACGGCTCGCAGGAGAACGAGAATACTAAGGTGTGATGATTGCCAGTTAAAATATTTTTCAAAAAACAAGAATTTTTTTTCAATTCGGCTACCCTGTAAACCTAATAGTAAACTTTCATTCGCGTTTTAGTATGACCATTTTTACCGCTTTTTTAGTAATCAATATCCAGGTCATATCCGAATAGTGATGAAGATGTTTAGTTGTCCAAGAACTAGAGCTCCATAAAAACTACAGTTTCTTTCGTTTTATATAGTTGATTACATATAATAAAATCCAAATATCATATACTCAAAAGAGGCACACCAATCGTAAATATTCATATCCTAAGATTTGTCCTTGGTAGCCCTTGGCGGTCTCGAATGCCCCACCTTAACGAGTTAAATTTTCACTTACATAAATACTTTATGATCTGTATCATGTTGCCTTCTGGGCAGATGTATATTATAGTTCTTTTTAGTTATTTCATTTGGTATGTTCATGTTTGTTATTCTAAAGGAATATAGTCCCAGTCCCAGAATAAATTTACTTTTCTATTTCTATTTCTATAATGCTATAATATGCTAATAAATCAATTCATTTCTATAGTTATTAATGAAACACCGAAAGTAAAAAAAAATCGGCTGTTTCGGCTCACATTTGTTGTCTGCCACAAAATGTAAAAATACCATCTTTATTTCATAGCTGTTTAAATATCTTAAAAATCTTGAGGATTGTATAAAGAATCAAAAAATAAATCAAAGGAATGGGTATTAATAAATTAAATAAACTATAACATACTTCCGATTAGAAACTATTGTATTTATTGGCCATGATAGAACAGAGGAAGGTTGGATCTCTAAGAATTTTGCTCAGGCTGATACTATACAATACCTCAAAAAGAAAACAACCAGAAGTGATACATACAATACAAAAAGAATTGTGGCGACAAAGCAGTGGATGAAGGGAAGAGAAAAGATATAGGATAAGGTGCCAACCTGCCGCCTCCACGTCTGGACGCCATGACAGTACAATATACCATGGTTCCTACCGAGACGGATTGATCAAAACCACCAACCAAGCTTCACACTAAGGGGCAATTAATCACCCAGACCTTCTAGCGAAACCTAATTCGGTCTTCGGACAACTAGCTGGAAAATCGGATTCGATGTAAATGACAGCCTTAAAAAAATAAATCGTGAATGCTGCAAAACCCAGAGCAGGCAGTAATATACATAAATATTTAGTATGGCCAATAAATAATTACCATTCCCCACTACAATGCATGATTTTACGTTTCAGGCTACGTAGAACTCAAATTTTCTTTTATAATTTCAAAAGTAATAATAATAAATTTCCGTAAAAAAAAAAATTAAATCGTAATCGTACTAGATATTTGATGTTGAATATTGTTGACTGATAATCAACGCAACAGATTAATTAAACTAAAAGACTTGATATGGAGAATTGATATGGAGATACCATTTTCAATTCTAGATAATTATCACATGAACAATCACCGCGATCGAACTATTGTAACCGTTGCTTCATTCAGGAAATGTTAAATCACACCATTAGAGTTTCTTTAACAAGCCAACTTACTTTTAAAATTTTAATATGATGTTAATTTTAAAATTCTGCTTCGAAAGAGCACCTTGGTTGAAATACATTTACATACGAGATTTTAGGGTAAATTGTAGAGATTTTACCAAAAATTATCTTAGAGGGAATACCAAAATTCAAGTATATGACTAATGTTATCACCGAGTATAGCAGCATTAGTTAAGGAATTACAGCAGGGATAACAGTTGGTAATGGATGCTATTGGTCAATGATGAAAATTCTAGGATATCCAGGTAGGATAGATCCAGAGCCCTCAAAATAAGAGTGTACTGTACGGTCCTCCAGCCAGTGGCAATTTATGTATATAATGTATGAGGCCTGGATCCCTAGACTTACTGATGTAAGACTATTAAATATGTGTGTGTGAGGAACATTTTCAGAAGAATTTATGGCCAGAAAAAGGAAGCGGAGAGGTTGATGAGGAAATAAGAAACGTATGAAAAAACAAATATTGTTTCCACCATAAAGAGAGCAAGAATAATAAATGTGAGTCATATCCCAAGAATGGAGCGTGGTATATTCTCTACAATGGATCTAAAATGGAGGAACATGCGTGTGGAAGAAGACGCAGGGTAGAGTTGTTGGGTGACGAGAGCAGCCGAAGACAGATTGGTGTGGAGGAGGACTGCTGAGAGGCCAAGGTCCAGCAAGGACCATAGTACCATTAGAGTAAAGTAGTGGTAGCCTCAAAAACCATACTTGTTAGCAAGAATAATTATACAATAACAATTTCAAGAAACAAAGTTTAGTCATGAGCACCTTAACTATAATCCTTAGCGGCGATAAAGGTATACGTGACTGATGGTCTCCTGATTGCCTTCAAATTTCTCTATAGTTCATTTTTGGCCTTGTTCGTTAATAAGTTGTAATAGATTATTCTCTGTACACCATAAAGAAACTTTTGAAAATTGTTTATATATAGATAACTATTCGATTATTATTGCTAAACCATTTTGCAAAAACTTGCAACCTTGTCCAGTTGCCAATTGTATACAAATGTAATGGCATGAGAACTAAAATACTACTGAAAATATAAAAAATTTCGACGGTTATTTATTAACGAAAACTGTTGACTTTTAACAGCAATGAATTTCTTTCATATTAAAATGAAGTATTGTAAAAAAAAAACTATTCCATCAAGGATAGTTAATTAAATAGGCATAGATTATAGCATTTGCGAAGAAAATTAGAAAGCGCGTATGCGAAGGCCTGATGGTTATGCCCCTGGAGAGAGAGCCCATAGGTACCCCAACATGCCCTGGGCTCTCTCCACTTCAATACCTCGCCGAGGAGAGAGTCAAGGGGGATTACACGTCGTTAGCAGGAGCGGGTCTTAGATTAATGAAGGTTCATGATTAATTTCTTGTTGATAGTCTTGATTGTCATAACAGAATCATTCAGCAGCCTAGTAAAATGTTAAGGAACCCACGGTACTTCACACAACTTCCTAATAACAGCTGTGTATTAGTTATAGTTAGGCATGTAACTTGGCACTTAGCGCAGGAATTTTTTCATTCCGGGTAGGAGGGATGTCCTGTCTACATAAAGTATTTTTTAAGTCAATAAATGTTATTAATACAAGCGATCTCTCTCTCTCATCTCTCTCTCTCTCTCTCTCTCTCTCTATATATATATATATATATATATATATATATATATATATATAGAGAGAGAGAGAGAGAGAGAGAGAGAGAGAGAGAGACCCTAAACTGTTTTCTAGGACAAGGATTGTGCAGGGAGGTGATTTGTCCAAGATTAGGCTCAACCGCCGGATTTTCCCCTATTTGGGACACCCACTTTATAGATTCCCATAGGATCCATCTCCGGTCGCTAATAGATTAAATAAAAACTGCGGCAGGCATACTGCGGATTTAAACCTGGGATCTTCAGCACGGCAACTCAGCGCTCTACCACAGAGCCACTCCGTCTCCGGAACGTTAAAATTTGGTGTAATTTCGTATTAATGAGAGCCTAATTTGGCTGCGCTACTAAGGGAAACCTCTTAGATTAACAGTTTATCAATAAATATCTCATACCAAAGTACAGAATATAATTAAAGAAACATTTTGTAGACTTGTAAAACTTGTTCTTAACATAGAAATTCACATTAAGCCGTACTATTAACGTACAAAACCTAAACCGAGTAAGTAGAATCAAACACAAATTTTTAACCTCAGTTTCAGCATAGCCCTTGAATGCCTTACCCTACCGAGGGGGTTATTCACGTTCTTAAAAATTGAGAATTTTCGTTTACCCATAGAAATTATACGTACGGGTAAATAAACACAAAGCTATATTCAAAAGTAGTTCAACACAGTAATGAAAGCTATAAAATTCGAAATCAACCTTCCACTGACATAACTAAGTGGCCTTGTTTACATTTGTTATTTACTCCAGCATGATAAACTGAGATAAAAGAGAATGTTGATACGACGCTATAAAACTTTTTTTTTCGTAAAAGGTTAAGACAAAGACTTCTAGAAAACTTATAAAAGAGGTTGTATTACAGCTCGGAGTAAAAGGAAATGTTGAGTGTTAAAATGCAGACAGTAAAAACAAATCAGCGTTAAAGCCAACCTCACCACCAAATACCCGTAGTAAAACATCTGCACCCATAAAAAAATCATTAATTAACATAAAAACCAGCAATCAATTTGCAGCCCTCGAAAATGTACCCACAGAGCCACCTAAACATCAAGAAACATCTCAGATTTCCGAACCGGTTCCACCTCCCATTTTTGTCTCAAATGTTCAAAACTTCTTGACCTTCTGTCAAGAAATAGCCAAACTGATCGGAACAACCAATTTTAAATGTTATTCTCGTGTGAAAGACATAAAAATTAATACGAACACCAAAGAGAATTACAAAAAATTGGTTTATCATCTCACCGAAAAAAAATATCACTTCCACTGCTACCAGTTAAAAGAAGATAAGGCCTACAGAGTTGTTCTGAGAGGTCTTCACAGTACCACACCTACTGATGCCATCAAACGGGACTTGGAAGAGATCGGCCACAACGTCAGAAATATATCGGTCGTCCTACATCCCGTTGAAAAGTTCCCCCTACCGTTATTTTTCGTAGATCTGGAACCAGCCAGAAATAATATTGAAATATTCGATATCAATAGGCTTGTCTATTCAGTCGTTCGCTTTGAAGAGCCAAGGCAAAGACCTTCAATTGTCCAATGCACAAAATGCCAAGCACTCGGACATACAAAAGCGTACTGTCACTATCCGGCCAGATGTGTCAAATGTGCTGGAGCACATGCAACAGAAATATGCAAGAAAACGAGGGAAACACCTGCAAAGTGCGTGCTATGCGGTGAGGACCAACCAGCAAATTATAAAGGATGCATGGTGCATAAAAACCTACAGAGGCTAAGATCCCACCATGCACCATCAAATAGTAAAGAAGTAAATGCCAAAGAAGAAATAGAAAAATTACAAGACATTTCATTTCATAGTAATCAACAGCAGCCGTTGACCTCAACAAATATTAATCCTCCTCAACAGGGACAAAAAAAATATTCATTCATCAGTCGAAATCAGCAGCCCCGACATCAACAGATCCGGCAACAGGCGCCTCAAACCTCCCAATCCCAGCCAATGGTTCCCAAATCTCATCCACCTCCACTACCTCCACGCCAAGACATCCCTTCTCACCATCTTCCTCTACGGGTGAAGCTTCCACCTCAGAGTGAACCCACAATTCCATCCCAAACTTCTTCCATTATAAACCTCCAAACCCAAACACCATTCAAAGTCGAAGCAGCTCACAGTGTCCCAAGAAGGATCCAACTCCCAACCAACTTTCCAATAAACACTAATCCTCCATCTCAACCTTCTGTCCAATATCCTAGTCCCAGTCAAAATCCAGTAGACATCAACACAATCCTTTCGACCTTCTTATTTGAACTTAATAATACCATAAAACCACTCATTTCCCTTCTAACCCGACTCCTTTCCGAAATGCCATTTACTACCCCACGATGAACACTAAGCCCCTATCAATCATACTGTGGAATGCAAATGGCCTACATAACCATCGAGACGAACTTGACTTATTTCTTCATGACAATCACATAGACATTGCCCTATTGACTGAAACACACTTCACAAAGCGATCATATTTTTACATACGTGACTACATTACTTATAGATCAGATCATCCTGACAATACAGCACATGCCGGTTCGCCGGAGGAGACTACAACGCCAAACACCAACGATGGGGTTGTCGAACATCCAATTCCCGTGGTAGCATCTTATCCCGAATTTCAACCTCTAATAGTTTCTCTATCCTCGCACCCATAAACTCTACTTATTGGCCTACATCGCTCAAAAAACGTCCAGATATTCTTGACATATTTGTTTCCTCACAGATTTCCTGCAATCAAACAACTATAAAATCCCTGGATGACCTTTCCTCTGATCACAGTCCAGTACTACTTCAAGTACATTCAATTCCTATTCCTAAGCCCTCTCATCTCAGACTGATTACTGGACGTGTAGACTGGGATAAATTTCGATCGAATCTGGAAAATAATTTAGACCTCAAAATTCCGCTTAAAACAAAAGTTGACATCAATTCTGCAATAGACAAACTAACAAACGCAATACAAACCAATATAAGAGATAGAACCTTAAAATCATTATCAACAGAATAACTATTCGCGAGTTATTAAAAGAAAAACGACGGGCAAGAGCGAAGTGGCACCGCACCAGATATCCATCGGACAGGAGTCATTATACCAAACTAACCAACAAATTAAAATCAGAGATCAGAACATTCAAAATTCAAAATTTGTATTACCGTACAGAAAATCTGAGTACTACTGACAAATCCTTATGGAATACCACTAAAAAACTCCTAAAATATAAACATTTCAACCATCCACTTTTAACCGAATCCCAAACCTGGTCAAGATCTGATGAAAAAAAATCACAAATTTTCGGCCAGCACCTATTCAACACATTTAACCCTCATCCAGATATTCTTAATCCAATCCACTCTGAATGCATTGAAGCAGAATTAAGTATTCCTCTTCAGATGTCCCCTCCTCCTAAAGCATTCCATCCTTCCGAAATATCAAACATTATTCATAGATTACCCGTCAACAAAGCCCCTGGCCACGACCTAATCACATCCCATATTCTAAAACGCCTTCCTCGGAAAGCGACCCTACTCCTTACATATATATACAATGCTGTACTCCGCACCACGTACTTTCCTGATTCCTGGAAATTATCCATAGTTAAGATGATACCAAAACCTAAAAAACCACCAGAACTCTCATCTTCTTATCGCCGTATATCTCTCCTGCCCATAATGGGCAAAATACTTGAAAACTCATTCTGAAACGTCTTCATCTTATCATAAAATCCAATCAAATAATCCCAGATCACCAATTTGGTTTCCGAACATCACACTCCACTATCCAGCAATGCCATCGTGTGGTGGACGTTGTCTCATCCGCATTAGAGCGCGGAATGTACTGCGCGGGAGCTTTTCTCGATGTAGAGCAGGCTTTTGATCGAGTCTGGCATCCGGGACTGTTGTACAAACTCCGTAAATTCTTACCTTCTACTTACTTCCTTATTATCAGTTCCTACCTCAGTAATAGAAAGTAAACCATAATTTTACCTACTCTTCACTCTTTACCCAGTCTGCCGGAGTTCCTCAAGGTAGTATCATGGGTCCCATCATATACACGATATATACAGCTGACATCCCAACCCATCCAAGCACTGTCCTCACTACGTACGCTGATGACACATGTGTGTTATCAGTAAATAATGATCCATTTGTTGCATCCCAAACTCTTCAATCCCATATCTCAAACCTTCAAGAATGGTGTCAAAATTGGAGAATTAAAATTAATCCTAACAAATCCCATCAAATTACCTTCACCCTTCGTCGTAAACCTACAAATTCCTGCCCTACTGTATCCTTTAATAATATTCCTCTGAACTCTGTCGAACAGGTACGTTACCTAGGACTCCATCTGGACAAACGTCTCACTTGGAATCCTCATACAAGACTGAAAAGACAATAAACTGCTCGTCGTTTTCGCCTACTTCAACATTTACTGGACAAACGCTCTAAGCTCCCAATAAATTACAAAAGACTCATTTACATGACAGTTATCAGGCCTATTTGGACATACGGAGTTGAGCTTTGGGGCTCTACTAAACCATCCAATTCATCTCGTATCCAATCCTTGCAATCCAAAATCCTTCGTAAAATCCTCAATGCTCCTTATTATGTCACAAACAAACTCATCCATCATGATCTTAATATCCCATATGTTACTGATTTGGCCCAAACTAGATACCTATCCTTCCATGACAAGCTCCATACACACTTGAATCCGCTAGTCTCTCAACTTACTTCCCATACTATTCCTGATAACCCTCCGAGGCGTCTGAAAAGAAGATGGCCTCGAGACCATCTACTATAGAACTTTTTGGAGTGCTACCGATGGGTAGTTTCTCCACAAGTGCTTTTCAAGTCGTATTGTACGTATAGCAGATTTACTTATTGTAATAGTATTATAGTTGTAAATATCAATAAATTGAATTAAAAAAAAACAAAAACAAAAAAAACATGGGATTCTAAGGGCAAAAAAATACATTCAGTAACCATCCAATGTCGACGTTGTAATAGTATATTTTGTAATAAAATGTTATTTAAAATCATTTAGAACAATAACTCGTACTTTTTTTTAATTTCAAATTTCTATGTTTGTTTAGAATATTCAGTAAGCTAAATTAGTAAAAATAATAAGATTTTAACTTTTAATGCATCAAAAAATGCATGAGAACTGAAATAGATTACAGTTTACCATGATACAATTGATCAGAATAAATGTTCTTAACACTGGTTACTTTTACATTTTTTATCTGTGATCCAGGTCGGCTGCAGGTTTAAAAAAAATCTTTCGGTACTTGCGTAGTAGGCGGTTTCCATGAATACTACCTCCCTATCTGAGTAACCTCTTCTTATTACTTGTCTCATTTGAGTTATTAATAAGTGCGTTATTGAATCGTTTACTGAATTTTTTTTAGTGTTTTGGCTCATTAATTTTGTTTAATACTTCCAGAAGTTCGGAATAATTCCAAATATGAAATTTTGCGAAAAAAGTTATCAAATGGATTTTGAAAAGATAGAAATGGAGATGATTTCGTCGAACGTGTAGGGAAAACTTTTATATAACAAAAGAAACGTGAAATTGTATTATTGTATTTTGTATATTTCAATTTCCATTAATATAAATAAGAGGGTAGATATTATCAATATCAGAATTATCAATAAAGAAAAAAAAGAATCATCAGTATTCAGGTTATAAGTAAGGGTGTATTTCACAACCAAGCTGGGTAGTTTTGAGATACAAGAAATGTACAAAAAATTGAGGTGCTCTGTAATTTTAATATAATATTTGTTTTAAAAGTATTGATGTATATGATCTATATTTTGAAACTGCTTTCTACAATACCTTAGCCTTAGATAAGCGATAGCTAAAAATTTCTGGTTCCTGGTTTAACATTTCCCGGCTATAAGGTTTCAGTAGCCCTAGTCGCATAACAAAGGCTTCGTTCCAAACAAAATACATTCAAGTGTTTCTTACGTTTCGGTACAAGTAAATGGTCGTGTCTCAATACTGTCTCACCGGGTCCTAAAGGCTTTATAGAGCACAACGCCAACTAAATTTAATCCGACCTCCCATAAACGCTTTAGGCACATTTAAATAAACTTTAAACTTTAAAATGATTCCTTTTTTTTATATTTCTTGTACTTTTGGTATAGAGTAAAGGAGATCTTTAAATGTTTTCAAGAATTCAAAAATTGTATTTAAAATATACTCGTATAAGAGCATAACCTAGGAATCAAAGCTTATGTTAAGGAATTATTCGCAGTTATGTCGAAGGTGTTTCTGCATCAGTACTCATTACCATTGTATTACATTACATTACATATGTACATTATTACATATTCCGATGCTAAAAGAAATAAAACATTAGAAAGAGAACCTTTACCAAAACAGATCGGAGATATCAAAGCTTAATAAAATATGTAAAAATAATTCTACTTAAACTAAATATTTCCTATATGTACACCGTATTTTAAATAATTAAGAAACTATCTTTTAACCGAACAAGAAATTTCTTCAAATTCAGAAACATTATTTGGCATCTCCAGCTAAAATCTTAGACGCGATGGTGAACAAAATTTTTGTATTCCAAGATATTTTTTCCTGTGGAGTAAAAATATTTTATCAAAAGATGCAGGTTCCTGTTGAATCGTGATTACAGTTTTCGAATTATTTTGAGATCCATCGAACTACCCCCATAAATATCGATTAATGCTGTAGTCTTGTATTGATTTGGCATATTATTTTGTTTAGTTAAGAAAAATAATTAAAAAAGTAAAGAACTGACACGTAAACGACCGAGTAAGGTAAAGGACCGTAAACATTTGGACAAGGACCGTAAAATGAAAAATAATAAAAATGTTTGGCATTTAATTTAATTTTTTTCAATTATTTGAATTAATTTCTAGTAATAAAACTATTTCTGACATTTTTAATAGAAATATTTTAATTAAATTGATTTATGATTAATATCTTTTAAGATCTATAAAGGTAAATGACAGGCTAGGAGAGATATTGTTTTTTCATATTCTTTCCTTTTGTCATTCTATCCTCGAAAAACTATTCCCGGAAAGGAAGAACAGTCAGGGACTCCTGAAGAAAGTACAATGTTGCCATGAGTGCAGTCTTATATGCTAACGAAGAAGAAATGGCGTCCGTACTCACGTGGACTGGTCGAGAATTTTAATAATTAATTCATTTACAGGGCACGTTAAACTGCGGCAACTTCTCTCTCATAAAAGGTAAGAATATTTTTATTTAAAAAAAAAAAGTCATTACCATTAATATTTAATGTTAACGGTCTCTACAACACCGTTAGATGTTAAACAAAATCTACAGGATCTAAAGGACCTTGGAAGGTTGATAACTAAATATTAAAAGAGAAAATAATGAAACCAGGGATTTTATTGCATCATTAAGTATTAAGGTCCCTAACCTGCCTTTAAAAAGGGAATGATCAAATAGTTGACAGAATACCACTCTCCAATTATATTAGTAGATTTTCTAGAAAAATTAATTATTTATTAATTAAGGAAAAAAAGCATGAAGAAATTTTAAGGTTCTTCATCTTATGATTCTCTTAGGAGAGATTAACGTATAATCCACGGAACTTGATATTAAACTAAGATAAACTTTACCATGTAAATTATTCTTTGCGATATAGGGCACACAGGTAAATATGAATAACATGTTTTAAGCGAATAACTATATATACAGTAAGCGTTATATATCGTAATAAAAACACGTCCGTTTTTGTATCAATGTTATAGTTTCATTTTTAAGCTTTATTACCGTATTTATTATTTGTCAAGGATGTAATATATCCTGTAATACAATTATAAAGCATCAAATATCACGTTAAAATGCAATTTAGCCTGCCTGAGTCTGCCGGCAAAACAAGATTATTTCTGAGATGAAAAATTAAGGAAATGTAATCTTCATCAACCAAGTGATCACTGGAGAGGTTTTGCATTTCAAAGGTTAATTTAATATTGTTCCAAAAAACGTTTATTTATAAATAATATCCAAATAGGTAAAATTGGAAAAACTATTTATGTTGATTTGGTATAACAGCCAAAAATCAGTATATTTCCTTATACCAAAACAATTAGTCCCATATTATTTATCGAGGTTTATGTTTCTTTCTTTTTTTATTAATTAACGTTTATGATTTTTGAAAAAAAAATGAATTCACACCGTAATTAATAAGTTTATTTATGAATAGAATGTAATTGTTAAGATCCAAAAACAATACCTAAAGTCTATGACATCATCAGGAAATAATCCTAAATAAAATTCAAATAAATGAAAATCAAATGCAACCTATCTTACATCAACAGTCCAAACTGACTCAACAATAAGGGGAACCAACATCGCTCATAGACGTTCAAATAAAAATGATGTAATAATGAACGTAAGCTCTTAATACTTTAATAGAAACATATTACAATGTTTTCATACAATTAAATTAACTTCATTTTCTGACGGAAAAGACAAAAAAACAATTATTAACAGTATCAATTTTTTCTTTCTTGTAAATGCTGTACTTCTTTACATATATTCAATATAAGTAAATAAGCATTTAATAAATATGCTTATTACATACAATATTTATTATATTCATGGATTATGTTACATAATATGTTTTATATGGATTATGTTACATAATCCAGAACGCAGTTGAGGTATATTCGTTTTCATGTTCTGAGCGCCCTTGGTATAAGCCAGCTCTGCTATCCATTAACATTTAATAATATACATTAATTAATACCATAGAGAGCTAGAGGCTTTTATGAAGGTTGCACAAAAATTCAATCAGGCGGCAAGTTCCGTACTAATATAATAGAAGATTCTTATAGTGGGGACAGAAATCAATTATCAGAAACAATCACCCTTCAAACATTAGTTCATTTTACAATATAAACTCATACGAAGAGTAGATGTTTTTTCAATGATGTACGATAAAATTATGTTGGATTAATTTTAAAAATCATTTTGCAGTAGAACAATGCATTCACAAAAATAAAATTAAATATATATCCGGCCCTGGACATATCTTTTCTTTTCAAATAAAATATTAAATATCAAATAAACAAAAAAAATATATCATATAACAATAAAATAAATTGTAATATATATTTTTAAATAGATAGGATTATTAACAGGCTGAATTACTAAAACCAGTATACACATTTGTGAGCTGACGCGTCACAAAAACCGGTATTTTTGCGTAAACCACAAAAGATTTCCACATTGCCTTGAAATGAAAAACGTTAAATTTAATCATTACCTTGAAATGAAAATCGAGGTTGCTACTCCGAATTTTTTTTTTCAAGAAGGGGTAGATGTGAGGAAGAAAAATAAAGCAATAGTGAATAATGGAGTCAGTACACCATAGAAGTTGGGCTAGCGCACCCTTTAAATACAACTGAAGTAAATTTAATACGTTGGGCATTATATCAATAGATTGAACAAGGTAAAAATAAATGATTTCAACAAAATTAAGATGATAAAACACGCAGGCTTTAGAACTCTCCGCACGTCGCGGTTGTAATGGAATGGATAATTAATTAATTCTAGTATCCTAGAGATCAATACATCCTAAGCTCCTCCATCGGTAGAAGAAATTCACCCATTGAAGTGAGCCGCGGAAGGTGTGGCGGCCGGTGACCCCACGGTTCTTCTTCAATGGCAGTGTCCCAGTTGTTTCAGCCATCGAGGAAATCGTACAATTGGATTCATATTTCAGAAATCTCCCCGTTGGTTCTTACCTCAACACTTACTAGATTCTAACGCTCTAACCCCCCAATTCGTTTAATTACAAAATACATGACTTACTAAAACGCATATTTTTACATAAGGAGTACTGATTTGGGGCTCCACCATGACATCGAATTCCTCTCGTATCCAATCCTTACTATCCAAAATTCTTAATGCTCCTTACTTTGTTACGAATAAAGCCGTCCGTAATGACCTCAATGCCCCATTTGTTGATTATTTGATCCGAAAAACCATATCGATCATTTCATGACAAACTTTATTCCTACTCAAACCCACTAGTTTCAAACCTAGCAATTCCAGTTAATCCACCGAGGGGCCTGAAAATGAGATGGCTTCGTGGCCTTTTTAAGTTGAATTCGTTATTTGAGTACTACCAGTTGATAGATTCCCTATTTCACTTCCTTATCCATGCCACTATGTATCATTCATTCAGTTGTAAATTTAAAAAAAAGATCAGAAATAGAGCTAAATCATTTTATTTAAATCAAAATATCAATAAGAAGAGAAACGCCAAAACGAAAAACCGTAAAAGTTTTGTGACACCCGTCTCTCAGTATAAACGCTAGTCGTAAGAGCGAGATATTAAGCTGGGCCAAACATTAAAACGGACGATACGAACACAACTGAAATGGCAGATGGGACTACATTATTATTATGTTTTTTAATTGATATACAAAAACCGATCATGCTTCTGTAAAATTATAAGGAGATTAATCTATTATATTAATTGTCGGGATAATGAAAAAAATAGTATCGGGAAATTCCTGTGGAGCTATTTTAATACCGAACATTATCTACAACATATACTTTTTGAAAAACACTACTCCGATCTTTCCTTTACATCTTATAACAATACAAGAGCATTCGCACGATTAGTGATTTTTGTTTTTAAAAAATACCTCCTAGAACTAAATTCAAATAAAATAAAATTACATTATCAGCATATTTTAAAGTTATGATAAAAAAGTATACTTTTTCTATAAGTACATTTATCACCTGATCATAGACTGGAAATAAATAAATGATAGACTCTTATTGGTCAAGCTAAGATCTGAAGAAGCACTCCTTTTCATTGCATATGGAACTAATGATAACTCCATAGTGTCCAAGAAGGAAATGATCAATGAAACACTACAGAGAGAGCTGGACGATAGTGAAGGTATACCTATCATTATGGGAGACCTGAGAGAAGAGTAGGTAACGATGCGAAAAGATGGAAGGACGTGCTAGGAGTTCATGGAGCAGATCACCTAAGCAACAACGGAGAACTAATATTGAACTTCTGCCTGGCAAATGAAATGATCGTAACCAACAGTATCTCCCCTCCCACAAAAGAGTACATAAATACACCAGAGAGGAACCGAGTTGGAGAGATAAGTCGATCATTGATTATTTCCTAACACTTCTTCTTCTTCTTTACCTCTTTTGTGCCATTCAGCGTAGAGGGGCCTCAATCCATTGGAGCCATTCCTCCCCGTTCCGACAACTCCTCTTCATTTGAGCCAGGGTTTTTCTTCTTTTTCCTCCTATTCTTTGGACATAATCCTCATAGAGGATTCTCGGGCGTCCACGGGGTCTTTTACCTATCGGGCGGGCTTCCATAACCTTTCTAGGAAGCCATTCTTCGTCCATGCGACAGACATGGCCGAACCATTTGAGCTATGTTTTTTCAATGGAGATCTTCAGTTCTGTTACCTGCAGCTGATCCCTTATGTTTATATTCCGCACTCGGTCCCTCCTTGTTTTACCGACCATTCTGCGAAGGTTCTTCATTTCAGTTCCTTTTGTCCGGCTGATGTGCTTGTCAAGCATGACCCAACTTCCACTCCCATATGTAAGTGTTGGGAGGTATATTGCTTTAAATATATGTAGTTTCGTCGCCTTCCCTACATTTCGGTGGCCAACTATGCTATTACAGATCTGGTAATATATCTGATTTGCTTTACTATTACTTACTTCTTGGTCTACTTTACCTCCTAATGACGGTTCCTAAGTAGAGAAAGTGGTCCACCGTTTCGAGAACTTCACCGTTGCATTGCAAACGCACATCTTCCTGTTCCTGCCTAGATATAACAAGAACTTTGCTTTTGCAATAAATATTGCCATTCCCTTATGTTGGAGCTCCTCTTTCCATTCCACAAGGGCTTGCTGCAGCTTCTCCTTAGAGTCCGCCAGAAGAACGATGTCATCAGCGTAGAGAAGGCTCTGGACGACGACAGGACGCATATTCCATCTACCGATTAGAGTTGGTGATGTTCTCCTCTTGCATATTTTATGGATCTAATCCATAAAAACTATGAATAGTAGGGCGCTGAGGCTATTACCCTGCCTAACTCCTTTATCCATGTGGAATGCATCGGTCTCTCTCCCACTGATCCGAACTACCCCTTTTGCATGTTTATAAATTGCTTTTATTGAATTGATAAGATCCCCTGGGACGTTTTTATTCACCAAAGCATTTCATATCTCCTGGTGTGGAACATATTTCCTAACACCTAGGGATCAGAGAAAGAACTTACTGAACGTTAGAACAAAAAGAGGGTTCGAAAGCGGCAGTGACCATTACCTACTTGTCTTGGACATGGAAATTGCTAAAGGAAAACAAAAGAAATCAGGAAAAAGTCCTAAACCTTTGCTCAAAATAAAATCGTATAAACTGAAAGATCCAGAAGTTGCTGAGACCTACCAAAAAGAAAGAAAGTTGTGCAGCATTCATGAAAATAATCATGGATGCATCAGAATCAACTTATGGAAAAATCAGGATCGGCAATAGAACTAAAAGGACTGCCTGGTGGACCGAGGAGGTGAAGGTAGAAATTAAAAAGAAAAAGCTCAGATGGAAGTAGTGTCTGAACACCAGTACTGATGCAGACTAGGAGTTCATGAGATATGGAGATCTCTATCAGGAACAAAGAAGGAAGACCAAAGATGTCGTCGTAGCTGCAAAAAGTAAGGCCTGGAAGGAATTCGGAAACAAGATGGAAGTAAATTTCCGAGAAAACTAAAAACTCTATTCGGGTTATGCGTAAGGAGAGCGAGCCAGCAATAAAGCATATAAAGGACAAAGTAGGGAACGTTCTCAGCAACAGAAAAGACATGATGAACGGATGGGCCAAATACTTCTAGAAGTAACTGGAGATGGAAAGCAGCCATCAGGAGCAACAGAACTGAACCATCTTCAATCATGCTGGGAATAAAACGACTTCCCAATGAAGATGAAATATCAGAAGTATTAGCGTCTCTCGAACTAGGAAAAGCTGCAGGAATGGATGGCATCACAACAGAGATGATGAGATACTAGGGGACCATAGGAGAAAAGAAGTTTCAGCTAAATCTCCTAAACTTGGAATGGAAGAATAAAGTAGTGCCAAAAAAATGGAAAATCTCTGTCATAATACCAATATTTAAGAAAGGATACAAAATAGATTGCCACAACCATAGAGGAATCTCCCTTCTTAGTGCACCCAGTAAAATATACTCCAAAATACTAGAAAGACGTCTTAAGAATGCAATTGAACCAATACTAGAGGAAGACCAATATGGATTCAGAGGAAATAGAAGCACCATCTGAGACAAACATCTGAAAAGATCATAGAAAAGAACAAAGAAGTCTTCACCTGTTTCGTCGACCTCACAAAGGCCTTCGACAGGATCAGAAAGGAAGATATTATAAAGGCTCTCAGGGGGAAAAAGGTCAATCTGGGACTCCAGAAAGGAATCCTAAGTCTTATCATAATACAGAGAAATGTGGTGAGGACATATAATGAGAAAGGAATTTGTAACAGCCCAGGGGATCAGGCAAGGATGTAGCCTAAGCCCATTACTTTTTAGTTTGACACTGGACACGGCCCTGAAAAGAGCTAAGTAAAAAATGAAACCGTACCATCTAGGATATAGGAACCTTAGCCCAACCCACCTTAGTATCCTCGCATTTGGCGATGACATAATTGTTATTGCAAATAACTGCAGGGACCTCCAGTCAATTTACGCATCCTACAAGAAGAGTTGGACGTGTTAACATGACAATAATTACAGGTAAAACCAAAATCATGAGAATAGGAAGAAAAAGCGAGCATGGGGACCGAGTCTTAAGACTAAACAACACGAGGTTAGAGCAAGTAAGGGATTTTAAATATCTCAGTGCTCACCTTATGAACACGGCTGGATAGATGGCGAAATAAAAGAACGAATATAAGTTGCAAGCAGGTGTTTTAATTCCCTCAAGAAAGGATTCATCGGGAAAAAATCACACAAAAAAAGTAGTTTATAAAAACACTTTCTTACCGATTCTCACCTATTCAAAAGAATCTTGGACTCTAACCAAAAAGCACAGGAGCCAACTCCAAGCCATGGAGATGCGATATTTAAGAAGAATGGAAGGGAAGAACAGAAGAGACCGAGTGCGAAACGTAACAATACGGTCAAATATCGGACTTCGGCCAGCTGGGATTATTATCGAAGAGCATCAGCTGAGGTGGTTCGGCCATGTCTCCAGAATGGCGCAAAACAGAGTTGCGAAGGCCGTATATAAGATAAAGGTGGAAGGTATGAGAACGAAAGGAAGACTTGGGAAGGCGCAATCCAGCAGGCCTTTGACAGAAGAGGTTTGGAATGGGGAAGGAGAAGACGATTAGAACAGGAGAGGGATTCATGGATCAAGCTGTACAGAAAGGATCCTCACACCGTTGGCGGTAGAAGAGGAGAAGATTAAATAAATAAAATAATAGTATAGAATATATTTAAATGTTACCCGACCAATTCTATTAATATAATAAAAGAATCTGATTTTCAGTAACCCTTAAAATCATGTCAAGTTTATTGACTGTATATACATATAAATATCTATTACTATAATAGATAAGAACATATTATATATGTTAATAATATATATTATCTTTCCACACTGACCTGAAAAGCAGGAAGCTCTCGTTTCTGGCTTAGTCCCATGGTTCCATTACATATAACTCAAACTGATAAACACTTTTGCTCTTCTTAACTTATGCATTTCTAAATTAGAACAATTACAATTAATGGGTTTATCAGAAAGTGTTTACTGCCAGAGAATACTGAAGTTTATCATTTCTTAGGGAAAAGCATGAGAATATACTATATTACCTGACACAACTCGTTTATTATAAGAAAATTTATTTCATCATATATCACGAATCAACAGAGCTATTGGAGGACAAATGATTGGTCTGCCTTTCCTATAATGATATTTGGTATCTACTTAACTTTTCCAGTTTTTATAATAAAAAGCATTTAAAGGATGTTTGATTTCGTCACACAATAAAACCGTCGCTTTGAATATTAGCAGATTAAATATTATAAAGAAATAAAAATTTTTATTCAGCACAAATGCATTTATTTATACTTGAACGATAGAGCAAAATTGTATTTAGTAATGCAGTATCAACTATACGACAAAGAAGCTCTTAAATAGACAATTCTAACGAAGTGAAGCGAGATAATTGTAAACCTCTTTTTAAGAAATACCTCATTCTTCACCAACTACATGTAATCGGTCGTGTTTCGTTAAAATTTAAAGTCCCCTTATTTAACAAAATTTTGATTTTTTGTGTACCTAGTTGGAAGCCATATACCTAGGAAAGACTTTAATTCATAATATAGTACACTTTTATAAAATCATCACAGACATTCAAAAATGTCAAAACTAATTCGATGAAGGAAACTTTTTTTTAAATGGACACGACACTTTAAATCTTGATCAGTAGCTGTAATATACACGTACATAAGCCAAACAATCAATAACTTTCATTATCGAAAGCCAGGTAAAATAAATGGTTAAATATTATCACTTTAAACAGCTCCTAATGTTGGGGAGGTATCGATACAAGTCCAATGAATAACATAACATATTTAAGGGAGGAAAAGGGTATGACTATTTATTTGCATTGCAAGTCAATGAACATTGCAGGTCTTTTCATGAGTGGGTAGACATATAAAGTAAAATTAGAAATTTTTCAACGATTATTACCCTAACTGGAGATTTAGAACTTGAAATCAATAAGAAATAAATTGATCCTGTATTTCAATTTATTTATTTTTATTCTTTACATTTGTTTATACATCATTTTAATTTGTTTGTATATTGTCTGTTCAGCCCTGAATAAGACCAGCAATTTGGGTCGAAACGTTGGATTCAAATAAATGGTTCATGCCCTACTTAAGAAAGAAGAAATTCTTTCTCTGAACTCCACCCAAACCATTTTTTCCCCAAATATACAAGGTATATTATTATTAATCAAGATAAGATATTAAAGCTGATGTATTTTTGAAATTTACAACTGTATACTGAATACATCAAGTGAATACAATGAAAGTATATTGAAGCTAAAAGTATATTTTATGTTAGATGATTTTATATTAGAAACGGAGCTGACCGAAATTGGGGAAGAACAACAGTGACTATGATACATAACTAATCAGGCGAATTATTAATTACGTAACAGAGCTAAGACTAAAAACAGCCTGACACTCATTACGTGGTTTTAACGAACGACTAGTAATTAGCGTGGAGTAGTGAATGTATTTTCTGGAGCAAACCATTTTAGCTAGATTGCTAATTTTTTAACAAACCAAGTCTATCAGTTTTTTTTTACAGTGCATACACTTTTCGCTTGTTTGTATTTTATTTGGTATAGATTTTTTGTGAGTTGAATATTAATAGTATATTTAGGGATACTAAATATGAATTCATAATATGTCAAATGTATAATACCTGCATAAAAATAATAATAAATTCGGATATATCAAGAGTTTATAAAAGGTATTTATCGTATAAATTAATATTCCCTCGAGAAAAAATTTTTTTTAGGATACAAATATATAATATTACTAGCTTATGCCCGCGGCTTAGCTCGCGTGGAATTTGATCTGCCACATAAAGTTTCGTGAAAGATCATTTGAATAAATAATACGCCATTTCACTTTTCAGGAGTGACTGTTGTTCTTGTTTAGCTTTGCGCCTTAAGCTGCTGGACTCCACATTTATCCTGTGGGCTAAAGACAGCCGCTAATCGGGCAGCGTTGCGCTGACAAGGATACCAGTGCGTACGTTATCTTGCTACCTCAGTTTCCAGTGTTCTTGCAAAGATTAGCGCCTTAAGTCGACAAGGTTCACACGTCTCCTGTGGGCAAAAACCTTGCGACCAATCGGGCAGCGTTGCTCTTGCAAAACCACACTCCACCCCTGACACGGTGCGTTCATTACGGTCCGTCCCGTCTAATACAATGGCCGACAAAATGGAAGCCGAAGTCATTCAGGCAGCAACAGCCGAGAAGAGAAAACCTGCTTCTATCACCACCATTGCCTCCGCCGCTAAGAAGACCAAGGCGAAGACTTCAACCGATGGCTGGAAGACAGTAACTGGGAAAAAGTTCTGCAAACCCGCCAATACCACAACCAAATTCAGTGCGAGCATGTCAAACGCGTTCTCGTTTTTGGGTGAAAAAGATATATCGGGCAGTGATAGTGCGAAAAGTGCAGGTACCACGAATGTCGCGATTCGGAAAAAGCCTCCTCCGATCATAGTTTCAGGTGTGGTGAGCACACAAAAGGCCGTACAAGAGCTGAACACGGCCGGTTTTTCAAATTTTGAAATCCAGAAGACTAGAGATGGTGTAAGGATATTTCCGGGCACTATCGAAATTCACGAAAAAATGACTGGATTCTTTCGACAGTCAAAGAGCCCCTATCACACCTATTCGACCAGAAAAGGGCAGAAGACGAGGGAATTTGTGATCAATGGGCTGGACATAGATCACAACATCGAAGACATCAAAACATGCATCAACGTGCGCCTGCAGGGCATCCTCGACATACGACGGATGCAGAAGAGCGACAAGGAGGGCAAGAAAACAGACCTGCCCCTCATTCTCATTACAACAGCGCTTGAGACCAAGTTGGAGGACATCAAGCAGCTCTCTCACATTAACCGGATACGCTTCAGCGTTAAGGTGTACCGCGGAAGGAGCGGCATTGTTCAATGCCACAGGTGCCAGGAATTCGGGCACACCAAGAACCACTGCGGAAAGAAGGTGGCTTGCGTCCGATGTGCCGGCCCTCACCTCATCTCAGAATGCCAACGCACAACCACACCCGTCAAGTGTGCAAACTGCGGGGAACAGCAAGTGGCATCTTTCACTGGATGTAAGGTTAGGAAGACCCTGCAAGAAAAACTTTAGGCACTGCGCCAGAAGATTGGTCTGCGAAAGAACAACTCGGTGCCGACAGAACAGAAGAAGACCGAGCAGCGAGCTCCTCCTCCTCAGCGCCAAGAACCTGGACCAACCAGCGCACGACCGCCACCCCCACCCAGACAGACCCGACCTACGACCACTGACCAACCTCAACAGACTTACGCCGCGGTGGCTCAGCATAATGAACCCCCACCATGGGTGGAACTCATTATGCAGAGTATCGCAACTTTAACAAACACCACGAACACACTCATAAACCTTATTACTGACTCTCTGACAAAATGAACAGGACAGTAAAACTTTTAAACTTCAACACTGACGGGCTTATGCCCAAAATTACGGAAATCTATGCGTTGATAGCACAGACCCAACCCACCATAGTGATCCTAACAGATACAAGAGTTAACTTCCGGCATATTCGCATCCCAGGATACGCCCTCACAGGAGACGACGGAGGAGGGGTCATCATAGCCATACGCCACGGGCTTCGGTGGAGGGTACTACCTCCGCCAGTGGTAACTGGTGACCCGCGAATCCACCACAAAACCGTACAGGTGCAACTCGACAAACCCACTATCATCACAGGTTTATATAGAAGACCCAGGTCTTCTATAGACATCTTTTCGATGATATTAGCCGAGTGCGCCAAGCAGAACAACCATTGGGTAGTGGGTGACCTAAATGCTCGGCACCCGATCTGGAACAACATCACGAGCAACAAAGCCGGAAGTAAACTCATCAAGACTCCTTTCACTGTAGTACATCCGAACACCCACACCTTCAGACATCGAGCGAAGCCATCGTTCACATCTACCATCGATCTTCTACTCACGAGGCAGCCGCATCGATTCGTGGATTGTTCAACGATGGACTTTATCATCTCCGACCACAGACCTGTGCTCTATATCATAGACGAGGAACTACCAGTTCCGGCGGCGACAAAGTATAAATATGAGGAAGCAGACTGGGGCACATACAGGGCACAGGTCCATAACGTACTGTCAACAGTTCCGACACTCCTGACGAGAAGTGACGTGGACGCCTACGTGGACTTCTTCACCGAAACCATCAGAAGAGCCGCAGACGAAACCATTCCGAAGTTCGGGCCACTCCCACCAGCTCTACGTCCTATGCCAGATCACATTCTGAACCTTATCGCAACTCGCAATAAGTGGAAGAATAAATGGTATAGGACCAGGGATTATGAGGCGAAATCGGTGGTAAATTCCCTTACAACGCAGTCTGATAAAACAATGGAGGACTGCACAGTGGCACGAGAAACTGAGGTCCACGCACGGTGACTACAGGAAATTCTGGAAGCTGTTAAAAACCAGCACGAAGAAGAGAAGTTCCACACTACTCCACGACGGTGACAAACTGTTGACAGTAGAGGAACAGGTTACCAAGTTTTCAGATCACTATGGTGGAATCATTGCAAGAAGAACTGATCCTGCACAAACAGACCTACCTACCGAAGAGACAGGAAACAACTATATGTTTGTATCCCCGAAGCAGCTGAAGGCGATTCTCCGTCGTACGAAGGGGAATAAAGCACCAGGCCACGACGGGATACAAACCATATTGCTGAAACAACTGCCAAGAAGAGGAATAGCTCACTTGACCAATTTATACAACACTTGCCTCAGATTAAGATATTTTCCTGACATTTGGAAGAGAGCTATTCTTTTTCCTCTACTCAAACCCATGAAGTCGGGATCACAGCCAGCAGACTACAGGCCCATCAGCTTGCTTCCGCATCTGGGCAAAGTCTTTGAGAAAATTGTCCTCAATTATCTCAAGACATATTGCTCAGAGATAGCTTTCATCCCACCGGAGCAAACCGCCTATCAGGCAGGCCTCTGCACGGATCATCACCTGGCGAAGATACATGCGGAAGTGAGCCAGAGCACAGCCAACAACGAAGCGACCGCTATAATCTCCATAGACTGCACGGAAGCGTTTGACTCAGTGTCCCATAGCCTACTATGCAAGACACTACAGGACAACGAATTTCCGGAACAGCTCTACTCGGTCCTACGATCGTTTCTTCAACAGCGAACGTCAGCAGTCCGCATCGGTGAAACATCATCGGAAGCCATCGCATTCACCTGCGGAGTACCTCAGGGGTCTGTGCTATCTCCAGTACTTTTCTCAATATACACAGCTGAAACTGTTGGAGCCAACAGCCTACAGCAGCTCGATCAGCGCAGAGAGAGCTCTACGGCAGGCGGAGGAGGTCTGCGGGGGCATCACACAGAAGCTCGAAGGACTCAACATCACAGTGAATCCTAAAAAGACTGACTGCATAATTTTCTCATTTCAGGGAAAAAAGCGTCGCTCTCTCCCTAAGGTCTATAGGGTAGCGGGACGCGAAAACAGACCAGCAAGCAGTATAGTCTACTTAGGTGTCACACTAGACCGACACCTGAAACTAGCCTACCACTGCAGGAAGAAACTCAGGGCGGTTCGGACCAAGTCTTTCAGACTTAACCACCTGCTTACATCTCCTAACTTATCCCTCCGCCTCAAGCTGACCATCTACAAAAGCATCTTAAGACCGGCGCTCCTCTACGGAGCACCACTTTTAAGTACCATCACACCGGCGACAGCAAAAAAGCTCCAACAGTTTCAGAACGGCGTACTACAGCGCATAGTGAGACACACGACATTAAACAAAACAAAAATGGACCTCCTACACACTACTCTCGACTTACCGACAGTCACAGACTTCATAAAACGCAGACACATCAAATTTTTTGACAGTCTGAAATACAGTACTAACCCTCTTTTCAGGACACTCACTCCAGCAGGACGGCCACAAACGTGGCAAGATCACGTTCAAAGTCTCAGCCTGAACTGAGAAATAATAAAATAAACAATAAAAGGAAAAGGACACGGTGTGCCCCATCACCGGAAAAATCCAAAGTTAAGAAATAAAGAAAGAAATTAGAACCTTCCGTCTTCTCATCCTCCTCTTAAAATGTGCGCAGTACAGTAAAAGAGATTCCTCTCCAACCTAATCGTAACCCAGATTACAAATCTTCAAACTTATAGGGGTTAAGAAAAAAAAAAATAATAATAATACAATTACTTTTTTAAAATATAAGTTGCTCGTACATCCAAAATTTCAGATGTCTAACTTCAAAACTAACGGATTCTATGCAACCTTTGAATCCCTATTACATTAAAGGGGAAACCCTTGGAGTGGAATTATCCAAATTTCTTTCTTAAACTATACAAAGAACCTATCTACAGTTTTCAAGATGCCAAGTTTCTGGTTTGCCTTTAATAATGTACTATAACGAGGAGAGAGCATGAACCCGTGCCCCCCCCCATTAATCTGCCCTTGGTGTAGCATATATAACCTATTTTACTCAATATGTTTCATCCGAATCCGTTTAGTAGTTTTTGCGTGAATGAGTAACAAACATAAATACAAACATTCGCATATATAATATTAGTAGGATATCAAAACAAATAGTTTCACTCATGTTCTTTCGGTTATTTTAACAATTATGATCATGTGATTTGCCTTTAATTATGTACTATAATGGATTCTCCACAGTACCTAAAAAACTGTCGGGGGCACGTGCCCCCATGCGCTCCCCCACCTAAATCCGCGCTTGCTATAGCTTATGCGTTATTCTGATGTATAACCTATATTACTGTAAAGTTTCATCCAAATCCGTTCAGTAGTTTTTTCGTGAAAGAGAGACAAACATACAAACTTTCACATTTATAATATTAGTAAGATTTTTAAATATTTATTTTAAGACATTATATGAGCTGCCAGAACTCAAGGGCCATAGATATAAGGGTAAATATAAGTTCATACCAATAATTAAAACACCATGACTTTGTAGACAATCGTAAAAAAAAAGGAAACAAAAAACGGTACTCGACATAAATATAAAATATGTGTAATATTCAGATATACGGATCAGACAAAAATGGCCAAATAAAAATAGGACTTCAGAAATAGATGAATCTCAGATTGGTCTTTAAGAGTAGTTGCATAATATAATTTAAAAGGTCATAAAAAGCCCAGAATAGACAAATCCTTAATTCAGACCCAACTCAAGAATGCTTATTTGTTGTCAATCTTTTCTTAAGACGTCATATCTCTACTTTTTACTAAAAACGATTGTTTTTTAAACATATCAGTCGTGGTGAGATATATTACAGCAGTAAGGAAGTGTGACTAGAGAAAAAGCTGGGAGCATCATAAATGAGTGCAAACAACGGAGATATGAGCGAAGGACAGAACATAGAACGTTTAAATGTTCTACAATTTAAGACAAAAGTTCAAATGCTACAGAGAGATTGTTCTCATTTTATGAGAACAACATAATATAATATTATTTGTAACTGTAATCATTATAATTGATGGTCAAAATTAAAATTAATAATCAATGTTGGAAAAAACTTTAACTTTTTTTCGTATTTGTAGTGTTAAAGAAACATAACTAAACCTAATGAACGAAAATAATCTAATATTATTGAAATAGAATCATGTTAACATATAAACGTAGAAAATATCAAATTAATCTGTCGAGAAGATAAATTTTAATTTGAAGTTTATCTTTCTCTCGAAAATACAAAATTTTAGAAGTTAGATATTTTGATTTTAGTTCCAATGGTGTTCTTTTAAAACACAAAGGTCCCAAATTCGTGCTTTTAAAAACTTTGAAATTCCGCATGTCAAAATGATCTGGACTGTGAACGCTCCTATAAAAAAAAAAAACTTGTACCACTACAACCCATGAAGGATCTTGGGCTCAGTAGGTGGCAGACGGTACTGTTTGGAGGACAACGGTTGTGCAGTGAGGTCAGGTAATTTGTCCGAGATCACTCTCAACGTTGCAGATACCCACTTTATAAAGGCTGATCGAGCTCTAGACCCCACATGGTCCGTCCCCAGGTTTTAACAAATCAAATAATTTATCTGCTACGGATCTTTCGGCACATCAACTAAGCTCTCCACCACTGCGTTAGGCCGCTCCCTATATATCTATGCAAATTTAAAGTTATGAAATATAATACTTTTTTTTTTTATCACTATCATTAGTATTATAAAGGTTCCTATAACTAAAATGGTAATGATCGATATCGATATGGATTCTTGTTGCCTTGGTTACAAGCTATATAGGGCTCCTGATGCCGGTGGGTAGTGATATGTTGGCAATATGGCAAATACAATAATATTGCTTATAAACAAGAAATCGACCTCGCTTAGAGCGACTTGAAGGTCATAACTTGCATGGAAATATGTACTTACACCCCCACCATCATTCTTATTGGGATCGACAATTATAAAGTAGGTTACATAATACACAATAGTTCGCTAAATTATAGTTATATCTATTGCAATACAAATCTCATTCACTTTTACTAAGTCGTAGCATCATACCCTGCAATCATGCCAAATACGTCGTTTGGAACGGCTCTATAAACACTTCTAAAAATCAGGTTTGTTGTACGTATTTTAGTATGTCAAACACCTTATTTTTTTTAAAATTTAAATTTACAATCAAGAAAAAGGTATTATTCGGGTGGAGGTAAAAAAAAATCCTTGAATAGGTAGCAACTGTTTATTTAATAATTCTTTTTGACTTCCACCAGAACTATTTCCTTTTTGATATATATTGATGTATATGATCAACTAATAACACAGGCCAACGATGAAAAAACTTTTTTAATGAAAATACCTTATTCTTATGTTGTTTAGGTTGCTGAATCCAAATATGATGCTTAAAAAGTTGTATCACCCACCATTTATTCACATTTTATAGTTAAATTCATGAAATAAAGAAATATTTTTAGAATTTAACAGCTTTTTCATAGTTAAGATAACATGAAAAAATAGGTCTAATGAACAAAGATGATGTTGGCAGCACTGCTGAAACACATGCTAAACAGCTGATGTTTTGTTTATTTTCAACATAACCTCACTTTTACGTTTCCTGTACATGTGCTCAGTGCAATGTCTCATCGCGGCTGTAAAAACTCTGCTGACAGTTTTTGTTATATTTGTGGTGAGTTTGTTATTAAAAAGCACCAAAGAAACATAACAGACTTTGTGAAAAAGGTTTATCTAGCATACTTTGGAACCAAACTTGGAGACCAGGATAAACCTTGGGCACCGCATAAGGTATGTTATGTATGTGTTGAAGACCTCAGGAAATGGTCAAAAAAAGAGAAAAAACACTTTAAATTTGCTGTTCCCATGATATGGAGGGAACCAAAAAATCATTCCGATGACTGTTACTTTTGCAGTGTAGATATTACTGGTCATAACTCTAAGAACAAGAAGGTAATAAGCTACCCTAACCTTCCGTCCGCCATCCGACCAGTAGGGCACGGAGTAGATTTGCCAATCCCGGAACCACCAGAGGACTTAAATTCTATTGAAACAGAAGTATTTTCTGATGTACAGTCGGAGTTAGATGAACACGATGAAGAATTCCAATGTGTTACAGAAAATGTAGAGCCTAAATTGTTCACTCAGGTCGAGCTTAATGACTTAGTTAGGGATCTGGGCTTAACAAAAGAAAAAGCTGAACTGCTTGGCTCTAGGCTAAAAGAAAAGAACTTGCTGGCGGCTGGAACCAGCATTCATGTGTATAGGAAGAGAGAACAACAATTTTCGAAGTATTTTGAACAAGAGGGTGATTTGGTGTACTGCTCAGACATTCATGGTTTAATGAATGAGTTTGGAATTGAATACAAAACAGAAGATTGGAGGTTGTTTATTGATTCATCCAAAAATAGTTTGAAGGCAGTTTTAGCACACAACGGTAACATGTATGCCTCTGTACCTGTCGGTCATTCTGTACATATGAAAGAGAGTTACGAAAATCTAGAAATAGTGTTAAATAAAATAGGTTATTCTGCACACGGTTGGATGATATGTGGTGATTTGAAAGTTACGTGCATGCTCCTTGGTCAGCAAGGGGGTTTTACCAAATTTCCATGTTTCTTGTGTGAATGGGACAGTAGAGCTCGGAATCAACATTGGTGCAGAAAGAACTGGCCTGCTAGGGAGTCTTTAAAGCCTGGCGAGAAGAACATTTTACGCAAAAACCTTGTAGATCCAAAAAACGTGCTCCTACCACCACTACACATTAAGTTAGGTCTCATGAAACAGTTTGTAAAGGCTTTGCCTAAAGATGGGCTTTGTTTCAAATATCTCTGTCAGAAGTTTCCACACCTTTCAGAAGCTAAACTGAAAGAAGGCGTCTTTACCGGGCCTGATATTAGAAAAATGATGTTTGAAATTAACTTTGAATCCACAATGACCTCAAATGAAAAGGAAGCATGGGTTTCATTCAAGCAAGTTGTCACCAAGTTTTTGGGAAATGAAAAAGACCCAGAATATAAGGCTATTGTTGCTAACATGTTAAAAAAATTTGAACAGTTAGGATGTTTGATGAGCCTGAAAGTTCACTTTTTGAGCAGCCACCTCGATTACTTCCCGGAAAATTTAGGAGATGTTAGTGAGGAGCAAGGTGAGCGTTTTCACCAGGACGTTAAAGTGATGGAAAAACGTTACCAGGGCCGCTGGAATACCAACATGATGGGGGATTACTGTTGGTCACTTCACCGGGAAGTTCAGCAAGCTATTCATCGCAGGAAAAGCTACACAAGAAGCTTCAAGGAAAAAAGGGAAAGAAAATATAAACCAATTCCAGTTGACAAGTGAACCTTGTATCATCACATAAAATTACTATTCCAAGTATTTTACTGTAAATACAAACCATTTTTACGATTCTACAGTGTTTCATTGATTTCCCTATATACTGTAAATGGGTATTAGACTATATAATAAAATACATTTTGCTTGGAAACTAAGGGTGATACATAAAAACTACGAGCAGATTTGGATTCAGCACATAAAAATCTATCAAGATCAGCTATTAAAATTAAAAAAGTTTTCAAAAAGGTTTTTTTTGTTGGCCTGTGTAATTATTCAACAAACTTACAATATTATTTTCTGTTTTCTTTACAAGCACGTTTACGAGAAACGAAAAAATCCCAACTGTATTAAGAATATTTTGGAACTTGAGAATATGTGAAATTTTATATTTGGGGGAACACTAGAGTATTTCCATCGCACGGCTTACTTGTGCCAATGTTTTGTCCGAGACCCTGGAATAATATTGATTACATAATAACTTATTTTTAGAATAATAATTTACCGGAGAAGTGCTTACAGATAGACGTAAGCTACCATCAAGCTCCCGGAACAAAAATGATGACCAACCAAACCGTAATTTTCGAACTTTCATATTTTATTGATCCGTAACTTCAACTAACTACGCGATACTTCCAGGTGATAACTTTCATATTTAAAAAATTATTATTATTATTATGAGATATGAGGGCTATTCAGAAAGTAAGGAACGTTTCCACCTGATGCCGCCAGACGCGCGCTAATAGCATATACATTTGTTTGTAGCGTCCAGCTGTGACGACGGGAACATCTCGGCGCTACCCCCTTTTTTTTTATTATATTGAAATTTGAAATGTGTTCTGCAATCCAAAATCCCGCGAGTTGTGAGGTGCGGTCTGTGATTCGTTTTTTGTTGGTAAAAACTTAAACGCAATAGAAATTCATGGAGAACAACGTAATGAGTGACAGTTCTGGCAGGAAGTTGTGCATTCAGTTTAAAAATGGCCAAACAAACCTTCATGATGAAGAGTTGAGAGGACGTCCGAGCATTGTGAAGATCTGGTCGCCAAAGTTGACGAAAAGGTTCGTGAAGACCGCAGATTCACAATAATTGAACAATAACAAAACAAGAGCTGGGAACGGCAAACGGTACCCAAGAACTCCTGAACTCGTTCAACTGGGAGGGTTTTCCTCATCCCCCCTACTGTCCTGATATTGCTCCAAGTGATTTTCACTTGTTCCCGAAAATGAGGACCTGGCTAGCAGCACAGTGTTTTGACGACGATGAGGAGCTCCAGGGACGCGTACCTAAGTGGCTGAGTTCACAGGCAGCAGAATTCTATGACACAGGAATTTCAAAGCTTGTATATCGCTATGATAAGTGCCTGAATTTGAATGGTGATTATGTTAAAAAGTAGTATTTAGTCTCTCTTTCACATGTATATAATAAAATATTTTTCTTGTACGTGTTTTTTTAATCCAAAACGTTCCTTACTTTGTGAATAACCCTCGTATTAACATGGTATGGCTTTTGCAAGAGGAGTTAAATATAGACGGAGTTTAATATGTCATGAGAGAATGTGGCCGATGAAATGTTTTCTTAACTAAAAGTAACAACGGTTAGCAGAGCTGTTTCTCCTCGTCACTTCAGCTCTTCCGTGATTATCTTGGTTCACCAAGAAGACCAAAATCTTGGACCTCTTCAAAGATGTACTCTACAAATGGTAACCAACTTACTAGATGAGCTACTAACATGAAAAAAGTCAAGCAATTTCTACAAAAACCCAAGACCAAAGAAAAATTGGAAATCTTCCCCACCCCATTAAACAAAAGGCGGGCGTAACTTAAAAACATAAAACATTTTTTGAAGGTATAATATGCTAATCGGTTATTTCTATCAGAGATTCAATAGCACCAACAACAATTTTATCCATCCAATTTCATTCCATTCATCGATTACTCTTTTGATAAAGGTAGATTTTTAAATGATCCATATTTAGTACGCATCATTTATTCATCAATATTGTATTATTTTCTACACTAAAGAGACCTATTGAAGTTGATAAAGAACTGTTTGTCCTACCCACATAGATTATAGATATAATAGAGCTAATTTTTAGATTTGATTCTTTTATCAGTTTTTATTCAGAACACGAAAACGGCACTTCAAGAAATCAACCCTCAAATATTTTTAAACAGTTAATAAGAACATAGTGGTTTAAGGTAGATGGCCAATCAATGATTAGGCAAAATATAAATATAGCTGTGCATAAAAAATCGTTTTTATAATCATATGTTTTTCGACGTTTCTAGGCTTAAAAACTGCAGTGGAATAGAGAACTTGGAAAATATGATAATAGGTAAATATAAAATATGTTACATAATGGAAAAAATATTAAAAATTAATTTAAGGTTAATGGTTCACTGTTTTTATGTGTTCCTTACACATAAACAAGACATAAACTTAGTGAAAAAGATCTGTATTGAACGATGGTGCATATTAGTTAGATCTTCATATCAGCAGTATCTTCTTAATGACAACAATTAATACTGAACTTTTGAGCCACTTAAAAAACACTTACAATTGAGAAGTTTGACTCATAATTAACATGACTACGAAATAGAAATCGTCAAGACTCAAGCCAACGATTTGGCAAGTTAGGTAGAATGTGCCCACTTGTTCTTTCTACGGAACACTTGAAAACCAAGAGTCAAGCCAAGAAAATTAGAATGTGCAAGACAACAAGTAGCCTGGCCTTGGCCGGCATTCCTATCTGAATTACAATTAACAGCAAATGCCTTGTAAACTTGGCTACAGCAACTCCTTAACAAACATCTCTCGCGAATGAAAAGATTGGCAGGCTAATAACCCTCTATTCATCTCATGGCTTAGAACTTTCTAGTCCGTTAACGGCATTGGAGATTTAACCAAACTTGTTTGTTTGTTTCCTGGGGTTTAGAGGACGTAGAACATCTAAGTCATCAATTCTCGTTGGTTATTAAGCTTTAGGTATTGTTATGATAATCCACCTATCCGGGCACGAGAGAGGACGAAGCGAGAGGGGCGCCCAGGGCCGAAGGGGCCGGCCCAAGTCCCACAAGTCAAGTGGTGGTTATATTGTTATTTAGGACACGAGGATGGGTCAGAGTATGGGGATAAAAACCATGTAAACCCCCTAACTATACTAAGGGCTTTAGTACAATCCACTAATGTTTACATTTAACCAAAGTTAAAGATCATTATATAAAACATTAAATTGAAAAGGGCATCCCTTAGTTCAGAAATAAATAATAATCATCCTATAACTACAAGAAGTAGGACAAAACTATTATTCATTACTAAACTATTCTACAATTTTACTCGATTCGCTCTTCCATCCAAAAAAGAAACAAAGTACTGAAGTGATTTAAATTCAATTGCTAAATTGTTTTATTAGTATTAGCAGCTATTCACTAAATATATAACTATATATTTTTTATGATAAAGTGAATGAATCAATATTCTTCTTTCTAATGCTTAGTAGCCTTGTAAATCCAAAACGGGATATAGAAGCACGCATTAGAGTTCCGCAAGTGAAAGGACATTGTAAAGCTCAATTGAATACATACATACAAACCTCTTCATCCCGACTATAACATTAAGATTAAACCACAATAAGTTTAATAATTTTGAATAAAAGCTGAGCAAAAATGAATAAAGATGCCACTAATTTTGTTGTATTTACTTTGCCTAGCATTTTCATATTATTTTTTATTATAATATAAAAAGCATTAATATTTATAAGAAACTAGCTTTTTTCCCGCGGCTTCGCTCGCGTGGAATTTGGTCTGCCACATGAAGTTTCGTGACAGATCATTTTAAATAAATAATTTATTTTTTTTAACTATAAGTTACTTGTACATCCAAAATTTCAGATGTCTAACTTCAAAACTGGCGGATTCCATAGAATCTTCGAACCCCTATTATATTAAGGGGGAAACCCTTGGGAGGTGGAATTATCCAAATTTCATTCTTGAATTATACAAAGAGCCTATCTGCAAATTTCAAGATGCTATGTTCCTGATTTTCCTTTAATTATGTACTATAATGGATTCTCTACAGAACACAAACAAAATGTTGGCACGTGCCCCCCTAAATCTTTCGCATATATAATATTAGTAGGATAGTAGGATATCAAAACAATAGGTTCACTCATGTTCTTTCTGTTATTTTAACAACTATCATCATGTGATTATGTACTATAATGGATTCTCCACAGTACCGAAAAAACTGTCGGTGGGGACCTTGCCCCCGTACTTCCCCCCCATAAATCCACTCTTGCTGTAGCCTATGTGGTATTCTGATGTATAACCTATATTACTGTAAAGTTTCATCCAAATCCGTTCAGTAGTTTTTGCGTGAAAAAGAGATAAACATACAAACTTTGGCATTTATAATATTAGTAGCATATCAAAACAATAGTTTCACTCATGTTCTTTTTGTTATTTTAACAACTATTATCATGCGATTTGCCTTTAACTATGTACTATAATAGATTCTCCACAGTGCCTAAAAAACCCTTGCCCCCGTGCCTCCCCATAAATCCTCCCACCGCGACCAAACTCCCTTACTACCACCTGGAGACCAAGGGGTATTAACCACCCTTAAGGGAAGTTGATTGGGGTTGGTGGTGATAGAGAAAACTGTCTTCACGTACGAACAAAGCATTTTATAATATAATATAATTATATAATAATGTAATATTTACTTTGCCTAGCATTTTCATATTATTTTTTATTATAAAAAGCATTACTATTTATTAGAAATTTCCTACTTTAAATATTGTAAAGTGTAATAATTTCCACACTAATGTAAATGCTAGGTAAAGTATATTCTCCAAAATTATCAATACCCCTATTCATTTTTACGCAGTAAAAATGCATTGATAATGTTACTGTATCATAAATGGCACCTTATACTCATATCTACGCGGGTTCGTAGCCCGGCAGGTAGCCCTAGGATTTTTTAAAGTAAAAAATCCTTAGTTACGCCGTCCTTCGGAAGGGACGTTAACCGGGGGTCCCAAGCCTGTATGATGTCAGGTACTCGTTAAAAATCCCTATGCTAATTAACCTGGATAGGCAAAATTTAGAGCTACTAATGTAGTATCGTCGGATTAGCCATAGCAGCAAAAATGAACGAACAAACAAACAGCAAACTCATATCTACGAAATCACGCTTAAATTTTAGGATAAAAATATCAAGAAAGTATAAAAATCTTCAATAAATTTCGAATTTGGGTAGTTATAACACTCAACTCAGTTTAGGAAAAAACGAAATATTTAAAGGGGGGTATTTAATATTGAATAACAACCAAATAAGCCAAAGAAACAAGTAATCGGAACGTGGTAAATATTATTCGAAATATTGGACCTTATTTGGTTAACGTTTTAATCAAGCGATCACCTGTATCTCAATCCTTTGTGATGCAGAATTGGCTATTCAAGGTTTCGTTGACAAGCAGGATACATTGCAGGTCTTTCATTCAGGTTCTGTATAAGGCCCAGGAACTTCAAGTCCGTTCCTGGTTTTGAGAATCCGTTAGATCTACGACAAAGGCTACATTCCTCAGAATCTGCACAGACCTCAGTGCATGGACAAAAAAGATATCTTTTATCTTAGACCGTAACTTATAATGTCAGCCACAAAGTTTCACATCTTGCAAAACTAGCAAGATCACGTACTAGGTGTTTAGGTGTTTTAAAAAGTATTTAATTACCACTCTTGCACTCACTTCATGTTTCCCTAAATATTAAAGAAATGTCAAAACTTAAGAAGAACCAAATCCCCTAACTTTTATACGAGATAATACAAGGAGGAAACTAAAAAAAAAAACTTGATGTATGATCGTTTAAAATAAAATAAAATAACAGTGGCCACGCTAGTCATTTCGTTATCGACCAGCAGTCCACTCACTGTCAATTTTATAAATGTTTTAAACTGGAGATGGTTGGTCCTTCAAAGTTAGAATAGAGGTGGCTACGTGTGATTTTATATGTATATAAGCTTAGGAAAATGAAGAGCTCGACTAAATGTATCAGAAACCCAATAAGGCCCGACGATACATAACAATCTTACAATTATATGGACGATGGCTCGCAAACCAAAAGACGTTTATTTGGATAAGTGGATGGAGGGACAAAGAGAGGAAGACCACGAATGAAATGGGTAATAAGGTCGAAGACATTGCTAGTTAGGGCACTAAAACCTGGCAGATCCTGGCGCAGGACAGAGAGGAATGGAGGTAGTGTCGGTGATGATGATGATTATATATATTAGAGAGAGAGAGATATTTTTAAATATATCTCTTTATAAATCTATCTATCTATCTATCTCCCTTTATAAATGATTTACCTTATTTGCTTTGATTCCAGCTGTGATAAATTATTAATACATTTATCAGCAATAGCAGATTATTTTATCAGGTACAGCTATGGAATTTACCCTGTGAGATCTGCAAAACCATTTGGGGATCTATAAAAAAACGGGGTACCCTTAATTGGGGGGAAAGCCTTGCCGGTGAATCTCGGACACCTTCCTGCACAACCATTGTTCTAAAAATAGTACAGTCTCTACAATGTACCAAACCCAGGACGCTTCATGTGTTGTAGTGGTACAAATTTTTAAGGTTATTGTATAAGTTTTGAGACATCTCAGAAGAAAAAAAAAACAGTTTTATAATTCTGTTTCCCAGTGAAGTAAGAATATATATAAATTCATGCTTAATGTTTTTACTAGAATACTCCTAGGTAGTAACCATAATACTACATTGTAAAGTCAAATATTATAATGAGCAGACTAAATAAAAAAAATATTAATTAATTGTTTCACTAGAATGAGTAGTCAGTCATTAACAAACCAAAACATGGAATTATCAATAGCATATAACCCTGAATTCAGTAAATCCATTTGGTCATGAATATTAAACTGAATTATTCACGATCAGTACTCGTAAATTCACCTAAAAGCTCTTCGATTCCAACAAATGTAAATTTTGATTAGCTGTTAGTTATAAGTTAGGATTGATTTTTTTTAATGTTGCAGGGAATATGATAAAACTTCTTCCGTTTGGAAATGGAACTCCCATTACCAGTGGGCCGTATGTTATCTTCAACATGACAGATTCCGATGCTAACATGACAGTCACCACAAACCAAGATAATACGAAACGCCCATATACTATTTCAATAGTAAAACTGATTCTACATTAGGTTTTATTATTTTATGACTTATTAGCCGCTAAATGAAACAGAGAGTTTTCAATCTCAGAACATAAATGATCTTCAAAAAAGAAGAAACATCAGGCAAGAAATTGAAAGCCCACACGCTCATACTAATAACAAAACAAGGAATGACCAATTTACCATTAAAGAAAAATCACTCTCATGGGCAGCCCCACCATATACCAGGTCTGCAAGTTTAAAATGTCGTTTTAATTCCAATAGAATGCGCTCTTAGCCTATTGAAGGATTTGCTTATCTCTAAACGCTATTTTGTTTGTTAGTCATTTGTTTACAAAAGTCAGTTGTTTTTAAGTCGTTTACGTGGACGTATCATACCTTTCTTTGGTGTTAAAAATGTCTAATTTTAAGCCAAATAAAGAGCATTTGCGGCATGTCATGATTTTCTTATTCAATCAAAAGAAAAAGGCATCTGAATGTCATTGAATTCATGTTGAGACTTATGGCGATCTTGCTCCAACCGTCAAGACATGTGAACGTTGGTTTCAAAGTTTCAAACGTGGTGATTTTGATGTTACTGATAAAAAACGAGAAAATCGACCAAAAAAGTTTGAGGACGTCGAATTGCAATCTTTGTTAGACGAAGACAATACCCAAACCCAACAAATGATGGCAGAACAGTTGAATGTCACTAGACAAGCCATTTCCGATCGCCTGAGAGCTATGGGAAAAATTCAAAAGGTTGGAAAATGGGTTCCACATGAATTGGACGAACGACAGATGGAAAAACGAAAAATTGTGTGCGAAATGCTGCTTTTACGCCACGAAAGAAAGGGTTTTTTGCATCGAGTTGTAACTGGCGATGAAAAATGGATTTATTTTCAGAATCCCAAACGAATAAAATCATGGGTAACGCCAGGACAACCATCCACATCGAGTGCAAGACCGGATCGTTTTGGGAAGAAGACAATGCTGTGTGTGTGGTGGGATCAGAAGGGAGTAGTCTACTACGAGCTTCTCAAACCCGGCGAAACAGTCAATACCGACCGCTACCGACAACAAATGATCAATTTGAGTCACGCATTGATCGAAAAACGCCCAGAATGGGCTCACAGGCACGCCAAAGTCATTCTTCAGCATGATAACGCTCCTGCACATTCAGCCAGATTGACTAAGGAAACGATTTCTTCGCTTGGTTGGGAACTCCTACCCCACCCGCCGTATTCACCTGACCTGGCGCCTTCTGATTATCACCTATTCTCATCGATGGGACACTCATTGGCTGAGCAACACTTTAACAATTTGGAGGATGTAAGAAAATGGCTCGATGAATGGATTTCAAATAAAGATGAAGCATTCTTTTGGAATGGTATCCATAAATTGCCCGAGAGATGGACAAAGTGTGTAGAAAGCGAGGGCCAGTACTTTGAATAAAATATATTATACTTTTTTTTTTTAATTAAATTATATTTTAAGAAATAAACGACATTTTAAACTTGCAGACCTGGTAGACTATAAGTGTATTAACTAGAGAATATTAATGATGGAAAATGAAAAATGCGCACGTGACGATCATTAGACGTGTATCTAATAGAGATGGACCTATATCAATGATTCGTAGAGGAAAATAGTGTTACCTCCTAAGAGCGAATCATTACTCCCGCACAATTTATTACTGGTTCGAAGAGGAAGGTTGTTTTTGCCGATCAGCGAACGAATATTTCGTTAGTATCCTCATCCTCATAAAACAGTAATTTTGGCTTCACTTTCTCTAATGTTGGTTCGACTTTAACATAACAGTACATCAGTACAACAAATTTATAGGTACTCATGCGTGAGTGGATCCAATAAATAAATGCGACTACCCTCGCATTTTAGTTAAATTGATGACAGAATTTCATCTAAAGCTGGATATATTCTCTAATTACTCCGATCTCTAGTCATTTTGCACCAACGCTAATGACACAAATAACTGACATTAAATATATTTTAACAATCTCTGTTGAGTAATATAACTAAGTCTATTAAATGTGTTTGAATGGTGATTTTCAAATAATTTACTGATAAGATATCATAATTAGGAGAATACATTCATCCTTATGTAAAAAGTGAGAATTAAACAATGAGATGGAAGAAATCGAAATCAAACCAACAATCAATTTATTCTAAAATTAAAGGCGTATGGAATGGGATTAGCTCAAGGCATGAGTATAGCTACACAACCTACACGAATTCCTGGAGGAGGTAGGGTATGGCAGGCCAAGGACGTACCCATAAAATAAACACCATGACAAATAAAAATATAAATAATCATTTAAAAAAACGTATAGGAAGAAAATTTATATAATAAGTACTCAAATCCATTTTTGCAAAGAAGAAAGTTCGAGTCCCGATCCTGGTCATATCTTTTCTTTTCAAATAATATATTTTAAAAAATTATATCATATAACAATAAAATAAATTATAACAATATTAATGACTTAAAGTCAACAAGATCCTAAAATAAAGTAATGTTCAATTAACATTCTCCCCGTGTATACATCGCAAATTGCGAGAACACGGAGATATAGGATTAGTGAAAAGAATTGATATGACTGACCGGGAAACGAGCCAGGGTGGCCGAGATGGTTAAGCCGTCATCACGGAGAGATGAGAGACCCGGGTTCGAGTCCCGGTCCTGGTCATATCTTTTCTTTTCAAATAAAATATTTAAAGAAAGTTTTTTCTTTTCTGTTTGTAACTGTACCAAATTTATATTTCAATATTGAGAAAACGTGAAATTATTAAAAACAATTTTTCAATTATTTATTCTTCAATAACAACCAAAACTATGGTTCCATGCACAGGTATATAGGATCCAACATCCATTTTCGTAAAAATATGACTGGCTTATAACTCCAAACAGAAACAGTTACGTTTAAAATATGATTAAAACGTATTGATCGTCTTATCACTATAACATAGAACAGCAGGACCTATTAAGAAAAGGACGATGTTCACAAACAACCAGTTAAAAGATAAAATATTTGTTCATGGCTAATGAAAAGAGCACGTATCTTGAACAGGCGAAACAAAAGTCATTATCTGTTGGCAAATGGAAAGAAAACAATAAAAGAGCACAAATTTCAACCTAATAATAATTACGGCAAGTGATCCGGTACTCGGTACTCTGGTTGAATATGTTTATAATTAAAAAATAAAAAACATTTCCAAACGGTTGCTACATAGGGAAAGGACGAAAGAGAGAAATGATATAAATAAAACCGTAATAACGAAGTATAGCTTAGAAAACATATTCAATAAATATCTTTTCTAACATAAAAAATCAACAAATAAATATTTTTAAATGTCGGTAATATGAAACAACTGTTCATATTCCAGTTAAGAATTTTCAATGTAATAATTTTAAGTGTAAGATGGATAGGATGACTAGCAAATCACCAAAACCTAAAACCAGACAAACTCAGTACACCAGCGATTGATTTAACAAAAATATCACACCCACGATGTGATTATTTAAAAGTAACGTCACCTAAGCTTATTGTCTGTGTTCTAAGAATCTGATGCCAGCCGTTCCAACTACCAACAGGATGCCTCCATCTTCTACGGGCATTTAAATTGCAAATTGAGGAGTAGTTTCAAGAGAGGGAAAACAGATTGCTTCATATTCACATTCCCTTTCTTCAACTATGAACGGCCTGTTACACAAATTGGAATAATCTGCAAGGGAAAAACGAAATTACCTTGGTGCATTAGAGATAGCGTGTATTTAATTTAAAATCCGACGTATAAATCTACACTATTATTAATTGTTTATTTTTCTGCTTAGTAGAAACAATATGATCGTTCGGGATAATCAGTTGATTACACATAATGTCCTGATATCTTAACGCATCAGGCAGAAATTAAATCGTATGTTACATGTGAATTTCGAACACAAATATATTTTAACTCTATAACGGTTTTGCCTTAGATTTTGTAATTCAATAATGTTAACCATAACTAACATAAGGTTTTTTCCTTAGGGAGTTGACAGGTGAACTCGTAACACACTGATTTCTTTGGAGGAGGAGGCTCAATAAGAAGGAAAGTTACCATAGTCGATCACACGAATCTATGCTCGCCCAATGCGTATTAAATGCTTAGTTATTTTCTTTTATAAATTGATTTATTCCTTATTTTATTACAAAAGTATTAGTTGACATGTAGATTTTATTTATTGTTGTCTTAATAAATAAATCTTGGGTGGGGGAAAGGCAATATTATGTATCCCTGATCCCCCTTGTCTACGACCTAATTGTACATAACAAATCCAAGAGTAATAACTAATAAAGATATTTGTAAATAAAAATAAATGTTATAAACGATTTGTTATTAAATATAAAAATTCTATTCAGTAAAATGAGATCTGAAGTATTTTTTTTGTAAGCCTTTTTGAATATATTCTCATTAAAACATTCTCATGCCTATCCATTAGGTTTTAATAATAAAATATAGCAAGCATAGATAAAAACAATGCTTTAACTTGATAATATGAAATGATTTTATCGTGTAATTTATACTAGCAAAAAAATGACAAACTAATAATTATTATATTTTTATTTATATATTCCTATTTTGAAATAAGGCCTATTGGCGAATTGATGAAGTCATAATATAAGCATGATACAACGTTGTACATTTACTATTCTATCAAAATATTTTAACTTTAATTTAAAATTATTAAATCATCACATAATTTAGAAGATAGGATTTAATAATTTATTATAATAATTTTTTTTTAAATGTAAGCCAAATTTCTAGGTAATAGACTAATTATATCTCCACATAGGTAAATTTCATTATATAATTTTAATTTAACGTCACGAAAGTTATTTCAACGTGCTTTAAAAAGTCGAAGAGTGAAATAATTTTGTGAAGAAGTTTGTAAGTGAAACTTTATTGCCGTTTTTTACCTTGTTCTTTGAAAATACATGCTATAAATGAGATATTTACGGGGTTAATTTAGGAGACATTTAGTTGTCAATTAAAATTTAACGAGGGTGAAACTCGCGAAAATGTGGTTAGTGAAACTAAAGGACATAGATATAATGTTTGATAACTAAAAATAACTATAATAAATTTAAATATCATATACGACTGTTATAGAATTGCAAGAGTTGTATCAGAAAAACACGAAAAGGTCAAGATAGGATTACGAAATATTAAGTTGAAACCATAACACCTGTTAATAAATTACAAGACCTGCTTTAAACAACATTTACTTACATTTTTTGTCAAAATGAATACTTTTGTTTGCATTTTTAAGCAGGTATACATACGTAATGACTGTATGTTTTCTAATTAATTTTAAAATGCTGATTTTTTTTTTTACAATATTTTTATTTCCAATTTAGGTTTTATATAAAACTCTTTACCATAGAGAAAAGGAAAATACGTCAATGAGAAAAGTTTTCACACTCCATATTAACAATGTTTCAATCAATAACACTTTTCAAAAAATCCATAAAAATATAATTTAAACCAAAAAAACTATTCGTACCACCTTTAAGCAAACATCACAGAATTATAAGAGATCTGTGATTTATACAGGGAGTCTATGATTTATTCCAAATTATGTTAAGAAGAATATTTAAGTTTTGTAGAGGAAAAGATTACCACCAAGGGTGTAGTAATCCAAGAAGTCAATAAATCACTTTCCAATAAAGTTATAAAAAATGCATCTGCAGGAGGAAAAAATGGGCATTAGGCATTTATAAAACAAAGAAATAAAAATTAATATATCGAATACAATGAAGTAATAATATACTAAGTTCAAATGTAATATTACAAATAAAAACTATGGAGATAACGATTTTTTTTAGGAACTGAAGAAAATATAATAAATCTATTTTCCGAGGGTAAACATTTATATTAAATTTCTAAAATAATAAACTTAATTTTTTTTTTTATGTCCCATGTTGATAAAAGCCAAATTGATTTTAATAGTTAAAAATGTATAAAAGTGTTTGTCAATGAATGCATATTGTTACAGACAAAATGGTCATTCTTAATATTTCCTAAGTTTATTTGGCAATATTTTTTTAAGCATAGACATCTATTAAATAAATTAAAAATACGCAGCTATATTTGAGTTAAGAAATGATTTTATAACAGTATTCCCTGGCAATTCATCAGATGAAATTAAATAATGAAAGAACAAAAAATAAATAAGATATTAGACCTGTTATAAAATTTAAGAGAAAAAAGACTTGAAACAACACTCGGCAAAGAGACAAAAACTAAACTTGAAACACTTAGGAGGCTTAACACTTTGGAACTGACTTGGATTGAGGACACCTGTTACCCCTTCCATCGGTACCAGCTGCTTTCCAAACGAGGTGGGGTGCTGCCGGTACTTCTAACACCTTGAGGCATTTAACGCAGTGCAATCAGCTGATAAACAATAATAGAAGGCTTAGAGAACCCGAAGGTTCCACGCCGAAACGACCAATGCTTGTTAATAAACTTCCATCCACCCTTAGATCTCAGAGCAAATCTCCCAACTACCCCTCGGGCATTTACCGGACAGCTCAGCGCTTCGAATTCCTGGCAATTCGTTTTGGTAGTGAGCAACTAAAAGATAAAATTTATTAATCAATTTCCAATGATTAGATGAAGTAGAAACAATTTAATATAACTTAATTGACATAAATAATTAGGAAAAAGGCAAAGCTCTAGTTAGTAAAGCATTCCACTTTATCTTCCCAATATGTACCACTAATTGAACTCACTATGTTCTTTTTTGCGTTTGCCTGTCCGTATTACTCCTGTTTTCTATCTTTTTCGGATCAAATTTTAGGCCAGCGACCTAGTACCAGAAAAGGGCTTTAGGTCGCAAAAAATTGAAGAGAGCTGCATTTTTGATATGTTGTAGGTAATTTACAAGTAAATATTTATACTTTACAATAAACAAGCTGTTTTACTTTTCCCGATTTTCCTTTTTTTTAATTAACAAGAGTATTACACCTACAGGCCTTGTTCTGTACTTAAATTAAAGCTAATTAAATTTACTACAACTTCATTCCCAATGACTTTCATCGTAGGATCACTTCTATGGCCGGTGTTCCTCACGAAAGTTAGCCAAAACTTAAAATTTGGACCAACATTAAAAAATATTAATTTTTAATCAATTGGGAAAAATGATCAAGGGGCGTAACTCAGAATCTGTTACACCAACAGGCCTTGGTCTGTGCTTAAATTAAAGCTAATTTATTTAAATATTTTATTTGAAAAGAAAAGATATGGCCAGGACCGGGAGTCGAATCCGGGTATTTAACCTCTGCTTTTCAAATAAAATATTTAAAAAAAATATATCATATAACAATTAAATAAATTAGAAAGCTAATTTAATTTACTACCTTGACTTTCATCTCAGGATCATTCCTTCATGCCGGGCCGAAACTTAAAATTTGGAAGAAATTACCAATTTTCAAAGGGGAGTAATTCAAGTTGTTGCAAATTTAATTTACGTTAAAACAAGTCACAAATGTGTTTATATAAAAAACGCACTGATTAGGAGATACAGACCAAAAACTGAATTAACTCCGAAAATTTCGAGGTTTTTCGGCCATCAAAAATTTTCCATCCGTTTTTTCGTTTGCAAACTTGGATTTACACTACTCAAACATGCCCATTTTTTGCGACCTTCGAACACCTGGTCGCTGGCCTATTTATCAAGTTAACTCATTTAACGTCACTCTATGGGTACTCCGACCCTCATTTTATGCCTCTTCAGAAGGACGGCATAACCAACGATTTGTTACTCCCTATAAAAAATCATAGAGCCACCTACAGGAATGCGACCCTGCGATCTTGGGCATAGTAAGAAGTTTTGTTAACCACTACACCATAGGTCACTCCATTTTTTGTTTTATTAATGTTTCTGAATTTGGATCTATCTTCAATGTCTTCTTCCTTTATCTTTAATGTCGTTGAAACTTCCAGAGTTTTATTCATACAGTTTGTTTGTTTTTTCTTTACTTTATCGAATTATAATCTTTTGAAAGCCTAACAGTACTCAACCTATGTAAACCTCCATAAGAAATTAAATCGTCTTTCCATCAATGTGTTCGTAATCGCTTCTGTGTTTTCGAAAATCTTAACAGTTAGTCGTTCGATCCATATCACGTCATTCAGAACAGCCCCATATATTGTATTTTATGAAGAATTTTCATTTCTTGTTTTTCAAATCCAGGAAATTTATTCATTCCTTTAATTACTTGATTATTTAATCCCTTTAATTTAATTAGTAGTTTCCGAAGTAAATAGAGCCTCTGTAAGTAAAACAAGAGTATTATAACGTCGAATCTTAGTAATTAGGAGAAATGTATATTTATAAAATGGTGTAAGGTAATAAGTATAATAACAATAGTAAATAAATATTTTGTACATTAGCATCCCCCCTTGCTAAAGTCCTAATCCAATTAATTTTTAATATATTATTTTTTAAAATCACTCTCTTTAGCCTATTAAATAGTTGCAATAAAATTTCTTATTCTAGGACTAAAACTAAGCAACCGACCCTTCTTTCACACATCCATCAACAAGTAGCGCAAGGAACCTAGGATTTTTTAATGTTTGCTTCCGGTCTACACCTACTCGGTTTTTATTTACAATGGTATTTTTATTAATTCCTATCTTATACGTTTTATATGTGACTGTTATAATGATGAAATACAAAATCTCAATAATATGAACAATGGTTCTTCAGTAATCAGCTTTTGCTGATCCTGAAAAAAAAAATTCCGAGATAAGATCTTTTCAAAGTTTAATTTACATAACCATACGAGACTGAAAAGACAAGAAACTACTCGACGTTTTCGCCTACTTTAACATTTACTGGACAAACGTTCAAAGCACCCGATTAATTACAAAAGACTCATTTAAATGACGGTTATCAGACCTATTTGGACATACGGAGTTGAGCTTTGGGGCTCTACTAAACCATCCAATTCATCTCGTATCCACTCCTTAAAGTTCAAAATCCTTCGTAAAATCCTCAATGCTCCTTATTATGTCACAAACAAACTCATCCATCATGATCTTGATATTAATAATATGATTAATATGTTGCTGATTTGGCCCAAACTAGATACCTATCCTTCTATGAAAAGCTCCATACACACTTAATTCCGCTAGTCTCTCAACTTGCCTTCCATAATATTCCTGGTAACCCTCCGAGACGTCTGAAAAGAAGATGGCCTCGAAACCTTCCACAATAGAACTTTATTGGAGTGCTACCAATGGATAGTTTCTCCACAAGTTTTTTTTTTCATGTCCTTTGTTCATACAGCAGATTTACTTGATGTAATATCATTACAGTTGTAAATATCAATAAATTATTCTTAAAAAAAAAAAAATGTAAATAAAAATCAAACAAATTATTTTTATTTCTTGATTTTTTATGGTGATTATTTTTAAATATTTTTATTCTGCTTTTTCCTTCAAAATAAAAATATTTAAAAATTATTTTTTTCATTCTTTTTCCTCTCACAGCTTTTTTTTCTCGTCAAGTCACCTTTAGTTCTTCCGTTTTATTCTAGATTCATCCAATATTCATCTAAATAATTCATTTTCATTATTTCGGTTATAACGGGAATAAAATCTAACTCAGGCAAATGAGTTTTAAATATTCACAATGTTTCTCTTAAATACCATTTTATTTATTTTTTTTAAAACATGTTCTCCTGATAAAAAACTTTGTTTTGTAAATTTGATTCCATGACTAAGTTATGAAAACACGTACCCACGTCGGAAGACGTTTAGTTCCTTATAACGGAAAATAATAAAGCTTTAATAAAAGAAAAAAACTCTAGCCCAAGGAAATTTAAAAAAAGAGCCCAAAGAAATACTCGTAAAAATCTTCACTTAAGGGTGGAGTTATTTTTAATTTAATTTTTTTCTTGACCCATTATAGTTAATTACTGAAAGTAATGAACCAATAATGTACACCTTGCGTAGGTGTTATCATAACCTTAGACTTCTGGAACCAAATATTTTTATTGGGTGAACACATTCTGTAAACAAAATGGGAGGTAGGGGACAAAAATATGTGTGCAAACGTGAAACTTCTTTACTTCACTGAGAGTTTCCAGTTTTCTTTATATAAGTTTATAGGAAATGTTATATAATAAATTATTTTGCATTTTCAAGGAAAACATAAATTTAAAGCAGATAGCGTAAGAAAATAAAAACCCAAAACATAATTGGTTTTTCCTGAATTCAAAAAACATTTGTATCAAATCTGAAGAAAATCGTAGGATAAGTTGAAATCAACAAAAATTATTTTAATTAATAATAATACTCTGATTATTATATAGTTTGGGATGCAATTGTACATCTTTAAACACATTGTTTGATTGATAGAGTACATAAGGAATACAATCCACAGCTAAATGAAACTCCAGAATCTACAGACAAAATAATTAAAGAAATTGGAAGTGAAATCGCCGAGGGTTCAAATAAAATTTAAATTAAAAAAAGAAGAGCGTACAAAAGATCAGAGAAGGCTGCTAATTCTCATAGACATTATATCTTCACGTTTTTTAGCCAGTTATTGTTTGGCTCCTACGTCCTCCTTCCTCTGCTATTCTCAAGGCCTTTTCATCAGACGCTCTGACACCATTTTAAAAACAGCTCAACTACATCATGTCCACTAAAAACTAACTGTAAAATGATATTTTACCTTGCATTAGGTAACTCCAATGGTTGTCAAGGAGCACCACTGTATTCCCTTATCGTTGAAGAAAGATATTAAGACAGGAATATTCGCCAAATAAAAATCCTAGGGATAAACAAGCAAGGCCTTCCCCTGGTCCCTTTTCCTGCGGGTCTCATAAGACTTCCTGACGATTTTCTATGGGTTCATCTTCAGGAGGTGTCCGAACCACCTCAGTTTGTGTTCCACTAAGATGGTCTCAGCTGGTTGAACGTTGAGATTAGCCTGTAGGATTGCGTTCCGTATCCTATTTCTTCGGGTATTTCTTTCTAATTTTCGTAGGTACCTTTCGCAGGTACGTACCTCTTTCTACTTTCGTAGGTACTTAGGTACCTCCATTGCTTGTATCTGACCCCTGTGCTTTTTAAATCATTTGTTAAATCTGACGGATCGTCCAAAATAGTTTTATTTATATCTCTTATTCCATTCACCACGGGCTGAAATAATTTATCCTATCTGTTTGTACCCTAGTACATGTCCCTTCTTATGATACATTTTGTTTTTAATTTTTATGAGTTAAACCACTTCTTTTTTTAAAGCTCGAGTGTCAGCAAGGTGAGAAGTAATCGCAAAGATTGTTAAGAGCTTTTAAATCTGCCACTTTTCTTTATTTCCACATGATTCGACAAATGTTACCGAATTGACTTTATACTCCCTTTTCCCAAAATATAAATTAGCAACCTGTTTAATATTATCTCGGTTTTCTAACCACAATACTGTCTATATTTTCACAGCTTTATCTATAGGCTTTAAAACTTCAAACCTGTTCTAGGTGTCAATGAATTGTTGAAAAATGGTTATGCAATTTTATTTAGATCGAAATCGGAAAAGGTGAGATTTTTTAGTCCTTTTTTTTAAAATATAAAGCCTTTGTAACAGTTTCGGGAATACTAATTCATGATATAAACCACATTCTATACCACAAGATGTACTATTTGGCCATCTTTGCTATTTGCCATGTTTCACACCAATATGTGGTAAATTTGGTTTCATGTTTTTGGATCCGATATGTTGACGAATATTGTTTGTTTAAACGTAGTACATTTGATTGTTAGGTTGTTCGAATTGAATGGGTTTATTAGTTGGATTCCATTATTATTATATTCGTTCAACCTGAACAATCCGTCGTCGTATAATCTACTTCTCTTTCTATACCTTTGCGTTCGTCTCCCTAATGTTATTAAAGGTAATTTTGGGAAAATTTATCACTATATTCGCGTTTAGTTCCGTTATCAATATCTTCAGTGAGAGAATGTATGTTTTACAACGCAATTTTAAACAAATGACCCTAAAATACGCCCACCATTCATATTCTTTCACTTAAATACTGAACTTCTCTCAATTTATTGAACAATCTATTCCAATTTCCGTATTCCACCTACACCTCAGATGTTATCCTATTAGCTGACTTCTTAGGAATTCGTCCTTTACTAAGCTCAACAACTATACAAGTCCATTTCAATGTTCACACTGTTGTTACTTCTATTGTATTAAGAAGTTGGAAGCTATGGTTACATCTTCTTTCTCCAGTAGACTCATCATTTTTAAACAGAATTTAAAAAAACTATACAATAATTACCAGACCATCCATATCAAATAGCTGTACTTCAATTATGTTTGCCAACCTCTTGCAAGAGCAGGATATCTATATTATATCCTTGAACCTTGTTAAGAGCTAAGCCCCATCTACTGTATTTAAACTTTTTAAGTTCCACAATCCAACGACAAAACCTCTAATTTTAATTTATGCCATGGACCCCGGAGAAATCAAACTCAACCAGAGAACTTAACGAAGGACTTTATTATATCAGGATAATGAGTGTTTCAGCTCACAGAGATCCCATGAATGCCAGTGATATTTTGTTAACTAAAAAATATATGAGTAGCATTCATGCCTACCTTGAACCCTCTAACAAGCTCTGGGGCCACTCTCCTTGTTGGTTAACCAGTCCAGTTTTTATTAAAATTTTCTTTATTTTATTTACAAAAATTATTTCTTTACTTTTTAAGTTACTTGGTTTATAGTAACAGTTATTTTTATTTCTAATTTAAATGAGAAATCATGAATATGGTAGGAAAGTGCAACATTTAGAATGATCAGAAAGAAATAATAAAATTTTAATAGAGCTCGCAACTGGACGCCTAACAATCTTAGGTGAAGAACAATAAGTGATATTACAGAAAATCGAGTGCTTTTTTAAAGTAAAAAAATATGATTTATAATTTACATAATACCCCAAGGCTATTAAAAACCCCTCGACAGTCCACAAAATTTGATTCAATTTAATATAATTGAATGAGGTGTTGAGAAAGAGTATGATAAAATAAATAATTTCAATTCAACCTTGATTATTTACATTTATTTTCAAATGTTTAAAAAAAAAAACTAATTTATCTTCCTCTGTAAATCCCCTCGTTCTAGATCTAAGAATAGTAGCTCCTAAGAGAACAATTGAATATTAGCATCATAATTAATGAAGCATCATAATGCACAATACATCTGTTATACTATTATAATAAATAATAAAAATCAGTACCATTAATTGGTAAGGTCCTTACTATTTTTTACTATTCTAGTTACTAGTAGTGTTGTGCAAAGATGTGACCTATTCACTAAACCGCCAAGTTTTTCCTACAACTAAGTGAACTCAATTTCAAGAGGTTGTGTGAATCATTATCATTATCATCATCATGAACAGGAGAATCCAACACAAGGTGATCCATGGTGGATTGAAATAAATTACATATTAAATAATTATCAGACTACAATGTCATCATAATAACAGTACAGATATGTTAACCTGAAGAATAATTATCGATATTTTAGTTCTGACTACATAAATATGAAGAGGAACATAGTTAGTGCCTAATGGTTAGAACCTACAACTCCGCTCTCAAAAATAATCACTATGTATAAAAGTAACTTTTAGCGCTTTTTCATAAATATTAAATGGCCGAGTTCTATAACTTACAATAATTATAATTATAGTGCTTACAAAAATAACTTAACTTTTAACTTTACATATTTATATAAATTTAATTAAAGCTCAGTCTTATTTCCTAGCAATAGCAGCCCAATTTTGTAAAAAGGAAAGAAAAAAAAAGGAGGTAGTAAAAAGTTTTGCCTAATGTCATCGTACAGCATATTTAAAATAGGTCCACTTAATTAACTTCAGTAAATAGTTTATCCTGTAACCATTACTTTAAAATTAACAAAATAGTTAAAATTTCCTAACTTTAAGTACAAATGTTATTTTTTAAAAGACATTAACACAAGTGTAATTATAAATTTTAAAACAACTTTCCAGGAGATAAAAGTACACAAACATATTTTAAAATAATTAATTAAATAGGAAATTTTGAGATGCAGTGGCATTAAACAAAGGATTTGTAATAAACACATTAGTCAAGAGGAATGAAATGATCAAAAACAAAACCTAATGAAATTAATTGTAACTAACATAAACTATATGATTAAAATTAAATAAAAAATCTTTTGACTACATCAATCGCAAGAAGGATTAAGAAAAAAATTATAAATAATTTACACACTAATAAAGGAAGATTATAAATAATAAAAAATAATAGAACTAATACCTTTTCGCCAAGAGGGGGGATTTCATCTTTTCCTCTCTTTAAAGATGGGGCAGTAATAACTTTTCGGTGTTGTCCATTGCTTGTCTCCATTTCTCATTCGTTCGAATTAACAATTAACAAATAACTATACACATAACAATGAGAACAATAACATCACTTATTAGTCACTCTATTTAATGAAAAAGTCTGATAAGTTAAAGTAACTAATTCACAATTAACTCATTATCACAGGGATGTTGAACACACTTAGTTTCCTGAAAAACAAAAAAAAAATTGAATGTAGATTATATGTATTAAATAAGCCCTAGAACTACTATTAAAAAAAAGTAATATAGCTATCTTATAGACATTAATGAAGGCAATAGGTAACGTACAGAAGAGAATTAATAATTATTATTAATTTTTATCAATATGTTTCCAAATACTACCCAAAAAGATTTATAATAATAAGCAAAATAATAAATATTATTGCAACGATTAAGATGTAATTGTAGAAAAGAAATTAAAGGGTTGCCAAAATAAACAATAGAAACAGTATTTCATTTTATATATCATTTTTCTTACCTACTATTATCAATAGTCGACCTAAATATTATTGCAAATAAGTTATTAATAACCATTGTTTTCTATTTTCGACACAAATAAAATAAAGAAAGGAAAATAACGATATAAGAAATTCAGAAACAAACTGAAATTACAGTTCCATAACCCCAACGACGAAGGTTATGAAGATATGTGAAGGTTTAACAGTTAAGATAAAAGTACCTGACAGATAGCAGCACACGGTAGGTAACTTTATGCTAGAGACATCTTTTGGTGCAACTAGGATATAATAATTTAAACTTGGGGGAATGAATATATAAAAACTCAAAGAATATTTAAGATTTATTCTACAAATATTAGAAATGTTAATTACAATCATAATATTATTATTTTTTAAGAAAATAAAATAAAATAATAATGGAAGAGTTCAAATGCTAAAAAGAAGGCACAGTTACTTTTGACAATGACATATATATGACAAAAGTTATCACTTAAATAATAACGCTGACATGATTAGGGCTGCCAGTTTTTAACTTTTCCCTCATACAGATCATTATTTAAGTTTAAAAATCTAACATTGAGATTTTGTCGAGATGGTTAGACAGACATGCTCAAAACTTTCATTTTCACAATGCAACCTGAGAAATTGGACTTACAAGTCTCAAGATTGTTTTAAGATCTAAGCTGGAATAAGGAAAGCGGGGTTTCCCTCAAGGCTACACTCATTATGATCCAATATTTTTATTCGCTGTGGCTGATTTTCATTTGATAATAAAGTATAAATTATTGGCATATATGTACTTGACTTTTTATTTTTCTAATGATAATTATATCCTTTTATTCTTTGGTCCTATTTATAATAATTCCTATTATGATAAGTCTTATTCTAATTAATTATAAATTAAAGTTGAACAGAAATATGATGGAAATGCTTATAGGGACACCTTTAATGTAACGTAAATGGAGGAGACCTCTACCGGTTAAAGTAGGACCGTAAGATTAGATTTATGTCATAGTAAAAATATTATAACTCTGTATAATGAAATATAGAGTAAATTTTAAATAAATAATGTTGATTTTAATAAAATAACCATGCCATAACTTGTTATATATGACAGTTGGCCTCTAACAATTTTTGATAGCTATATTATAATAAAAGGCTTGGCAACCTGAAGATACAATGCTGATACCACCAATCTATGTTTACTAATATTCCTCCAACGTTTACCATCCAAATCAGTCAGATCATCCTTTATTCAATCCTCCCTTATAAGCCTTTTTCTTCCTCCAGGACACTGATCAGTAAACTCATCATTAATTGGCTTTTTTATTTTTATTTGCAATTCCTCTTATATTTTCCTGTAGACTTGTCCTTTTTCGGACCACAAATTCTAGGCATACTTTATTTTCCAAGGCCTCAAGAAATTCATCCTTGCAACTTAGCGGTCACATTTCACATGAATACAGACCTGTTTAATAAAAATAATAGTTCTGTCAATTTTAATTTTTTAGACAAAACTGAAAAATAATAAATACTTCCTGCCTTCAACAGTGTCATTATTTCCTCATTACAATTCCACTATTATGATTAAAGTTGTCTTTAATATATTAAATTATTAAATAAATGGTATCTGTTCCACAAGTTGTCAATTTGAGTTGAGTTACAAGTTTTAGCTGTTTATTCGTTTAATTTTTAATAATTTTCAAAAATACAAGTTATTCTGAGCAATAGTGTGGAAAAGATAATGCAATTATGGCTAATGAGTAGATTTCAGTAATCATTTCATAAAGAAATAAAAGTTTCAACTGACATTTTGAAGTATAGATGATATATGTTTGTTGAAACGTTCATTTCTAGATGAAATGATTACAGAAGTACCAGGTCTGCAAGTTTAAAATGTCGTTTATTTCTTAAAATATAATTTAATTAAAAAAAAAAAAGTATAATATATTTTATTCAAAGTACTGGCCCTCGCTTTCTACACATTTTGTCCATCTCTCGGGCAATTTATGGATACCATTCCAAAAGAATGCTTCATCTTTATTTGAAATCCATTCATCGAGCCATTTTCTTACATCCTCCAAATTGTTAAAGTGTTGCTCAGCCAACGAGTGTCCCATCGATGAGAATAGGTGATAATCAGAAGGCGCCAGGTCAGGTGAATACGGCGGGTGGGGTAGGAGTTCCCAACCAAGCGAAGAAATCGTTTCCTTAGTCAATCTGGCTGAATGTGCAGGAGCGTTATCATGCTGAAGAATGACTTTGGCGTGCCTGTGAGCCCATTCTGGGCGTTTTTCGATCAATGCGTGACTCAAATTGATCATTTGTTGTCGGTAGCGGTCGGTATTGCCTGTTTCGCCGGGTTTGAGAAGCTCGTAGTAGACTACTCCCTTCTGATCCCACCACACACACAGCATTGTCTTCTTCCCAAAACGATCCGATCTTGCACTCGATGTGGATGGTTGTCCTGGCGATACCCATGATTTTATTCGTTTGGGATTCTGAAAATAAATCGATTTTTCATCGCCAGTTACAACTCGATGCAAAAAACCCTTTCTTTCGTGGCGTAACAGCAGCATTTCGCACACAATTTTTCGTTTTTCCATCTGTCGTTCGTCCAATTCATGTGGAACCCATTTTCCAACCTTTTGAATTTTTCCCATAGCTCTCAGGCGATCGGAAATGGCTTGTCTAGTGACATTCAACTGTTCTGCCATCATTTGTTAGGTTTGGGTATTGTCTTCGTCTAATAAAGATTGCAATTCGACGTCCTCAAACTTTTTTGGTCGATTTTCTTGTTTTTTATCAGTAACATCAAAATCACTACGTTTGAAACTTTGAAACCAACGTTCACATATCTTGACGATTGGAGCAAGATCGCCATAAGTCTCAACAAGAATTCGATGACATTCAGATGCCTTTTTCTTTTGATTGAATAAGAAAATCATGACATGCCGCAAATGCTCTTTATTTGGCTTAAAATTAGACATTTTTAACACCAAAGAAAGGTATGATACGTCCACGTAAACGACTTAAAAACAACTGACTTTTGTAAACAAATGACTAACAAACAAAATAGCGTTTAGAGATAAGCAAATCCTCCAATAGGCTAAGAGCGCATTCTATTGGAATTAAAACGACATTTTAAACTTGCAGACCTTGTAGATATATTTCCCATAAATACATCTCTTTTACACAATAAATCTCATGATAAATTGTATTTTTGGAAAATATCTAAAGGGAAACGAATGAAAAGTTAAAACTTGTTGTGACTTACTGGAATAACTACCAAAGTCTCTAAAATGAAATAAAATTATTGCGGGTTCGTAGCCCGGCAGGTGGCGATAGGATTTTTTTAAGGGAGTAAAAAATCCTTAGTTACGCCGTCCTTCGGATGGGACGTTAAACGGGGGTCCCAAGCCTGTACGATGTCAGGTACTCGTTAAAAATCCCTATCTTAATTAAACCTGGATAGGCAAAGTTTAGAGCTCCCACTGTAGCATCGTCCGATTAGCCATAGCAGCATAAAGTGACGTTAAATGAACAAACAAAAGAAAATTATTACCTAGTAATAGTTTTGCCAATTCCGACATCATCAGGATATACACCAAAAAATAAATCCCATCAAGGAAAATCAAATGCAGACCATCTCAAAATCAACAATGCAGACAAAAATAAGAGACATCCAAGAAGTTCAATAAAGTACTATTCGATTGGTATTTTTAAATAATAAATCAGATATCCGTTTTTATTGTTGCGCACAAAGTTATTCTTCGGTTAATTTTCCACTACTTTTTTCACTGATTTATTAGATATACAGCTTCGGAAAAAGATTTTAGGCAACCTTCATCAAAATCGTTAACGCCATTTTGATGCTCGCTTACATAAGCGCGCTTTTCGGCTGTTAAAAAGCTGCGATTGAACAGAGAGGAGCCCATTTATACTATATACACATTTATAGACTCCTTGTAAATTCTATTTATTTATATAATATATAAAAACAATAGTAAAGGCACAAAGAAGTAGAGTACTGACTAATAGCCTTATTTCCGATGTTTAGGAATTATAATAATAAATTCTTGTTTTATTTGAGGGAAAGTCCCTTTAGAATAATAATACAGAAATCGGATAAGAAAGTAGAACGGGTAAAGCTACTTCAAATCTTAAAAAACGGGAGAATCTCGCGAGATCCCAAAGATCCGAACTTACGTATACAAATTTTGATCAACCATTTTAGTTTTGTCTAAATATTAATGCCTAATAACAGGTGAGTTACAGACGAAAACAACTAAAATAGTGCTAACATTTCGATTATTTTGCAGTTAAAAGAGGGTGTTATAACTTTTTATGTCAGTAAATTTTACATACTCAAATCATCATGTGATACCATTTATTTGGTCATCAACTTCTGGACAATCTAACTCTGAAGAGAGGAGTGCCTAATGAATACTTTTATCAGCTTAAAACATTTGTAAAGAATTAATAAAACTATTTAACACTATTTTTTTACGGACTGCAGAGCCTACAGTTTACTCACAGGTACATCGCTTCTCCGTTAAACCTACAATTCACAGGCTTAGCGTTAAGATGCGTTTTTCATGCTGAATAGAATTTGTTACCAAAAGGGCCCATTGAAGACTACACGTAGAAAATTTCACTCGGTTACAATACTTATCTTAGCTAGATTAAATGGCAATAGGAAATCAGAAAAATCTTAATCAGTATAATATTAGCGAAGATAGACAAATATATTGAAGAAAGAAAACAATTGAGCATTAAATGGATGAAGGTTTTAAGTTACGAATTAAAAAAAAAAAGTGTTAAGTTGGGAGAAAATATTAATCTAAGGTTTTTGTGTTTTTAAAGTTTTTTTTTAAAAAGTCACTTATAAAGTAGAGCAACTCAATAGAATGTTATTCTCAATAGTAAAGAAATAACGCGTTCATTCATAATAAAAAAGATGTTACATAACGGAATCATATGTGCCATTAAGTTACGTATCTTATGTTTAAATATCACTCCTATCAGTTATTCATAGTTTATGTTCTTAAAAATAATTAAGTAGTAATAACCTCAAATATAATTAAATACAATTGTTGAAAACTTAAATCTTGATTTTTTTTTTATATTAAAATCTGTACCGACAATTAATTAGGAATGAGTGTTAAAGTTTTATTTACATACTTATTAACAATAGTTTATAACCTCTCATTACATTGCACAATCACTTTCTCGGAACTTTTAAAACATCCATAGTAATATTTGATGATCAAAATTCTATAAAAGAAAAAATCAAGATGAATGCCGTGAACTCATACTTAAAAAAAGAGGTACAGTTTCTAACACCAATTATGCTAATTTATTCGTATTTAGCCGTTATTCTGTTGATATTAAATAATAAAATTCAGTAAAGGATAGATCACAACAGCACAAATAAAAACGTTTGTACAGTTTTACTTCTACTATAACGGTATTTTGATACATTCGTGAGCACTATGTTTCTTAAAATGCACCAGGAAATATTCCAAATTCAAGAACTCCCTTCCTATACGACGTAATCGGAAAAAAAATACTATAAATTTTCTTGATAGATCAAAGAATAACATGATGGTGAAAATACATTTTTGAATTATTCCCCCACAAGTATTTGACACTGACCTTGGTATTTGTGAGTTATTTCCATGTTGATGAGAATTTTGATTCCCTGATTATTTTATTTTATTATCCTTTATGATAAAGAAATAACGTTTTTTATCGATTTCCGCATCTCTGCTGGTGTCCTCTTATAGGGAGTAGCTGCACCACATTCTTCTGAGCTGGTGGTGCAAAGGGTCATGTTAGGGCAACTTCCCAGAACCAATTACTAATCGGCGTTAAAACTAGAAAAGTTGTTTGCTTACAATAAGAGTAATCTTCAAAATTACTATTATAAAGAGAATTCGTGATTAAGACAAGATTAAAAATTGTTTTGTATTTTTATTTGGTTTGAACCAGCTCATACGAAATATATCAATATATATATATATATATATATATATATATATATATATAATATTATTATTATCAATAATATATCAAAATATAAAATATAATTAACCAGATAAAAGATAAATTATAAGTTTTCCTATTTATTTTTGCGCAGTTTATAATCAGATACCTATAAACTAAAATGATCCCTCAATCAAAAGTATATCTTGTTCGAAATATCAAGTGAATCTTTTTTGTATCAGCTTCAATGAAAATTTGAAAGACTTTTAACTTCAACTATTCGACCCCTCTAAACATCTAGAACTGTAAATCATTGTTCAAAAGTAATGATAGTTCTTAGAATCATATTTCAGTCAGTCAAAAAAAGTTTCAAGAAGGAGGTATTATTAATAAATATGAAGAGAGGAAAAAGATTGGAGGGGAAATGAAATAAAGAGAGCGCAAGAAAGTAGACCACCCAGGCAAGGGCGGATCCGGGATTTTTTCCGGGGGGAGGAGGGGGCACAAAGAGCTGACGGGTAAAAAAATCAATAGTAACTTAGAAATAAACTTGTAATATTTATAGAAAGGTTTCAAAGGTTTATTAAAATATCAAAACATTATTTTCACTCGTGTTCTTTCTGTTATTTTATTCATATATTCTAACAACTATGATCATGTGATTTGCCTATAAATATGTACTATGATGGATTCCCCACAGTACACAAAAAACCGTCTGGGGAGGCACGAGTCCTCCTAAATCCGCTCTTGCGCCCAGGAAACACCTTGCTGGACTCCTGGTCACGGATCTTTTTAATAAAAAATCTACCTTAAAATATTAAAAATATATTATTGTATTTTCTTCCAACCCATTTGGAATAGATTTTTTATTAAATTTACAAACTTTTCATTCTATGAAAATCTGAAGAAAACTATCACAAAACCTCCACAGTATACAACACATATATAAACTAAACATTGAGGTGATAAAAGAGGTTACAATATTGGTTATGCCTGAAACAAATAAAATATGTGGTCATTCGCAAAATCATTATTACCGTTCATTTTAACAAAAATACTTTGAAATGCATCCTTTCTTTCTGGATGAGCGATATATTTATATCTGATTATACTACAATTTTTCTATAATTTATCGATATACAGCTTTGTCCCATTAGGTTGTTTTTCTTAGACCCAATAAAGGACTGAATCATAGACCGAAACGTTGGCGCAAATTAAAAGTTCGGTTGCTGTGTATTCTAACACGACCGCACTCACTGCATCTTAATTTAATTACCGGTTGATCTTGTAGCCTGAACTACGATACCATTATTAGATTTTTATTGACTGCACCCCCAACTATTTCTTCCTTACATTACGATACCATTAGCTTTTAGTCGACTATTTTAAGTAAAATTAATTTTTGTTTTAGGTAGCTGTAATAGGTGCAAATACGGCATTTGGTAAGATGACATCCTTCTTATTGAAGCAGTCTCCGTTGTTGAGTAAACTAACATTATATGATGATAAAAACATAAAACCTTTAGACGACATCAAGTACATAAACACACCTTGCAAGGTATCATTTGTCAATGGAAGAGAACAAATGAGTGAAGCGATTAAGGTATCCTTCAGCATTTTATTATTATTAACCCAGGAAGAGAGTTCCCTTATCCCAACCAATGTTTCACGCATCGTGTGTAGGCATGTACATCGTGGGGAAGGAAATAATATTTTTAGTCTTTTTTTAAGTTAATTAGTTCATGATAGAACATAATCAATGGATTTTTATAGACTTGTTGAGAGAGAAAGAGAGAAAAGGCGTACTTGATACCATTGTAAGTACATTTTCGTGTGTTTTAATTGACAAGGCCAGGAGTATTTAAGCATTTTATGTGACAGATATTTTATACATTATATTTTATAGCAACTTATGTGCCAAATTCAAAACTTGTAACATATGAATTTTAAACAACCATTCCAGTGTACCAGGTCTGCAAGTTTAAAATGTCGTTTTAATTCCAATAGAATGCGCCCTTAGCCTATTGAAGGATTTGCTTATCTCTAAACGCTATTTTGTTTGTTAGTCATTTGTTTACAAAAGTCAGTTGTTTTTAAGTCGTTTACGTGGATGTATCATACCTTTCTTTGGTGTTAAAAATGTCTAATTTTAAGCCAAATAAAAAGCATTTGCGGCATGTCATGATTTTCTTATTCAATCAAAAGAAAAAGGCATCTGAATGTCATCGAATTCTTGTTGAGACTTATGGCGATCTTGCTCCAACCGTCAAGACATGTGAACGTTGGTTTCAAAGTTTCAAACGTGGTGATTTTGATGTTACTGATAAAAAACAAGAAAATCGACCAAAAAAGTTTGAGGACGTCGAATTGCAATCTTTATTAGACGAAGACAATACCCAAACCCAACAAATGATGGCAGAACAGTTGAATGTCACTAGACAAGCCATTTCCGATCGCCTGAGAGCTATGGGAAAAATTCAAAAGGTTGGAAAATGGGTTCCACATGAATTGGACGAACGACAGATGGAAAAACGAAAAATTGTGTGCGAAATGCTGCTTTTACGCCACGAAAGAAAGGGTTTTTTGCATCGAGTTGTAACTGGCGATGAAAAATGGATTTATTTTCAGAATCCCAAACGAATAAAATCATGGGTAACGCCAGGACAACCATCCACATCGAGTGCAAGACCGGATCGTTTTGGGAAGAAGACAATGCTGTGTGTGTGGTGGGATCAGAAGGGAGTAGTCTACTACGAGCTTCTCAAACCCGGCGAAACAGTCAATACCGACCGCTACCGACAACAAATGATCAATTTGAGTCACGCATTGATCGAAAAACGCCCAGAATGGGCTCACAGGCACGCCAAAGTCATTCTTCAGCATGATAACGCTCCTGCACATTCAGCCAGATTGACTAAGGAAACGATTTCTTCGCTTGGTTGGGAACTCCTACCCCACCCGCCGTATTCACCTGACCTGGCGCCTTCTGATTATCACCTATTCTCATCGATGGGACACTCATTGGCTGAGCAACACTTTAACAATTTGGAGGATGTAAGAAAATGGCTCGATGAATGGATTTCAAATAAAGATGAAGCATTCTTTTGGAATGGTATCCATAAATTGCCCGAGAGATGGACAAAGTGTGTAGAAAGCGAGGGCCAGTACTTTGAATAAAATATATTATACTTTTTTTTTTTTAATTAAATTATATTTTAAGAAATAAACGACATTTTAAACTTGCAGACCTGGTACATCCGTTCGTTACTTTATTGGATTTATAAGTTCTTAATTTATCCCTAATTTTTGAACTTATATCGGAGAAAAGTAGGTTCAACCCATATTCCAAATGTGAATTTATAAGGTTTCCATAGAAAATAAGTGTTCCTATAAAACACCAAATTTCTCTTTATTAATTTCTGTAAATGAACGCAACCTAATACAATACAACCTTTGAACCCCTATTATATTAAAGGGAAACCCTTAGAATGGAATTATCCGAATTTCTTTTTTAAACTATAAACAGAACCTAACTACAAATTTCAAGATGCTAAGTTCCTGATTTACCTTTAATTATGTACTATAACGGGGGTGGGCACATGCCCCCGTGCCCCCACATAGATCATCGTGTGATTTGCCTTTATTAATGTACAATAATGGATTCTCCACAGTATCTAAAATACTGTCGGAGGGAGCACGTGCCCCCTTGCACCCTCCCATAAATCCGCGCTTGCTATAGCCTATGTGTTATTCTGATGTATAACCTATATTACTGTAAAGTTTGATCCAAATCCGTCTAGTATTTTTGCGTGAAAGAGAGACAAACATATAAACATTCACACTTATAATATTAGTAAGATTAGTAGGATATCAAAACAAATAGTTTCACTCATGTTCTTTCTGTTATTTTAACAACTATTATCATGTGATTTGCCTTTATTTATGTACAATAATGGATTCTCCACAGTACCTAAAATACTGTCGGAGGAAGGGGGGAGGGCGCGTGCCCCCTTGCACCCTCCCATAAATCCGCGCTTGCTATAGCCTATGTGTTATTCTGATGTATAACCTATATTACTGTAAAGTTTCATCCAAATCCGTCCAGTAGTTTTTGTGTGAAAGAGAGACAAACATACAAACATTCACACTTATAATATTAGTAAGATTAGGATATCAAAACAAATAGTTTCACTCATCTTCTTTCTGTTACTTTAACATCTATTATCATGTGATTTGCCTTTATTTATGTCCCATAATGGATTCTCCACAGTACCTAAAAAACAGTCGGGAGGGGGCACGTGCCCCCGTGCGCCCCACCCTAAATCCGCGCTTGCTATAGCCTATGTGTTATTCTGATGTATAACTTATATTAATGTCAAGTTTCATCCAAATCCGTCCAGTAGTTTTTGCGTGAAAAAGAGACAAACATTCACATTTATAATATTAGTAAGATTAGTAGGATATCAAAACAAATAGTTTCACTCATCTTCTTTCTGTTACTTTAACATCTATTATCATGTGATTTGCCTTTATTTATGTCCTATAATGGATTCTCCACAGTACATAAAAAACAGTCGGGGGGGGTACGTGCCCCCGTGCGCCCCCCCCCCTAAATCCGCGCTTGCTATAGCCTATGTGTTATTCTGATGTATAACATATATTACTGTAAAGTTTCATCCAAATCCGTCCAGTAGTTTTTGCGTGAAAGAGAGAAAAACATACAAACATTCACATTTATAACATTAGTAAGATTAGTAGGATATCAAAACAAATAGTTTCACTCATGTTCTTTCTGTTATTTTAACAACTATTATCATGTGAATTGCCTTTATTTATGTACAATAATAGGATTCTCCACAGTACCTAAAATACTGTCAGAGGGAGGGGGGGGGCGTGCCCCCTTGCACCCTCCCATAAATCCGCGCTTGCTATAGCCTATGTGTTATTCTGATGTATAACCTATATTACTGTAAAGTTTCATCCGATTCCGTCCAGTAGTTTTTGCGTGAAAGAGAGACAAACATACAAACATTCACACTTATAATATTAGTAAGATTAGTAGGATATCAAAACAAATAGTGTCACTCATCTTCTTTCTGTTACTTTAACATCTATTATCATGTGATTTGCCTTTATTTATGTCCTATAATGGATTCTCCACAGTACCTAAAAAACAGTCGGGGGGGGGCACGTGCCCCCGTTCGCCCCCCCCCTAAATCCGCGCTTGCTATAGCCTATGTGTTATTCTGATGTATAACCTATATTACTGTCAAGTTTCATCCAAATCCGTCCAGTAGTTTTTGCGTGAAAAAGACACAAACATTAACAATTATAGTATTAGTAAGATTAGTAGGATATCAAAACAAATAGTTTCACTCATGTTCTTTCTGTTTTTTTAACAACTATTATCATGTGATTTGCCTTTATTTATGTACAATAATGGATTCCCCACAGTACCTAAAATACTGTCGGGGGGGTACGTGCCCCCTTGCACCCTCCCATAAATCCGCGCTTGCTATAGCCAATGTGTTATTCTGATGTGTAACCTATATTACTGTAAAGTTTCATCCAAATTCGTCCAGTAGTTTTTGCGTGAAAGAGAGACAAACATTAACAATTATAATATTAGTAAGATTAGTAGGATATCAAAACAAATAGTTTCACTCATGTTCTTTCTGTTTTTTTAACAACTATTATCATGTGATTTGCCTTTATTTATGTACAATAATGGATTCCCCACAGTACCTAAAATACTGTCGGGGGGGTACGTGCCCCCTTGCACCCTCCCATAAATCCGCGCTTGCTATAGCCAATGTGTTATTCTGATGTGTAACCTATATTACTGTAAAGTTTCATCCAAATTCGTCCAGTAGTTTTTGCGTGAAAGAGAGACAAACATACAAACATTCACATTTATAATATTAGTAAGATGCGAAAGTTTGTATGTTTGTCTCTCTTTCAAGCAAAAAGTACTGAACGGTTTTGGATGAAACTTTACAATAATATAGGTTACAATTCAGAATAACACATAGGCTATAGCAAGCGCGGATTTAGGGGGAGGTACGGGGGCACGTGCCCCCCCCCTTCAACAGTTTTCGAGGTACTGTTGAGAATCCATTATAGTACATAATGAAAGGCAAATCACATGATCATAGTTGTTAAAATAACAGAAATAACATGAGTGAAACTATTTGTATTGATATCCTACTAATATTATAAATGCGAATGTATGTATTTATGTTTGTTACTCATTCACGCAAAAATTACTGAACGTTCAATGATACTTATTGAGTAAAATAGGTTATACATCATAGGCTACAGCAAGGGCAGATTTATGTGGGGGCACGGGGGCATGCTCCCCCCGTTATAGTACATAATTAAAGGCAAATCAGGAACTTAGCATCTTGAATTTTTTAGATAGTGTTACGGGCGCCGGCAGGAAGGCGGGAGCGGGGGATTAGCGGCTTAACTCCGTCAGCGGGAGACGTTTAAATAGGATTAGGACGGTTCTAGATCGTCTTCTTTTGTCGGCAAAGGATTAAGAATATTCCAGAATTATCTGGCCCCTTCGAGTTCTAGAATGTTCGGCTTTGCCTATAAAAAGACTTCCGTCACCTCGAGTCAGTCAGTCTTAGCCTGAGAGTAGACCAGTGAAGATCTGTGATAAGTGTAATAAGTGAGTGTCAGTGTGATAAACTAGTCAGTGTTGAACCGGCTCGTGTAATAAGTGTATCAGTGAACTGTGACAGTCTCGCGAGTGTAATAAACTGTTTCTGTTTGTTACTGTGTGTCAGTTTGTGATACTTGAAGAATCTTACGGTCGGTGGACTAGTGAACTGTAAGTGTTAACTATTAGTTATAGATTGTAGTGTAATCTTATAATATCCATAGAAACTATTGTAACTAGTTAAGCTATCTAGAATTAGTCTTATATTGTTGTAATAATTAAATAGGAGTTAGGCCTAGATTATAATATTTAGAATATTGTCATTATAAATTTATATTAGTTTAATAATTTAATTGTTAATAGTTTACTTGTATCTTTTTAATCAATTTTGTTAATAAATAGTAGTATCTTTAATTAAGGAATTGTTTAATTCATTTTAATACCCAGTAGCCCGTAACAATAGGTTCTTTGCATAGTTTAAGAAAGAAATTTGGATAATTCCACCCCAAGGGTTTCTCCTTTAATATAAAAGGGGTTTAAAGGTTGTATTGAATCCGTCAGTTTTGAAGTTAGACATCTGAAATTTTGGATGCACGAGTAACTTATATTTAAAAAAAATAATTAAATTATTTATTTAAAATGATCTGTCACGGAACTTTATGTGGCAGACCAAATTCCACGCGAGCGAAGCCGCGGGCAAAATCTAGTTATCTATAAAATAGCCTTTTTGTAGAAAGACATTTTTTTATCAGATGGTAAAAGCAAAATAAACAAATAAATACAACAAAGATAAGACAAAATAATATTATTCTAAAATTAGCTGGATATTTTATAGAAAATTTAATTAATTTAAGTTGAGAAACGTTCAATTATTATAGCAAATTTGGTTTCTTTAGCATTTTTAAAGATATATATTAAAGAATACTGCAGAGGATAAGTTAAAACAGGAGAGAGGTAGCTCAGTGGTAGAGCGTTGCGTTGCCGTGCCGAAGGTCCCCGAAACGAACCCGGTAGACAATTTATTTAATCTCTTAACAGCCGGTGTTAAGGCCGGATAGTTGAATGGTCTTATGGAACAGTACATATTTATTTCAATGAAAAAGAATCGTGCAAATATTTTGTAAAAGAAAGATTATATTCCTTTTATTTATGTTTTCATTGTTATTTAACATAATAATTTTAACGTTTGTTTCCTAATTGTCTAAAATAATTTAATGAACTTATAATAATTATTTAATAGATTAATAGGTATTTGTTTAGTTATAAGTCTGATATTTGTCATAAGTTTGTGTACTGACAAATATAAGATGACTTATTATATGATATATATAATAAGTTTGAAAACATATATCATAAAAGTGAAGAGAAAAAAACAAAAGGTAGTCGACCGGCTTTTGTTCGCGCCGGCTATACCAAGAGGGGCAGTGTTGGCTGGAGCCACTTTACGTGCACATCGATAGCTGTAGCTCTCAGAGTTGTTATTGTGGATTTGAACTTTACTAATTAGTTGCCCTACTGCAGTTGGGAATTAGAACAGTATAGTTTTGTTTTCGCCGTCGATTTGAGAATCGGCTCTTCTTTTGCATGGATATTTTCGCTCGCCCTGCCGAGAAAGAAACTTCCTGGACATTTTTCGCTCGCCCCGACGAGAATTCCAACGATCATCTTGAAATCAAGCGTCCCACCGAAGTGACTCTTCAACGTTTTCAATTGCCCGTCGATGAAAATCCACGGACGTCTACATCTTGTCGTTTGCCCAGCCGACGACAATCAGATAAGGAAGTTTTGTTCTTTTATTTTATATATACATATCAATTGGCCAGACAAACATTATTAGAGTGATTGATAAACATTAATTTAATTTTACAATTGATCAATTGAACATTTTTTAATTATAGTCAAAATAGTTTAGATTTGCCTTCATAAGAGAAAGTTATGAACTGTTTTTTTTTCTTTCCTTTTGCTAATTGTAATTGTAATTTTCAGTATATGTAATTTATTTCCATTGCATAACGTTTAAGTTTTGATTTAATTGAATTAGTTTAATATCAAAGTTTGTTATTTTATAGATATGTATACCATGATTTTTATTCTTAATTCGATAAACGGTTTCATAAGAATGACATGCGATCTGGTGTTTTGAATTCAGCTTTATTTTCCCAAGAGTGATTTGAACTTTCATTACGCTCTCCTATAAACCTCAGTTTTTTACATGTCGCTTTGTACGAAGGAACCGTCAAAAATTTCCCCGGTTGCATGGAGAATAGAGCCATCCCTTGGTAATACAGGCTTATAGTATCCATAAAGAATACCTTCCAAGCCGATAAAAGTTTATATCTATCTCTGTATATAAAATGTAGTTTATATATCTCTGAGAGAGTGATTTTATTCCGAACATATGAAGTAATACAGCATAATATTAATAGATGATTGTGGCTACCCACTTATACAATCGTCAACACCAAAATCTTTTATCCTCGTCTACCACCTAAGCAGTGTGAGGAGACTTTTTATAGAGCTTGACCCAGTTGTCTCTGTTCTGAAACAGTACATTTCTTCTATTCCAATCCATTCCTCTTTTCCTGAAATCCTCCTTCACCCCGCCTTCCCACTTTAATCTTGGTCTTCCTCTCACTCTCTTGCCCTCTACTCTTACATTTTGCTGTGCCACTTGGCTCCATATGTGACAAGTGTCCAAACCATCTGAGCCATTTCCGCTCTATTAGTTCAGTGACTGTCTCGAGATGTGTTCTTATTCATTTATTACGCACTCGATCTCTTCTTGTCTTCCCTTCCACCTTCCTAAGAAACCTCATTTCGGTAGCCTAAAACCTTGATTCATGGTTGTTAGAGTCCATGACTCTGAGGAATACAATGTAGTGTAATAACTCTTCAATTACAACAACCAACTTAGTTATAAAATTGAATTGAGTTTCTCTTATTTTATTTTTAGACTGCAGATATTATAGTTGTTGGTGATGATAATCTTAAAGGAATGAGCAATGAAGCAGCTTTTATGAACAGATCATTATCGTTCTCAAATAATATTAGACGGATAGCAGATCTCAATTCTTACGTAAGCGTTTATACCAGTAATAGTAAATTTTGCTCATGTTATTAACATATGTAAGAAAGTATATTAATATTCTTATTTTCAAGGCGATAATTGTAATAGCCACCAGCCCAGTTAATATGACCGTTCCACTGGCAGCTGAAGTGTTGAGAAATCTTGGAAAATTTGATGAAAGAAAACTCATTGGAATGTCTAACGTTGAGAGTATTATGGCACGGTCGATCTTGGCTCAGCATCTCCAGATCTCTCCGACAATGATAGATCTTCCAGTTGTTGGGGGTTTGACATCAGAGACGTGTGTACCTTTAGTATCAAACATGAGCCCTTGTATTCCCTTGAGCAAGGTATGTTAATGTAATGTCATTGATTTATTTTACAAATATTGGCTGAGTTGATTCTAGGATCAATCTTCATTCGATGAGAAATATTATTGTAAAAATACATAATACCCTATCTCACAATATTACAATGGAAATATATTGTTACGGGCTACTGGGTATTAAAATGAATTAAACAATTCCTTAATTAAAGATACTAATATTTATTTACAAAAGTGATAAAAGAATACAATTAAACTATTAACAATTACTAACAAAGAAACTAAATAAGGAGATTACTAACAAATAGATTACTAACTGAAATAAATTTACAATAACAATATTTTAGATATTTATAATCTAGGCCTAACTTCTATTTAATTATTACAATAATATAAGATATTATTATTACTAAATAGCTTAACTATTTACATAAGCTTGTACAAAGCACATAAAATTACAACTGCTACTTAACTAATTAATTACTACTAATTAACACTTACAGTTCACTAATTATAGTCCACCGACCGTAAGAATCTCTGAATATAACAAACTGTCACACAATTACACTCACAAACTGTCACTGACTTTTTGCACTGGCTTATCACTGTTTCCGATGTTAACCGTACCGTGTGCTTTAACACTCTCTGACTCTACTCGCGCTGAGATGCTGTTTATATACAGAATGACAATCTAGATCATACGCGACGGATCGCGAAGTTTCCGGAAAGGCCTCTTTCACCTCTGCCGACAAGGGGGCTTTGTTCTCTTCCAGGAATCGCCAATTCCCGCGCCCGCAACACTGCCCCCTCCTTAAAAGTGCTCTGCCCCAGAGCATAGTCCGGAGAAATCAGGAAGTTATGAGCTTCTGCCGAAGGAGACGCTTTTTCTTTCCAGGGGTTGAATGTGCACACCAATATGACAACTCCGGAGTTGGCGAATGTCTGTTTAATCAGGCCCCTGACAACCTTCCACTCCAGGCCGTCGTATCCACAGCCCAACTTCGGAATGGCGAGCCTGGTAACACGCAGTCTCAGAAGCTTACTCCGCAGGTCGTCGAGGCTTCGACGCAGTGCCTCATATGTTGGCTTCTGATCACTGGCACGCTTGGTAACCAAGTAAAACAGATGTCCTTCGTGCGTGTGGTGGAGTGTCTTCCCGACACTTGGTCCTTGGCGTTCTAGCTCCTCAGGTCCGCCGAACTTCTTCCTGAAGACCGTTGCAATCCCTCGAGAAGTCTTCAGATCCTCGGCAACGCAATGGGCCAGAGAATAGTCCGCTGGTAACGAGAAGATATCCCTGTAGATTATCTGAGTTACCCTACGGGAACCTGGTACGTTAATATGTGCAACTGAGTCATTACTTCTCTCCACTTTGTTCAGGTACCTGACCTGCTGGTCTTCTGTCGGACCATGGTCTCCTTTGTATGGGGCCAGTCTATTGAAATGGACTACCTTGGGTTTTCCTTTGGGCTGCTTCCTGATCCTATAGATGACGTCGTTGATCCTCTTGACGATCTCAAACAGTTTAGGTGAGTAGCCTCGCCTTCTTTGAGGATCATATAGCCAAACCAAGTCTCCAGGTCGGAAGCCACCTTTCTCAGCCTTTATGTCGTAACGCTCCTTCATTCTGTCACTTGCACCCTGGATTTTTGTGCGAACCTTCTCGTGGATATCATCCATTCGCTTTCGTAGATCAGTGACGTACTCTTCTCCGGCAACTTCCTCTTTAGGCTTGTACCCGAATTGCAGATCGCAATGCAAACAAAGTTCTCTGCCGAACACCACATTTGCAGGAGTCTGTCCCGTTGCCTCACTGACTGAACTGCGATAGGCCAGCAGGAACAGGTGAAGATACTGGTCCCAGTCTCGCTGATGGTCGGAGACAACTTTGGACAAATATCGACCCATAGTCCTGTTCATGCGCTCCACCATGCCATCGGATTGAGGGTGAAGAGGTATCGTCCTGGTCTTCCGTATTCCCAGTGCTTCGCACATACCGGAGAAGACTGCAGACTCGAAATTTCGTCCCTGGTCAGAGTGAAGTTCCATAGGTACTCCAAACCTACTGACGAGCTGCTTCACAAGGACGTCCGCAACCGTGACTGCCTCCTGATTCGGAAGGGCATAAGCTTCCACCCACTTAGAAAAATAGTCCATGGCCATGAGGATATATCGGTTACCTTCGTCCGTCACAGGGAAAGGGCCAGCGATGTCGTTCGCTATTCTCTCAAACGGTGCTCCCATGTTGTACTTCTTCATAGGGGCCTTCTTTCTTCTTGTGGGTCCGTTAGAAGCCGCACAACGCCTGCACCAGTCCAACACATCGTCCTGAGGTTTGCCCAGTAAAAGCGTTCCCGAACCTTTTCTAATGTACGGTGAACTCCAAGGTGGCCGCCAGATTCTCCGTCATGTAGTTCCCTGAGTACTTCGGGCACTTTACTCTTTGGAACGATGAGCTGTAGTCTGCGCTGATCTCCTTCCGTGTTCTCCAATGCCCGTTTCAGCAGCCCGTTGTCCACTAGAATGGAGTCCCATTGAGCCCAGTACGTCTTTACATTCTTCGACATTGGGGCAACATCCTGCCAGGTTGGTCTTCCTTGCCCTGATAGTTTCCATTGCTTCATTTGTTTCAGGTCCGGGTCCTTGTCCTGTTCCTTTGAAACCTCTGCATCCTGCCAACTGCCGATGACAACCGTTGTCCTCAACACTGTTGCCTGTTTCTCCTCATGTCGAGAACAATGCCTGCATTCTTCGTCACAAGGTCTCGTTGAGAGCGCATCCGCATTTCTATGACTCGTTCCAGCACGATGAGCAGATTCAAAGTCATACTCTTGAAGGCGCTCTATCCACCTCGCCACTTGCCTCTCTGGTGACTTGAATCGAAGTAGCCACATTAGAGCCGCGTGGTCCGTTCTCAGGAGGAACCTTCTTCCATATAGGTACTTATGGAAATGTTCTATGGATTTTACTACTGCCAGAAGCTCTTTCCTTGTGACACAGTAGTTGCGTTCCGGAGCTGAGAGTGCTTTGCTGAAGTATCCAATCACTCTTTCTTCTCCGTCTTGGAGCTGAGAGAGAACGCTTCCAATAGCGGTGTTGCTGGCATCTGTGTCAAGTACGAACTTGCCCTCGGGACGTGGAGAGCTCAGAATAGGCGCACTACTCAATTTGTTCTTCAACTCCTCGAAGGATGACTGACACCCATGATCCCAATGGAAAGTCCGTTTTTCCTCGATAAGCCTGGTAAGAGGTTTTGCGATGTTAGCAAATCCTATCACGTACCTCCTGTAGTAGGTGCAGAGCCCGAGAAAACTTCTCACTTGATGTTTATCTCGAGGTACTGGCCAGTTGGTGATAGCCGTAATCTTTCCTGGGTCAACAGCAACTCCGTTGTCTGACACAACATGCCCCAAGTAATTGACTTGCCTTCGGAAGAGATGACACTTCTTCGGATTCAATTTAAGGTTCGCTGCACGCAGTCGTTCGAAGACCTTCTCCAGATTCTTCAAATGGTGAGCGAAGGACTTTCCCAGCACAATGATGTCGTCTAAGTAAACCAGGCATATTTCCCAAGAGAGACCTCTTAACACGCTTTCCATCAGCCTCTCAAATGTTGCAGGAGCATTGCAAAACCCGAATGGCATTACTGTAAATTGCTATAGTCCAGTTCCAATCGAGAACGCCGTCTTCTCTTTATCCTCAGGTGTCAATCCAACCTGCCAATATCCACTGCACAGATCCAATGTAGAGAAAAGTTTACACCCCTCTAGGATGTCCAGCGTATCGTCAATACTGGGAAGCGGATAACTGTCTTTCTTGGTGACGTTGTTCAGAAGGCGGTAGTCTACGCAGAATCTTGTAGTGCCATCTTTCTTCTTCACCAATACAACGGGAGACATCCAGGGGCTACTCGAAGGCTCAATGACACCATCAGTCGCCATCTCCTTGATGATCTCGGCGTCCTCCCTTTTGGCTAAAGGCAGCCTCCGCGGAACCTGTCGGAAGGGCTTAGCATCTCCGGTGTCAATCTTGTGCTGGACGATATCCGTTCTACTCCGTGGTCCTGGGCTGATCTCGAAAACATCATGCCATCTGGTAATCATGTTCTTCACTTCTTCGGCCTCTTCAGGCGAAAGGCCGCGACATAATTCGTCCACAAATCCTTTAAATTCCGGCAGTCCTCGCAGCTCGGTGGGATGATGTTGTAGCTGACGAACCACTGAGGTAGCGGTTGTACATTCCCCTACTGGTGTTCTTTTCTTCAGCGTTACCGGGAAGCCGTTTAGGTTCATTAGCCGAATTGAGATGGTATGTCCGACCTTGATGAGAGACCTTGCGACCAGTACGCCGCGTCCGATCTCCTGTTCTTCGTGTTTTCCAGGTTCAAGAAGCACACATTGACCCTCAGGGAGGTGTCCTTCGACCGTCCCATGCGTCACGATTTGGCTACGTTCAGGTAAAGTGGTCTCTTCTAGTAGGAGCACTCGTGCGTAGAGATCCTTTCCTTGCCGAAGGATGACTTCTTCGTCTCCCAGCGTCATCACACCTCTTGCCATATCCAGCTTGATCCCGTATGCGATCATCAAGTCCATGCCAAATATGACATCTTCATCTATCTCTGCCACGAGAGTGCGGTGCTTCAGATGCTGATCTCCGATGATGAAGGTGGCAACTGTCTCCCCGTAGACCTTGGCCGGCTCTCCTGTGGCAGTCCGTAATGTCCAAGTCGTTGGTATAATCTCCTCAGCGGGAACTGTCTTCGAGTTCAAGATAGTCATGGTTGCGCCGGTATCCAGTAGAAGATTTCGCAGCTGCCCATTCACCATTCCATCAATGTAGAAGCAATTTGTCCATCCCTAATGACGCCACTCTACTGGTCTTCCTGGGGCCTCTGATGTTACGGGTTGACAGTTGCCCCTTCCCATTAACCCTACTTAGTTTTCCTTTGGCTTTTCTTGCTTCGTGGATGGACACTTGCTTCTAGGGTGTCCAAGTTGGCCGCAGCTCCAACAACGTATCTCCTACTTACGAATCTTGAGAGCCTCCAAAACCTTTCTCACTATGTCTTAGACGCTAGGGACCACATTAGGCTCCGCTTCTGCTGCTCGAACTCGCGCACGGCCCCGTACTGACTGTCTGACAGCCTCGAACTCCATGGCCTGAGATAATGCGTCGCCTAGAGTTTTTGGCCGGGCGAGCTTCACTGCTTGTTGCGTCTCGGGGTCCCGAAGTCCATCCAGGAATTTGTCGACAGCCAGGCTCTCGTAGACATCATCGGTGACCGATGGTTAGGCATTCCTCACCAGCCGGGCGATGTCCGCTTCAAATTCCTGCAGCGCCTCGTTGGTCTTCTGGATCCTAGTTCTCAGCTGTGAGCGATAAAGCAGGTCCATGAGTCGGTGGCCGAAACGCATCTCCAGTCTTCTAATCAGCTCCCCGTAGTTAGACCGCTCCGACAGTGGCATCCCCTGCAGTACTCCCAAGGCGTCTCCACGCAAGGCCAGGCACAAAGCTGAAGCTTGGGTCTCTTTTGACCACCCGTGGATCGAAGCCGCAGTCTCGAAGAGAGTCATGTAGTCCTCCCACGGAGTTTTTCCGTCGAACACTGGAATTGTGTTGTGAGAAGGTGGCGTCCCAGCATTGGCGGGCGTAATGGTGCTATGAAGGCTGCCTTCGGAGGAACGGTCGGTGTCGTTCATCGGTGGGTTGCTCTTGCGTCCCTCGAGAGCTTCTACTCTTAGCCTAAGTTCGTTTTCTATAGAATTCAATTTTTCTCCTAACCTGGATTCTACATTAGCTACTTTATTATTTACATCGGCTAACTTATTATCTACATTAGCTACTTTATTATTTACATCGGCTAACTTATTATCTACATTTTCCATTAACTTAGTCACTAATGTCCCTAACTTAGACTCTAATGTATCCAATAAATCAATTTTTACAGCACCTAATTCATTACCTAGCCTATTTTCTACATTACTTAACTCATTTTTAACAGTACCTAGCTCATTTTTTACACTGCTTAATTCATTTTTAAAAGTTGCAGACAACCTGCTTAAATCGGTTTCAAACAGAATGTCATCTAGATTTTCCCCTAAATCTACAAAAATGTACGCAACCTCTGTTGCAGTACACTTTTAGTTCCGTTAGAATCAAGATCACGCTCTTCTAACCCCCGTTTCAAATCCGAAACTTTTAAATCAATTAATTTAACACTTTTAGATGCCATTCTACATACAGTAGCCCAATAATTACAAAATACAAGACAAAATGCAAAATAATAACAAATACACAACAATCCCACTTCTGACACCAATTTGTTACGGGCTACTGGGTATTAAAATGAATTAAACAATTCCTTAATTAAAGATACTAATATTTATTTACAAAAGTGATAAAAGAATACAATTAAACTATTAACAATTACTAACAAAGAAACTAAATAAGGAAATTACTAACAAATAGATTATTAACTGAAATAAATTTACAATAACAATATTTTAGATATTTATAATCTAGGCCTAACTTCTATTTAATTATTACAATAATATAAGATATTATTATTACTAAATAGCTTAACTATTTACATAAGCTTGTACAAAGCACATAAAATTACAACTGCTACTTAACTAATTAATTACTACTAATTAACACTTACAGTTCACTAATTAAAGTCCACCGACCGTAAGAATCTCTGAATATAACAAACTGTCACACAATTACACTCACAAACTGTCACTGACTTATTACACTGGCTTATCACTGTTTCCGATGTTAACCGTACCGTGTGCTTTAACACTCTCTGACTCTACTCGCGCTGAGATGCTGTTTATATACAGAATGACAATCTAGATCATACGCGACGGATCGCGAAGTTTCCGGAAAGACCTCTTTCATCTCTGCCGACAAGGGGGCTTTGTTCTCTTCCAGGAATCGCCAATTCCCGCGCCCGCAACAATATACAAGGTGTTTCAGGGTTAAATGGACAAACTGAAAATTTAAACTAAGGACCTCAAAACAAGAAAAAGATTTCCTATGAAGGTATGTCCACAAACGCAAACACAAACAAAATATGTCGATATGGTGTTTGTGTACGGTTTTTGCAATGGTAATGCCAATGCTGCCCGTCGTGAATATTCCATGCGATTTCCAAATCGAAGATTACCAAGTAAGTCTACCTTTAACTCTACGTTTCAACGTCTTAGAGAAACTTTTTTAAATTTTTCAGATTGGTATTTAAATCAAGCTGATCACAATCGACACTTTTCAGGAGGAATTTTATGGACAAATGAAGCTACCTTCATAAGAAGAGGTATCTTCAATCAGAAAAATCATCTCTGGTTGCATGAAAATCCCCATGCAATTCGTCAGTATCATTTTCAGCAAGAGTTTCAGTCCAATCTGTGGTTCGGGATAATAGACAATATTTTAACAGGCCCGCATTTCTTACCACCTCGACTCAATGCGGACACATTTTTGGAATTTCTTAATAATGATTACCACGATTTAGTTGAAGATATTTCACTACAACTGAGAAGGAACGTGTGGTTTCAATTAGATGGTTGTTCTGCATATTACGGAAGAGTTATACGACAATGGGTAAATGCTAATAATCCTAATCAATGGATTGGCCGTTCAGGACCAGTGGCTTGGCCTGCTCGCTCTCCAGACCTGACTTTTGTTTGGGGTGACATTAAACAAAAAGTCTATGCAAGGCCAGTGATTGACCTTAATTCTTTACGAAGAAGGATAATTAAGTCTTCTGAAACAATAACACATATCCAGTGCCGTTCTGCTACTGCGGCTGATGAAGAAAGATGCCGAGCCTGAATGCTCAAGGAAATCACTTTGAACATTTAATATGAATGTTAATGGTTTACGTTTTATAAATAAAATAGTTGGAACAAATAAAATCATTAGATGTGAATATCTCCTTGAAAAAGCGTTGGCGTACATACCTTCATAGGAAATTTTTTTCTTGTTTTGAGGTCCTTAGTTCAAGTTTTCAGTTTGGCCATTTAACCTTTATATTGATATTTATGTTTGTTAAAACGTTTATTTCTTGGTGGATTAATTACCAAAATATACACAATTCTCATAATAAGACCCTTTTTTTCATTATAAACTCACAATTATTTTTATTTTCAAGAATATTAAAAAGAAAACAAATGAAAGATTAAAAATTGGTGTGACTTAACTCGAAGCGAGAATTAAATTAAATTAAGTCTATTTAATTTATAAAATTAACAGTTAGTATTTCAATTATAAACATTAAAATTTTCTGCCTTAGGCGAATTTACAAAAAATAACTTGTGCAGTTAAGACATCTGGAACTAAACTTCAGAATGGCGAAGGGAGTCAAGAAAGTCTAAACCGAGCGTATGCTACAGCAAAGTTGATAAAATCAATTGTCACTGGTTTGAATGGGCATCCTACTGTTGAAACTGTGCTTTCATATCAGAAAATAATCGATGATACTGATTTCTTTTCTCTACCAGTGTTACTGGGAGAGAATGGTATAATTAACCACGTGCCTTTACCAAGCATATCCCAACGTGAAAAATATCTTTTATCTCATGCTATAACATGTATGGCAGCTGAATCTAAAAAAGCTAAAAATTGTTACCATAAAATATCAAACAAGTTAGTGAAAGCTATATCAGCACCTCAAAACCGATTAAACAAATTGAAAACTCCAGCCATTAAATATAACCAACCACAATCACAATATACATCAATTGAAAATGGAACAAAGAATACATTTCATCCTACAACATCAAATGGAACTGATTCTTGTGATAAGAAAATAAAAGCCAACCTTGATCATATTTATGCATCAATTTATTCTTGCAATGAAAATATAAAGAAAAGTATAAATCATAATAAAAACAAAACCTTCAACATTAAAAAATCACATATACAATATAGTGCAAAAAATAGGAAAGAAAATGACGACACGCTAATTAGAAAAGATGATACATCTAAGATATTAAATAAAAAAGAAAAGCAATCTGAACACATACAAGGTGAAATACCGAAATCGCATTATATTCCTTCTTCTGATGTCACGACATGCTATGACACGCTGGCAAAACATTTAGACGAACCGTTACAATTTAAAATTAGAAATAAAACAGGGCATTCAGCTCCTGGTCTCACTCTGGATAACAAAAAGTTAGCCTCAGAATCTGAAAAAACGAAAAGTGATGAGAATGGTTTATTTGAATTTAAATCAGCAACTAAAAATTTAAACACAGAGAAAGAAATAATTTCTACTAACCCAATAGTCAATTTTATAAACACAATATTAATACCCCCTCAATTTGGGAATAAATCTCAAAACTGTGCCGTCGGAGAAAACAAATCGCCTGTTAAATGCAATAATTCAGCAGAACAGACAAATGCTTCAAAAACCATATCAACAGATCCCCAACAAACGTGTACATCTTCAGACAGCCTCGAAAATATTTTTACTTCCAATATTGTAAGGATGGTAAATGAAACGGAGGAGAGGAAGCATAGGACAATTGGTACCTTAGGTTCTATAGAGGATCAATCTGAACATAAAATAACTAACTTAAATAACAGACCTAAAGGAACTAATGACGATTTAGAAAGTAACACAAATAATGATAAGTATTTTGATTTATTTAAAATGAGTTCAACAAAAATGGATGACATAAGTCTGATTATAAATAAAACTGAAATAGAACCAATGAGCAGCTCTAGCTTTATTGTTTCTGATGATATTAAAACCAGCGGGGAAAAATATAGTTTACAAACAAATCAGCCTCATCGGATTCTACATAGCATGTTATTCAAATCACACCAGTCTTCAAAGCGACCGATGTTGTCCCGCTACGTATCGTCGGGGTCTAGCGAAAATGAATTAAAAAAAATAAATGCAGGTGTCAATTCTGTGAAGGAAGTCAGGCAGATGGCCTCACTTTCGAAACCCTTAAGAAGTGCTAATAAACCGCAAGAAACTTATCTGTCAGAATCAGTGGACAAAGGTATAAATAATGAAGAATTTATAAATTCTAACTGTGGAAATATAGAAAAACAAACGGTGACCTCAATTACCAAATCCCAAGCAAATATTAAAAGCCCTCGTGAAGTATTTTTATCCCGGTGTGTACCATTAGAGTCAGTTAAAAAAAAAATAGAAAATAGTGATTTTAATTCTGAAAACAAGATAAAACAAGCAAGCTTACTTCCGAAGTTGAAAACAAATACAGCTGGATCACAAGAACCTTCTTGGTCACCTGATGCAGCGTCAGAGTACCAAGAAAGAGGAATGGGAAATAAACAATTTAACTTGGAGGAAAAAGTAAGACGGATAAATCCACTGCCAACAACTCGAAAAAATGTGAATAAACCAGATGAATCATTAGCTGTCACTTCTAAAGTTGATAGTTACGATACTCCGTTATCTGTTTCTAAATTCAGTTCAGTTAAACGTTACGAAGCGCAACGAAAAATATATATCAACCCAATGAAATCTAGTGATACTATTGTTTTTGAAAATTTACTTCAGAAACAAATGGATAGTATTTCTTCTGGTCATAAGATTGCATCATTCAAATCTGAATCAATAGAGAATTCATTTTCCACGCTGCAAAGGAAGGCCACAAGTATCGAAATGTTAGACAAGAATGTTCAACATAGAAATAATCCAAATGACTTCCAAAAATTGCATGTTCTAACAAAAAATTCTAAGGTGTATCTCATGAAAGATAAACTTCTAGACAATGAATTGAAATCATCAGGAGTAAATGAAAGTCATTGGAATAATAATTACTTTAAAAAAAATTCAAAGCGACAAATATCTCAGAAATCTGGAGAAAATATAGAAACTGTTCAGCATCAATGTAACAGAAATGACAAAAAATGTTATTCAGACCAAGAACATGAACAAATCGAATGCAAATCAACGGGTAATAAATCATTTGATACTTCTAACAATCAACCAGAGAGTGTACACTTCAAATATAGACAAAAGGAAACTATGTCAGATGATAATGAGCCAGTATCTGAAGTAATAAATTCCAGTATAGATGACTGCAACTTATCTACACCACAGGTATATGGGCCAGGTGTAAATAGTGGAGACCATGATAATAATTCGAAATATATTCAGCAAAGGTCAGTTGAACCCTCTGAAGCTAATATAAATTATACTGAAGAAATTAAAAGCGAAGAAAGCTCCTTGAAACATATAACATCAAAAGAGAGTAAAAAGGAAACTACATGATGTCAAGACATTTATCAAGTAACATGAAAAAAATGTTCATGGTTAGACCCATTCGCATTATTTTTTTGTACTTCTAAAAGAAAAGAAGATGTGTTTTTATAAAAATTATATACTGCAAAATACACATGTTTACACTATGAAGTGCATAAATTTATTAATATTGAAAACAAAGCTCAAAAGAGACATAAGATATATGTTAAGACATTAGTGAAAAAATTCCAACTAAAAATCCTTAATTATAATTTATTTTATTGTTAATTTTTTATAATTATTGGTCAGCTGTATTGAATTTTAAATGTTTTTATTTAAAAGAGTAAAGATATGCCCCCGCCCGGGATTCGAACCCGGAACCTCTGCCTCTCCGTGACAGCGCTCCGACCAATTGAGCCACCAGGGTCGCCTGCCGGCAAGGGACAAATCTTTTCTCTTTAAAATAAAAATATTTAAAATTCAAAACAGCTGACCAATAATTATAAAAAATTATAAATAGTAATATGACGTAAGTCAACAAGATCCAAAAATTAAAAGTAATGTTCAAAGAACATCCATTCTTCGTGTTTACATCGCAAAAAGTTGCAGAACACGGCGACATGGGATCGGATAAGAGAAACGATTTGTCCCTTGCCGGCAGGCGACCCTGGTGGCTCAATTGGTCGGAGAGCTGTCGCGGAGAGACAGAGGCTCCGGGTTCGAATCCCGGCCGGAGGCATATCTTTTCTCTTTAAAATAAAAAAAATATTTTATTGTTGTATGATACAATTTTTTTAATATTTTATTTGAAAAGAAAAGATATGACCAAGACCGGGACTCTCATCTCAGCCATCTTGGATCGCTCTCGGTCAGTCATATCCCTTCTTTTCTTTGATCCTATATCTCCGTGTTCTCGCAATTTGCGATGCATACACGGGGAGAATGTTAATTGAACATTAATTTTATTTTTGGCTCTTGGTGACTTGAGCCATTAAATATTATTATAATTTATTTTATTTTTGTATGATATAATTTTTTTAAATATATTATTTGAAAAGAAAAGATATGACCAGGACCGGAACTTGAACCCGGGTCTCCCACCTTTCTGTGGTTGTGCTTTAACTATCTCAGCCATCCTGGTTTGCTTTTCGGTCAGTCATATCCCTTCTTTTCATTGATCCTATATCTCCGTGTTCTCGCAATTTTTGATGTATACAAGGGGAGAATGTTAATTGAACATTACTTTTATTTTTGGATCTTGTTTATTTGAGCCGGGATATGTGAACTAAAATCTGTGGCACCTGTGCATAGTGAGTGAGTAGAATTTTGTTAATTTCAAGCTATCTACTTAGAATCGTAATTTTTTTCTCTTTCCTTGTGTCTAACACGCTAAGTGTTCCGTCCATTGCAATGAAGGATATTCCTTTGCGAATCGTGGGCTGATACTCTAATCTTGAACTTAAAATAAGTTCTGAAAAATTACGATTCTAAGTAAATAACTTGAAATTCACAAAATTCGACTTAGCCCACTATGCACAGGTACCACAGAAATATGAAATATTTAGTTTAGGGACTTAAGGTTTTTTGGTTGTAATTTTTCTTCTAATGTTTTCCATAGTTATTTTAGTTGCCGAGTATTCATATTTCCTATAAACAAGTCATCACATTTTTCCTAGATGAGCAACAGTACAATATATAAAGATACTTTGAGATAATTCACTGATTTATGAAGGAATATGAGAATTGTTGACTAATTGCTAGATAATAACTCAAATTCAATGAAGATAATAAAAATCTAAATTTATTTTTCCGTGTTTAAACATTTAAGACTATTAAGACTTAGGCTGATTGCCTTTTACATACATCATCTTAATTGAACATCGGTTGACAACCTGACAGCTCAAGGTTTCAAGGTGTTATTAACAGATTCTTATGTGCAGACAAACTGTGCCAGGAGACACCTATTTGTACTGATAAATATTTGACAAGAGTATAACGCTTGGTGTTGGTCATGTAATACTATTAATAAGGATATTATTGTATTAAAAAATTTAAAAGCTAAGATCATTTATTACCAAACAAAAATATTTTATCCAAGAAATTATAGAAATTCTTAAAAAATAAAACAATTAAATAATTGTGGGAACAGATCTCTCACTTTGGATATGACTGCTTCTGAATTGATATGATGTACATCTAATTATAAATGTAAATTATTTATTCTACTTTTACAAATTAACTGTAACCTTACAAATATTTAATAAATTATTTCTTCCTCATTTTTATCCTTAGTTAAAGAAGTAATTTTTACAATAGCAATATCTTGACTTAATATTTTATAAAATGCAACAGAGCCTTCTATGAACCGGCTAGAGTAGTAGAATTTTATGTATAGAACACTAATGGTCTATAGCTCCAATATTCTCAAAACGATTTGAAGAAGTCGCCTCACCAGCCAAGCATAGAGAAGCAATATCCTTTCCCCTACTTCACCTCTCCAGCCCTGCCTCCAATGTCGCAAAAGATCATTTTGTAAATTGTTTGACATAGGTATTTTTCATCTAGAACTTTAAAACAACCAACTGTAACTGCAAAAAAATTCTACTTAATTTAATCTATGCCAACAATCACTCTGGGCTTAACATCAACAATCACCTTATCAAACTAAATTTTATTTAAATTACTTCCAAGTCGAATGGTTAAGATTATGTTTTTCTTTCATTTATTTATTTTTTAAATGTTGGGAATTAGTTTCTCAATACTCTTCAAACTTTATTACCACTCTTGAATCCTTACTAGATTAAATTTATACCTTGGTTTGTTTATGTTTTAACTAGCTATACTAACTTATCACACTAATACCTTTATGCATGAGTAAGGCTTAAGGAATTTCAACAAGTACATTGATACTGAAAATGCATGATTTTTTTTTTTGGGCAAGATTTATTACTCTTATTGCACTTAGGTGGGTGGATCTAGCATCTGTTAGTGGTTGAAGTAATCAGCAATAACAATGTTGTGAGCTATTTATTCAACATTAACATTGTTTTAAAATGACTTTGAGGTCATATAGTTGTATGTCTTAATTGTTCTAAGGTCATATGAAGATTTATATTGTTGTGTGGCAGTAATTTTATTATTATATTATGCTATTGCAACCAAATTTTAGCATCTTAATGAGCAGCAGAAAGTTAATAATTGATGGCAAATATGCCCATGGAAAAACATGACACTCACCTGTTCCAGATAATAAGTCCTTGAAGCAGAAGACAAAAATGGCGGCCAATCTAAAATGGAAATAGCTTGGGTAAAACTGGCTTATATTACACTGGATAAAACATGTATACTTAAAATTTCATAAATTACAAAACATAGAAATGCACTTCTAGCAACTAAGTGGTCTCCAGAGTGGAAAAAAAGAGGATCATTCTCATAATGTGCTTCTTCGGATGAATTGAGTATTGGCTCTAAACAATCCACCGCAAAGTACACCCTTTTTACACTGACAGAAAAAGGAGTTTAAAGTTTTTCAAACCAAAAAAATTGTTAGTGGTTAAAGTAAAAAAAAATCTTGAATCATTATCACATATAAATGAAGCTTTAGTTGCTTTATTTCAAATTTCTTCTATCTTGTGTTCCTATTTACTTTGCCATAAGATTCAAAAAATGAAACACAAATATACCCATCAATCCATTATAAAGTAAAAAGCCAAACCATTATAAAACATAGGTACCTATATTGGTATTATTAATTTATAAAAATAACTGTGCCTGTGGGGTTAGTTAAATAGACTCCATTGCCGGTCCCAAGCCCGGATAAAGCAGGAGGGTTGAAAGGAGGGGCCGACCACTCCCCTTTTGTCAAAAAATAACCTGGTTAAAAGAACTCAACAGCTGAGCCTCGGATATCAGACTGATTTACGGAAAAGACCTGGAAAATGGAACACGGCATATAGATTTGGAACATGGAATGTGAGAACCCTTTTTAGACCTGGAGCTATGCAAGAGTTGGTAGAACAATTGACCCGAATGAAAGTTGACCTCGCTACAATCCAAGAGGTACGTTGGACTGGTGCCGGTGCTCTCAAAAGAAAAGAAGCAACTCTCTACTATAGTGGGAGTAAAGAAAGACATGAGTTCGGGACAGCATTTCTTGTTGGTAAGAGATTACAATCAGCCGTAGTTGATTTTCAACCAATCAGTGGAAGATTATGCACCCTGAGATTGAGAGGAAGGACCGGACATATTTCAGTGATAAATATACATGCCCCAACAGAAGAAAAGAACGACGAAGAAAAAGAAGTTTTCTATGAAGATCTGGACAGAATCGTGAGAAGTTGCCCATCTGGTGATGTGAAGATTGTTATGGGAGATTTTAATGCCCAGGTAGGTAAAGAATCAGAGTTCATACCAACAATTGGGATTAATAGTCTCCATAACAAATCAAATGACAACGGAGAAAGAATGATCAACTTCGCAATATCGAACTCACTAGTAGTTATGAGCACAGTATTCCCTCATAAAGATAAACACAAGCAGACATGGCATTCCCCCAATGGTGCTTTTACTCAAATTGATCATATCCTGGTGGATAATTCTTACTTCAATAATATCCAAGATGTGAGATCTTTTAGAGGCCCGGATGTCAACTCTGACCACTTCCTCGTTATCATGAAAATAATGCTCAAAACGTCTCCCTTCAAAAATGGAAAGACCAAACCTAAGGTCAACAAATGGTCAAAGGAATCAATCAAAGATGAGCAAATACAACGATGTTTTTCCCTTAGAGTAGAGGAAGGAATCAGAAATACACCGGTAGTGGAAGATGGATGGGAAGTGAATGCACATTGGAGTCATATTAAAGAAATTATAACGGGGACCGCGAGCGAATACTGCAAAACGGACAAGAAACCATCACGAAATATATGGTTTGATGAAGAATGTAAAGAGGCAATCCAAAAACGAAATGAGAAAAGATTAAAATACCTGAGTAAGAGCACGAGAAATAGCAAGAAAGAGTACCAGGAAGCAAGAAGAGAAGCAAAGAAGATCTTGAAAGGGAAGAAAAGGAAAGCTCTATGCAATAAGGTTAAAGATATCGAAAACTCCAGAAGAAGTAACGATACCAAAAAATTCTTTAAAGAAGTGGAGTTGTGTAAAACCAGTTACTGCTCTAGAAGGAGCATGGTAAAAAATGAGGAGGGGCGACTACTGGTGCTGGAGACGGACGTCCAAGTGAGATGGAGGAATTATTTCCAAGGACTTCTAACCCAGACAGAAGAACAAATAAGTATATTGAAATGTGACTCGCATGACAGCCAAGACGAAGCAGTACCACCGGATGGAGAGGATATAAATGATATTGTTATGAAGCTGAGAAGCTTGAAATGACAAGTCACCAGGATCAGATGGTATCCCTGCTGAGTTCCTGAAGGCAGCTGGCAATGCTCTAACTAAAGAGCTGCAGGAACTAATTGCTCAAATATGGGAAGAGGAGCAAATCCCGAGAGAATGGAAAGAGTCTATTATAGTGCCTATCTACAAGAAGAAAGGAGACTCTACAGAATGTAAAAATTACAGAGGGATAAGCCTACTGAATACTGCCTATAAGATATTCTCGATAACTCTGTATAACCGCCTACTGCCCTATGTTGAGAGAAATCTTGGAGAATACCAAGGAGGCTTTAGACCTAACAGATCTACTATAGATCAGATTTTTTCCCTCAAGCAGATGTGCGAAAAAATGAAAGAGTTTAACAATGCAATGTGGATGCTGTTCATAGATTTCAGGACGGCTTATGATACAATATCCAGGTGTGAACTCTTCAGAGCTATGAGCGAAATGAAAATTCCATCCAAACTGGTGCGCTTGGTAATGAGTACGATGGAAAACACAGTTTGCAGCGTAAGGGTAAATGGCTCAACCACAGAAAAATTTAAGATTAGTACAGGACTTAGGCAAGGAGACTCGCTGGCACCTCTACTCTTCAATATTGTAATGCAAAGTGTCATTAAAAGGGCAGGATTACTGATGGAGGGAACCATCTTTAACCGTAATCTGGGTATTCTTGCATATGCTGATGACCTTGTATTAGTAGGAAGATCGCTGATTCTCCTAAAAGAAGCTTTTGAGAGGCTGGAAGTGGAAGCTGGAAAAATGGGGCTACATGTGAATGAGGAGAAAACCAAGGTCATGGTAATAAAGAATAGAAAACAAAACCGACCACCTCATAGCTACGCTTTTGGAAAATACACTTTCCAACGCGTGTCAAGTTTCCAGTATTTAGGAAGTCGTATAAATGAGAATTTGGATGAGGAGGAAGAAGTTAGAGCCAGGATAGTATCAGCTAATAAAGCATGTTTTGGGATCTCAAAGCTCCTGAGAAGTAAGCTCCTTAGCCTAAAGTCCAAGCTGATGATATATAGAACCATCATCAGGCCAGTAGCGACATACGCTGGTGAAACCCTCACACTGAATAAATCCAGCGTGGAAAAGCTGAATAGATTCGAAAGAAGAGTCCTACGGCAAATATTCGGCCCAATGCGAGATAACGACCAACTCAGGATCAGAAGGAACAAGGAGCTGAGTGAGTTATATGGAGACCTAACGATATCGAGCTTCATCAGGATTCAACGCATTAAGTGGCTGGGCCACGTATATAGGATGGAGGAAGAAAGGACAGCTAAAAAGCTGTATACAGGAAATCCGGATGGAGTAAGACTTCGAGGAAGGCCCAAAGCTAGATGGAAGGATGCCGTCTGTGAGGATCTGAGGCTGAGCAAGGTCTCCATCACTCGAGTAGGCGATCGGGACGATTGGGGAAGAGCTGTTGAGCAGGCCAAGGACTTCTTTATGAGTCTGTCGCGCCAATAATGTAATGTAATGTAATTTATAAAAATATGTAATTACTTGTTTTATTTTATAACAATGAGTTTTAATTTATGTAAACATTAAGTTTAATTTATTTCATTATCATTTGAACCTTTAGATATATTACTATGATAGTGTTACGGGCGCCGGCAGGAAGGCGGAAGCGGGGGATTAGCGGCTTAACTCCGTCAGCGGGAGACGTTTAAATAGGATTAGGACGGTTCTAGATCGTCTTCTTTTGTCGGCAAAGGATTAAGAATATTCCAGAATTATCTGGCCCCTTCGAGTTCTAGAATGTTCGGCTTTGCCTATAAAAAGACTTCCGTCACCTCGAGTCAGTCAGTCTTAGCCTGAGAGTAGACCAGTGAAGATCTGTGATAAGTGTAATAAGTGAGTGTCAGTGTGATAAACTAGTCAGTGTTGAACCGGCCCGTGTAATAAGTGTATCAGTGAACTGTGACAGTCTCGCGAGTGTAATAAACTGTTTCTGTTTGTTACTGTGTGTCAGTTTGTGATACTTGAAGAATCTTACGGTCGGTGGACTAGTGAACTGTAAGTGTTAATTATTAGTTATAAATTGTAGTGTAATTTTATAATATTCATAGAAACTATTGTAACTAGTTAAGCTATCTAGAATTAGTAATATCTTATATTATTAATTAAATAGGAGTTAGGCCTAGATGATAATATTTAGAATATTGTTATTATAAATTTATATTAGTTCAATAATTTAATTGTTAATAGTTTAATTGTATCCTTTTTATCATTTTGTTAATAAATATTAGTTTCTTTGATTAAGGAATTGTTTAATTCATTTTAATACCCAGTAGCCCGTAACAAATTGGTGTCAGAAGTGGGATAATTGTGTAATTGCTATTTTTTTGCATTTGGTCTTGTATTTTGTAATTATTGGGCTACTGTATGAAGAATGGCTTCTAAAAGTGTTAAATTAATTGATTTAAAAGTTGCGGATTTGAAACGTGAATTGGAGGAACGTGATCTTGATTGTTCCGGAACTAAAAGTGTACTGCAAGAGCGCTTGCGTACATTTTTTGTAGATTTAGGGGAAAATCCAGATGACGTTCTGTTTGAAACTGATTTAAGCAGGTTGTCTGCAACTTTTAAAAATGAATTAGGTACTGTTAAAAATGAGTTAAGCAATGTAGAAAATAAGCTAGGTAATGAATTAAGCAGTGTAAAAAATGAATTAGGTACTGTTAAAAGTGATTTATTAGATACATTAGAGTCTAAGTTAGGCACATTAGAGACTAAGCTAATGGAAAATGTTGAGAATAAGTTAGCTAATGTAGATAATAAGTTAGCCGATGTAAATGATAAGGTAGCTAATGTAGAATCTAGGTTAGGAGAAAAATTGAATTCTATTGAAAACGAACTTAGGCTAAGAGTAGAAGCTCTCGAGGGACGTATGAGCAACCCACCGACGAACGACACCGACCGTTCCTCCGAGGGCAGCCTTCATAGGACCATTATGCCCGCCAATGCTGGGACGCCACCAAATCACAACACTATTCCAGTGTTCGACGGAAAGACGCCGTGGGAGGACTACATGACTCTCTTCGAGACTGCGGCTTCGATCCACGGGTGGTCAAAAGAGACCCAAGCTTCAGCTTTGTGCCTGGCCTTGCGTGGAGACGCCTTGGGAGTACTGCAGGGGATGCCACTGTCAGAGCGGTCTAACTACGGGGAGCTGATTAGAAGACTGGAGATGCGTTTCGGCCATCGCCACATGGACCAGCTATATCGCTCACAGCTGAGAAGCAGGATCCAGAAGACCAACGAGACGCTGCAGGAATTTGAAGCGGATATCGCCCGGCTGGTGAGGAATGCCTACCCATCGGTCACCGATGATGTCTACGAGAGCCTGGCTGTCGACAAATTCCTGGATGGACTTCGGGACCCCGAGACGCAACAAGCAGTGAAGCTCGCCCGGCCAAAAACATTGGGAGACGCATTATCTCAGGCCATGGAGTTCGAGGCTGTCAGGCAGTCAGTACGGGGCCACGCACGTGTTCGAGCAGCAGAAGCGGAGCCTAATGTGGTCCCTAGCGTCGAAGACATAGTGAGAAAGGTTTTGGAGGCTCTCAGGACCCGTAAGAAGGAGGTACGTTGTTGGGGCTGCGGCCAACTTGGACACCCTAGAAGCAAGTGTCCATCCAAGAAGCGAGAAAAGCCACAGGAACGAAGTAGGGCTGATGGGGAGGAACAACTATCAGCCCGCTACGTCAGAGGCCCGAGGAAGACCAGTAGAGTTGCGTCATTAGGGAGCAGAACGAACAGCTTCTACGTTGATGGGAAGGTGAACGGGCAGCTGCGAAGTCTGCTACTGGATACCGGCGCAACCAAGACAATCTTGAGCTCAAAGACAGTTCCTGCTGAGAAGATGTTGCCATCGATTTGGACATTACGGACTGCCACAGGAGAGCCAGCGAAGGTCTACGGGGAGACAGTTGCCTACTTCATCATCGGGGGTCAACATCTGAAGCACCGCGCTCTCGTGGCAGATATTGATGAAGATGTCATACTAGGCATGGACTTGATGATCACATGCGGGATCAAGCTGGATATGGCAAGAGGGGTGATGACGCTGGGAGACGAAGAAGTCATCCTGCGGCAGGGAAAGGACATCTACGCACGAGTGCGCTTACTAGAAGACACCACTTTACCTTCTCGGAGCCAAATCATAACACAGGGGACGGTCGAAGGACATCTACCTGAGGGTCAATGTGTGCTTCTTGAACCTGGAAAACAAGAAGAACAGGATATCGGACGCGGCGTACTGGTGGCTAGGTCTCTCATCAAGGTCGGACGTACCACTCCGATTCGGCTAATGAACCTGAACAGCTTCCCAGTAACGCTGAACAAAGGAACACCGGTAGGTGAATGTACAACCGCTACCTCAGTGGTTCGTCAGCTGCAACGTCATCCCACCGAGCTGCGAGGACTGCCGGAAGAACTAACAGGATTTGTGGACGAATCCTGCCGGGAACTCTCGCCTGAACAGAGCGAGGAAGTGAAGAAGATGATTATCCGATGGCAGGACGTCTTCGAGATCAGCCCAGGGCCACGGGGTAGAACGGATATCGTCCAGCACAGAATTGACACCGGGGATGCTAAGCCCATCCGACAGGTCCCGCGGAGGCTGCCGTTAGCCAAACGGGAGGACGCCGAGAAGATCATCAAGGAGATGGCGACTGATGGTGTCATTGAGCCTTCGAGTAGCCCCTGGATGTCTCCTGTTGTACTGGTGAAAAAGAAGGACGGCACAACGAGATTCTGCGTGGACTACCGCCTTCTGAACAACGTCACCAAGAAAGACAGCTATCCGCTCCCCAGGATTGATGATACGCTGGACACCCTAGAGGGGTGTGAACTTTTCTCTACCTTGGATCTCCGCAGTGGATATTGGCAGGTTGGATTGAAACCTGAAGATAAAGAGAAGACAGCGTTTTCGATTGGGACTGGACTCTGGCAATTTACGGTAATGCCATTCGGGCTTTGCAATGCTCCTGCAACATTTGGGAGGCTGATGGAAAGCGTGTTAAGAGGTCTCTCTTGGGAAATTTGCCTGGTATACTTAGATGACATCATTGTGCTGGGAAAGTCCTTCGCTCACCATCTGAAGAATCTGGAGAAGGTCTTCGAACGACTGCGTGCAGCGAACCTTAAATTGAACCCGAAGAAGTGTCATCTCTTCCGAAGGCAAGTCAACTATCTGGGGCATGTTGTGTCGGACAACGGAGTTGCCGTTGACCCAGAGAAGATTGCAGCGATCACCGACTGGCCAGTACCTCGAGATAAGCACCAAGTAAGAAGTTTTCTCGGCCTCTGCACCTACTACAGGAGGTACGTGAAAGGATTTGCTAACATTGCAAAACCTCTTACCAGGCTTACCGAGGAAAAACGGACATTCCTTTGGGATCACGAGTGTCAGGCATCCTTTGAGGAGTTGAAGAAGAAATTGAGTAGTGCTCCTATTCTGAGCTATCCACGTCCCGAGGGCAAGTTCATACTTGACACAGACGCTAGCAACACCGCTATTGGAAGCGTCCTCTCTCAGCTCCAAGATGGAGAAGAAAGGGTTATTGGATATTTCAGTAAAGCGCTCTCAGCTCCGGAACGCAACTACTGTGTCACAAGGAAGGAGCTTCTGGCAGTGGTGAAATCTATAGAACATTTTCACAAATATCTATATGGCAGAAGATTTCTCCTGAGAACGGACCACGCGGCTCTAATGTGGCTGCTACGATTCAAGTCACCAGAAGGACAAGTGGCGAGGTGGATAGAGCGCCTTCAAGAATATGACTTTGAATCTGCTCATCGTGCTGGAACGAGTCACAGAAATGCGGATGCGCTCTCAAGGAGGCCTTGTGGCGAAGACTGCGGGCATTGTTCTCGACAAGATGAGAAGCAGGCAGCAGTGTTGAGGACAACGGTGGTCATGGACAGTTGGCAGGATGCAGAGGTGTCAAAGGAGCAGGACAGGGACCCGGACTTGAAACAAATGAAGCAGTGGAAACTATCAGGGCAAGGAAGACCAACCTGGCAGGATGTTGCTCCAATGTCGAAGAATGTAAAGACTTACTGGGCCCAATGGGACTCCATTCTAGTGGACAACGGGCTGCTGAAACGGGCATTGGAGAACACGGAAGGAGATCAGCGCAGACTTCAGCTCATCGTTCCAAAGAGTAAAGTGCCCGAAGTACTCAGGGAACTTCATGACGGAGTATCTGGCGGCCACCTTGGAGTTCACCGTACATTGGAAAAGGTACGTGAACGCTTTTACTGGGCAAACCTTAAGGACGATGTGTTGGACTGGTGCAGGCGTTGTGCGACCTGTGCGGCTTCTAACGGACCCATAAGAAGAAAGAAGGCCCCAATGAGGAAGTACAACGTGGGAGCACCGTTTGAGAGGATAGCAATTGACATCGCTGGCCCTTTCCCTGTGACGGATGAAGGTAACCGGTATATTCTCGTGGCCATGGACTACTTTTCCATGTGGGTGGAAGCTTACGCCCTTCCGAATCAGGAGGCAGTCACGGTTGCGGACGTACTGGTGAAGCAGCTCGTCAGTAGGTTTGGAGTACCCATGGAACTTCACTCTGACCAGGGACGAAACTTCGAATCTGCAGTCTTCTCCGGGATGTGCGAAGCACTGGGAATACGGAAGACCAGGACGACACCTCTTCACCCTCAATCCGATGGCATGGTGGAGCGCATGAACAGGACTATGGGTCGATATTTGTCCAAAGTAGTCTCCGACCATCAGCGAGACTGGGACCAGTATCTTCACCTGTTCCTGCTGGCCTACCGCAGTTCAGTCAGTGAGGCAACGGGGCAGACTCCCGCAAATGTGGTATTCGGCAGAGAACTTCGGTTGCCTTGTGATCTGAAATTCGGTTTCAAGCCTGACGAGGAAATTGCCGGAGAGGAGTACGTGACGGATCTACGGAAGCGAATGGATAATATCCACGAGAAGGTTCGCACAAACATCCAGGGAGCCAGTGACAGAATGAAGGAGCGTTACGACATCAGGGCTGAGAAGGGTGGCTACCAACCTGGAGACTTGGTCTGGCTACATGATCCTCGAAGAAGGCGAGGCTACTCACCTAAACTTCAGAACTCCTGGGACGGCCCGTTTGAGATCGTCAAGAGGATCAATGACGTCATATATAGGATCAGGAAGCAGCCGAAAGGAAAACCCAAGGTAGTCCATTTCAATAGACTGGCCCCGTACAAAGGAGACCACGGCCCGAAAGAAGACCAGCAGGTCAGGTACCTAAACAACGTCAAGACAAATAACTCAGTTGCTCATACTAAAGTACCAGGGACCCGTGGAGTAACTCAGGTAATCTACAGAGATATCTTCTCGTTACCAGTGGCGTATTCTCTGGCCCATTGCGTTGCCGAAGATCTGAGGACTTCTCGAGGGATTGCAACGGTCTTCAGGAAGAAGTTCGGCGGAACTGAGGAGCTGGAACGCCAAGGACCAAGTGTCGGGAAGGCACTCCACCAGCCGCACGAAGGACGACACCTGTTTTACTTGGTTACCAAGCGTGCCTCTGATCAGAAGCCGACATATGACGCACTGCGGCGAAGCCTCGATGACCTTCGGAGTAAGCTTCTGAGACTGCGTGTCACTAAGCTCGCTATTCCGAAGTTGGGCTGTGGATACGGCGGCTTGGAGTGGAAGATTGTCAGGGACATGATCGAACAGACATTCGCCAACTCTGGAATTGCCATATTGGTGTGCACGTTCAACCCCTGGAAAGAAGGTGCGTCTCCATCAGTAGAAGCTCATAAATGCCCGATTTCTCCGGACTTGCTCTGGGGCAGAGCACTTTTAAGGAGGGGGCAGTGTTACGGGCGCCGGCAGGAAGGCGGAAGCGGGGGATTAGCGGCTTAACTCCGTCAGCGGGAGACGTTTAAATAGGATTAGGACGGTTCTAGATCGTCTTCTTTTGTCGGCAAAGGATTAAGAATATTCCAGAATTATCTGGCCCCTTCGAGTTCTAGAATGTTCGGCTTTGCCTATAAAAAGACTTCCGTCACCTCGAGTCAGTCAGTCTTAGCCTGAGAGTAGACCAGTGAAGATCTGTGATAAGTGTAATAAGTGAGTGTCAGTGTGATAAACTAGTCAGTGTTGAACCGGCCCGTGTAATAAGTGTATCAGTGAACTGTGACAGTCTCGCGAGTGTAATAAACTGTTTCTGTTTGTTACTGTGTGTCAGTTTGTGATACTTGAAGAATCTTACGGTCGGTGGACTAGTGAACTGTAAGTGTTAATTATTAGTTATAAATTGTAGTGTAATTTTATAATATTCATAGAAACTATTGTAACTAGTTAAGCTATCTAGAATTAGTAATATCTTATATTATTAATTAAATAGGAGTTAGGCCTAGATGATAATATTTAGAATATTGTTATTATAAATTTATATTAGTTCAATAATTTAATTGTTAATAGTTTAATTGTATCCTTTTTATCATTTTGTTAATAAATATTAGTTTCTTTGATTAAGGAATTGTTTAATTCATTTTAATACCCAGTAGCCCGTAACAATAAGTAATACTAAAGCACCATTGTTCCCTGGTTTAAATAGTGTGGATGAGATAGATAATTTTTTATTCTATTATCGGCCAGGGATTGACCATGTGAGACCAGAATACCCTACAGTATGGGTACTCTTAATTGGGCAAAATATTCGGCAGTTGAACATGATCTTGGCCACGTCATTACCATTGGCTTAAAAAAGGGGTGGCCAACTCATGGCCCTCTTTGAACATTTTTGCGGCCTGTGAGATTTTACAAAATATATTTATAAATTTATTTAAAATATATTTATAATGGCCAAAGTAATGAAAACCATTGTATTAAAAAATAAATTATTAGTGCTCCATCTTTTAAAACATACATGTCAAAATTATGAAATAAATTAGGATAAAATTATAATCAAATAATCATTACAATGTTCATTTAGTATCGATGTTATATTATATATGTGTACATATAAGAATAATAAGTAGGAATAATCATAGTAACTGATTATGTTAATCTTTTTTCACACCAAAAGTGGATCCATGCCTCGTCCATAAACATTATGTTCCTTAGAATGCATTGAATAGATTTCAAAAAATTATTTATCAATTTATTGAAACTGAATAAAAGGCCCGGAAATTGAAAGGAACAGAAAAAAGATAATTCTTTTTACTTTGTACATAATAGCTTATAATATAAATATATTATAATATTTCGTTTACCAACAAGCTTTTACATAAGTGGAATTTTATTATAATTACAAATTACTAATAAATAAACAGTGTTATAACAACCAATGGAACTGTTACTATAATAACACTTCAAACTATTAATTAATTTCCTAATTACCTACACTATAAGATGAAAAAAAGGATAGAGTCAAATGAAATAAGGGGCAAATCCTAATGACCAAACTCTTGTTCAGAGTGGATATTATTTTAGTTTTCTCTAAATCAGATGATAATGAGGCCAATTTCAGTTGATAATGTCCACCATATTTTTTTATATAAATAAAAATATGAAAACACTTAGTATATAATCTATGCTATGACTAAAATTACAAATACAAATATACCTATGTAAAATAACAAAAAATATGATTTTATAAGAAAATATAATGAATGCCATATTTATTGGTAAAAGGTAAAAGAGTTTGAAGGAATGAAAATTGGAGGAAGAAATATGGCATTCATTATATTTTGTAATAAAATCATATTTTTTATTTAACTTTTTTGAATATATTATTTGTAACATTTCTAATAACATGGTAATCATTATATTTTATAACTAAATCATCCTCTTGTTATTTTATTACCTTTATATGTGTTTTATTATTTTCTTGATTTCTTTCCAATCTTATTACTTCTCATTGATTGATTCACTCTTCATATTATCATACTCTTCATCTTATCATTTCTGATTTTACAAACTATTATTCTTCCTTGGTACAGCAAAGATTAATAGTTTTTTTTTTCTATTCCTTTTTCTTAGCCCTAAAGATGACCTAAATTATAGGCAGAAACATAAAAACCATAAAATAAGTCATTCTTATTTTTAAAAAAACAAAAAACAGTCAACCACTTCCATTTAAATATTGATAGAGATACATGTTTGTTAAAATGTTAATTTCTTGATGAAATGATTTCTGAAGTATACATATTTCCCATAATTACATTCCTTTTTCCTCTCATGATTAGTTGAATTTTTAGAAAATATTAAAAGGGAAAAAAGGAAAAGTTAAAGCTAGTGTGAAGCAACAGCCTGTGGAATAATTACCTAAACTGGTATCTTGATTGATATAGATATAACATTGAGTCTAATTTAGAATTGAAGTACCACTCTATTAATTTAAAAAGCCAAGTTAATATTTTATCCCCAAGGGGAAAGGTAAACATAGTAAGTGGTGAATGGATTTATAGGAAATTACATAAAAATTATGTCATGATCTTCTCATTTAAATCAAAAAACTAAATATTTATTAAGTAAAAACAAATAGGTAACTATAAAAAATGATGTCTATAACTATAGTTTTAGAAATAATATTAACACGTCAGTTAATTCTAGAATTAAGTGATTCCCACAGAATCTGTAAAAATTGATACAGAACCAACTGAGTAGATAATGTCAATGGAAATTGAATTTGGCAATTCATTTCAATTTCATAAGTCCTACAAAAGTAGCTCATGATTCTCCTAGGTAACTTATGAGAGGTTACCTATATATTTGTTCATACATTTCATTCTGAGTTAACAAACTCGTCAAAAGAATTTTCTACAATTTGATTGTAAGACATAATTATCAGAAAAAAATTGTACAAAATATAAAAAGTGTTCTTTTACATACTTCTCTAGCGTTATTATTAACTCATCAACAATAAATATAAATGTGATCAATTAATGTCCCCTCATATAATAGTCAATAACAGTGGAAAAGGCAGCAAACCCTATTGCACCAAACATGCCTGCTTTAACTCCTGCTCTTAGTCCTATCAGTCCACCAGTAACAGCTCCTGCATAAGTTCCATTTTTCCAATCAGTTTTTCCTCTGTTTGATTCGATAACACACTCTACAGCAGAAAATACCCCACCAACCATTGCAAAATTTTTAGCATAGCTCAAAGTAGTAGTCTTCATTTCTCTAAAGATTTCTCTGGCTGTCTGTTTGTGAGCATCTGGTGCAACTGATGGATTAACACTGGATGTAAACAAACCTAAAGCAGCTCCTAAGCCATAGCCAATCACACAACTCATAATACTTTTAAAAACACAACTTTCAAAAAAACGTTCAACTAACTTTTCTTCATTGCTCTTGAGGGCGACTGGTCCAAGATTTTTGGGAACTACAATATTTTCTCGATACCTATGAACATTTTCTAAAAAATATCTTGAAAGTAGATTAAAATCTGTATCGGAATCTAAATTAAGAACAGTTTTGGATGCTTCTTGAGATTCACCAGACATTTTCGGCTTGATTGGATAAAAAGTCAACTTGATCTTTCCTTAAACTTCAATTTGAAACTTTATTTGGATAACCACCCTACTATCAGTACCTTCTTCAAATAAATGTGATCGAGATTTGATAACCTTCCTGTCTCAATATAATAAACAACTCAGTGCGCAATTAATTAATTAAAATGTATCTTGAAATATTTTAAATGTTTTTTGTAATAAAAGGAATTAACAAAATAACCAACCTATAGTTTATGTAGTTTGTTATGATTATACACGCACTTGTGTGGACTATAACTATTTAGGTTGCAGTGGGCTGCGTGTTCCTTGTTCACTTGTACAATGGTAAGTACTCGCTACTATATCCTTGATTATTTTTTTAATCATTTACTGTTTTTAATAAGTTATTACCATTAAAGGTACAATTATTGAAATCATAATTAAATATGTTCCGTATTTATGCACAAAAGTATCTTTTAGTTCTTTAACTTAAGCGCTGAACCACGTTTTACTGTATTAAGGTTAAATTCTATTACATTACAGAATAACACTATTCAGTATCTGTGAATATATTCTGGAATGTAATTTTTACTCATTTTAATTTGGTGCAGTAGTTGAAAGTATGTTGGTTCCACCATCAGTTATTTTATTTGTTTTTGTTGATTTGTTTAATATGGTACATGTAAGGTTATAGTACATGTTTATTCTCTTAAGTAATTTAACTATGGGTAATATCAAGCATCTGTAGGTACCTTTTGCTTCACTATTTTAGTGTAGAATCACTGTTTTTCTAATAGTGTTTGTTTTCTTGTTTGCCTTAGACGAAAGGTACTTCCAGCTTTGGTAAGCGGAGAAATAAGACCCACACCCTGTGCAGAAGGTGTGGAAGGTCTTCTTATCATATCCAGAAATCAAGATGCGCTCAGTGTGGATATCCCAGTGCCAAACTTCGACACTGTAAGTTTTCTTTTAATATTATTTTGGTTACTTAGTTTTTTTCTGGCCACAACTCATTTTTTAATTTGATACCTGATTAGGCACAGTTGCTATTTGCTATGAATTTTCATGTTGCAATGTGTAATTTTGAGGTGATGTTTCATCTTTGTTTATTGCAACTAGTTTATTGTTCAAAGAATTTCAGTGTATGTTGTTCAGTTATAGTGATTAGCATTATGATCCATACATCGTTTACCAACAGTTGTACGTAAATATTCTGCTTTTAATTTTATTCTTAATTGGAAATTATGCTTGATAATAAGTCAGTAAACTAGAACCCTTGTAATTCTAAAATTATATCCCAATTAGATAAATATAGGTTGTACTTGCTAACATAATGTAGAGAAGAGGTTTGATACAATGTAGTTATCTCTAGTAACATCGCTAATCCAACACCAGCTAGAAAAAGCCATTTTTCCTCTGTTTTTTTGTCCTTTTTCTTAAACACCCTTGTGCTCTGAACATGCCAAACCAATGTTCTGAAATTGATCTAGCAAAAATTCCTACACACTGGTTATAAAATAAATTTTCTGTCCCCATTTGAATTTTAAGATCGAATGTTAGATAGACCAGATTTTAATTCATTATCTGCAAAACTTGGTTTTTAAATTATTTTTTTAAAGAAAAGTAACTAGGTTATATATTTAATTTAACCATTGAAACTTAAATTTCTGATTTAACTTCCTATTGAGTATAATAAGAGATTCAGTTGTATTCCCTATTCCTAATACAAGTAGTCATTTTCAACCAATAAGTTTTTTAAAAAATCCAACATTTTAACCAGTAATAGCCGTGATTTTGTGTCTTGAAAATTTAAACTTCTATTAATACTGTCATACAATTCATTATTAATTAAAGACAGGAGTATTAAATGCACAAGAAAACTTATTAGCCTGGAATGTCAAATTGTATTTAAGAAATATTTTGTTTTGGCTCAACACAATGAAATGTAGTCAACTTACTTCCATTGTTTTGGAGTTGTCATGGTAGCAACTGTCTATTTTCTCTTAACTTGCGTCCTTCTTAATTAATTTTATTATCTCTTAGTACTGAGCTCTATAAAACGAGTTAAACATTTTGAGCTTTAATTGAATTTTTAAGTATGTATATTCCTAATATAATTAATCCTGTATTGACACTAACCCAAGTTCTTTCTCTGTCAAAAAGGTCTGACTCTCTATTCATCAGACTCAACTGATCAAGTTAATCTGACAGTTGTTTTATTTATTTATTTTTTTTGTTAGATGGATCACATTAGTTGTTTAGAATTCATTGTAACAAACATTTTAATATTATAGTCATTATTTGCATTGCTTATACATTGTAGTTTTAAATACTTTATTATTTTGATATTTTTTTGTATAGATAACTGGAGTGTGAAGGGCCAGAGGAGGAAGACCACGGGAACTGGTAGAATGCGATACCTTAAAGTTGTACGAAGGAGGTTCAGGTTAGATTTATTTTTTGTGGATACAATTTTAGTTTATTGTGTGAATTATGATCATTATGTATCAACTTAAACTTCTTAATAAATTTTATCAACTTATTGTGAATCAATTTATAGTGAGTGCTTTTTGGGATGTTGGGGTTTTCTGAGGGGATATTAAGGAGGTAGATTGTTGTCGATGCCAGTGTTAGTCTGCACGTATATTGGAACCATTTTCAACTGAAAAATGTACATGCCATTTTGGTTGCCCAAATGTCCTATAAATATGGAAGAGAAAATTAGATCAAGCCCAAGGGTAGTTTAATGATTGTTTAGATTGCTTCAACTAATTTTCAGGTCATTTTGTGCTCTGTGATAGGCTATGTTTCCTCAAAATAGGAATATTAGAGCTTGCCCCTAAACAGCCCTTTTCGGCCTGAAGGATTTTAAAACCATTGTAGATAACTTTTGATTCACCATTGAATTGAATTAAAAATTACTTTGTAATGTCATTGAAAATGCCTTTACTGAAACTTGATGTCGCAGCGTTAGATAGGTGTTTTATATCAGTAATGGATAAATTATACAAAAGTAAAGAGTTTTTTTAAATACATCAGTCAAAATAAAATATACAGTATTACATATTTTTTTTCTGTTTTTAGTTCTTTATCTGTAAATTTTTAACATGCTTTGTTAGTAACAAAAAAGACTTTCATTAAAGAAATCTAGCGAAATAAAGGTGTCAAATTGGTCCAAGACAGATACCTCTTAAAACTTATCAGGTGTTGAAATTTGTGTTAGTATGAGGTTGAAAACTTAACTTTTTCACTAACTTAAGTTGGATCTCTACTGGGCTCAACTGCTGGAGATTAAGAAATTTGTTAATTTCTAGAGATACACTAGACTTAGTATGTATGTGTATATATTACTCCATCTTTATTTATTTTTTTACCTCCCTGCTAAGTGAATTAATATGTTGTACTTTTTCTATAGAGTGCATTGTTAAGGTTTTATAAATGGGAGAAAAAGTCCTAATATAATTTCTTTTTTATATTGCTTTATTAAAAGAAAGCCTGATAAGGCAGACTAATGAATATTGGGTATCTGTTCCACAGGTTGTCTCTTTCAGTTCAGTTACAAGTTTTAACGGTTTATTTGATTCATTTTGAATGTTTTCCAAAAATAAAAATTATTATGAGCTTCAGTATGGAAAATAGAATGTAATCATGGGTAATGAATAGATTTCAGTAATCATTCCATTAAGAAATTAAAGTTTCAACTAACATTTTGTAGTATAGATGATTTACGTTTGTTAAACCGTTTATTTCTAGATAAAACAAGTTTCCTATAATTACATTTACTTTTCCATACTAATGTTCATGATAGCTTGTAATTCTAGAAAATAATAAAAAGGAAACAAATGAAAAGTTGAAACTTGTGACAACTTGAAGCAATAACCTGCAGAATAATTACCGATTATTGAATACTGATTGATTTATGTCATTTTATAGATATAGGTCTAAAAGTAAATAAGTCACCAAATATTTCCTGAAGATTATTATTATTAAACCAACACAAGCAAAATTTTGAAGATATTCAAGAGTATATTGCTTTATCTCTTGGTCTTAAAGTTGTTTTGCAAGAGGTCAATGTTAAGACAAGCCATTGGGATGAATAAACTTTTTTAAAGATTTTAAGGCTTTAAGTTAAAGTATTAGCTCTAATATTTTTAACAATTCGAAACAATATATAGTAAAAATATTTTTATTTATTCATTCTTTTTTTTATAGGAACGGTTTCCGTGAAGGAGGTAAACCTACTCCTAAGAAGATTGCTTCATAAATGTTTTTTTCTGTTAAACTAAAAAAATAAAACAGCTTTTATAATTTTTTTTTATTATTTATTCTATGTCCTATATGTGGTGTGTGTATATAATATATGTTAATCAATATTTGTATAAAAAGTGAAAAAAGATGAAGAGAGAGTTGAAATTTGATATGTATGGTGTCCTTGCCATGACATGGTTGATATCCTTCAACCATTTCAAATATTTTTAATTTTTGGAAGAGTAGGGTGCAGCTGTACCGCAAGTTTTCTTTTGGCTCATATTTAACCATCTTCAGCTCGCATTATTCAAGATTTTTCAGTGTATTCAGGTAAATTTTATTTTAAAGGGGTGTTATTTAAGTGAAAATACTGACAGGGCTTTTTAGTATAATCTCTTAAAAATCTGGTTATTTTTTTCATAAAAATTTTATTTTCCTGTAAAGTAAACCCTAGCGTATTTGATTTTTATTCCTGGCAGCATGGAAAAGGACCATTATTCAAAGCCCAGAGTTCTGGTGGTATGTTCATAAAATTCTGTGTCTTATTCAAGGCAATGTCAAGTGAGCATAGTTTAAAAAAAAAAAAAAGTGGATCCTAGCCTTCTTATATTGGCATACATGACAAAACTACTTTCTTATCATTATTATATAAGTGATTTATTTGAAGTCAACATCCAGTGGGCCTGGATTTAAAAGACTGGATCCTGGTCTTCATACATAAACTTAGAAAGCTGAACTATCTTTAAGTTTTTAATTAATCTTATTTTAATGAAAAGTCAGAGCTTTTGTATAATAGATTATTGTTTCTTGAAATATAGTAGTTTTTGTGAGGAAGTTATTAATCAATAATTGAAAAAAGGACTTAATGAAATTAAAGGTATGACTTAGTATAAAATAAGTCACTTCTAAACTCTCTACCAGATTAAATTATTTAATAACACAAGCTATTATCCAAAAGAAATAATGTTTCCAACTTGTATACCTCTTGTCATGACTTCATCTATTAGTCTATACTAAAAAAAAAAAGCAGTATTCCCGACTTCCTGGAAAAAATCCCTTGTCCATCCTATAAATAAAACCCCAACCCCATTATCTCCCAAGGACTACCGGCCAATCTCCATCCTTTCCAAACCTCTCGAAAGAATAGTCCAGTCTCAAATATCAAATTTTCTCGAACAGTCCAAACTCCTCCTTCCGCTTCAATCAGGCTTTCACCCAGGTTTTTCCACTCAATCTGCCCTTACCAAAATCACCAATGACATATATAAAGCCATGGACAACAGACAACTAACCGTGCTAATCCTCCTAGACTTTTCTAAAGCTTTCGATTCCTTGGACCATTCTATCCTTTTCTCCAAACTAAAGTCATTGTCTTTTTCCTACAGCTCTATTCTATGGTTCCAATCCTTCCTCTCTGATAGGTCCCAAGCGGTCTCTATGCCCAACCAACCCCTTTCCTGTTTCCGTACTCTATCCTCAGGTGTGGCTCAGGGCTCAAGCATCTCTCCTCTCCTTTTCAACTGTTACATCAATGATCTTCCTAAATCTGTTCACCACTGTTCCTACCATCTATATGCTGACGACTTCCAAATCTATTTATCCTTTCCTCCATCTGGGCTTTCATATGCGTTCGCCAGTATTCAGCAAGACCTAGATAGAATCAGTGCCTGGGCAAAGCTGAACAAACTGGAATTGAACGCAATGAAAACCCAGGCCATTGTTCTAGGTTCCAACTCCCTCCTTGCAACTATCCCCACCCTTCCAACATTAATCCTAAACGACCACCCCATCAGTTTCAGCTCCTCCCTTAAAAACCTAGGCATTACCATTGACCAAAACCTTTCCTGGAAACCACATGTCACCCAAATATCCCGAGGAATAATTAGTTCCCTAAAATTATTCCATCGTTCTCGGCATCTCCTTACACAACCTACTCGGAAGCTGCTCGTATCATCCCTCATCTCCCCCCACTTCGACTACTGTAGTGTGGTATACGGGGGCCTCTCGAAAATGCTTGAGAGCCGCTTAAAAAGAATAATGAACTGCGCTTTAAGATTTGTCCTTGGTACTCCGAGGCGATCCCGGGTGACACATCACTATGATGAGTTAAAGTGGCTCTTCCCTCCCATCCCTAGACAATATTTCCTTAGCGTTTTTCTATACCAATCCATCAACTCGCAACACCCTTCATATATCTATAGTCTCCTCCCATTCAAATCCTCTGTCCAGCAGCACAAAACAAGATCTCGCCTTTCCGATTTCTACATTCCTTCCCACAGAACTAAGGCATTCGAGCGCTCCTTCCTCGCCCGCTCCACCACTGTGTGGAATTCAATCCCTCCTTTCATTCGCCATTCCTCTTCACTAGCTTCATTTAAATCCCTGCTTTTCCATCATCTCTTGGCATCTCAAAAAGTCGCTCTCCAAGCAGGTCAAATGTCTGCTTGAATATATCAGTATTGTAAACTCGATCCCGCTACCCTTTGTTTTGTTTATTTTTCCAACAACAATGATGATACCGACTTTTTAAATATATTATCGCATACTATGCTAATCAATTATTTTAGTTAGCAATTTCGTCATCAACTACTGTATTAATATTATTTATCATTATTTTGTTAATATAAATATATTTATTTTCTACAATTAGTTAAAAAGCAGTCAAGTTCTTTGTATTTTACTTATTTATTTTCTTATCTATTTCTATTTTTACAATGTTTTGTTCACACTTGATTATTTCATGATTTGTGTTATTATGTAGCCTTCTGGCCAGATGAATTTTATGTTTTTTTTTATTTGTTCATTATTGTTATTCCAAAGGGACTTGGTCCCAGAGTAAAGTTTATTTTCTATTCTATTCTATATTAAGCTGATGAAAGAACTTGATAAATGCTGAAGTGCTCCATCGAATGCCTTGGAAAACTTAAAGTGTTCCTTACGACAGTCAGCTATTCAATATTGAGAAATAATTCCCTATACAGTAGAAGTATTCTATTGTAACAATTAACAAACAATATGTAGATACATTAGCAGCCCTTTCTCGTACAGACCTATTAGCTTACTCCTTATTTGTTCTAAAAGGTTTGAATAACTACTTTATCCCCAATAATTAAATTCAATAATTCATTCCTTGCAGACAGATTTTTTTTTGTCGGACATTGCTCAGAAATGTCTTCAATAAGACCGATCCTAGCCAATATGCCTCATCAACCTTTGCTGACGATACTCCCATAATCAAGAAACAAAACTCAAGCCTCACAAAATTTGCAACACAACTTATAAAAGTTGAATGAGTGGTGCCAACAATATAAAATTAGACTGAACCATGAAAAGTCACATCACTTATACTCTTAGATGTGAAACTTGCCACCCCATTTGCCTTAATAACTCACCCATTCCACAAAGACAATACCTTGGATTAATAGTAGATAGGAGAATGACATACTCATATTAAGAAGTAACACCAGTCACTAAATCTTAAACTCAATGTAATGTATTCTCTATTCAGAAAAAATTCCAATTTAGAAACAAGACAAATATTAAACACGTATGCTTACTGAAATCAGTTTAGACATATGCATTGCAAATAAACGGAATCGCTTCATACTCACTGAAAACTACAAAATCTCCTGTCAAATTACTCAGACTTGTTTCAAATGCATCTTGGTATGTCAATAACAAAACTCTGCACACTTAAAAATACCAACAGTTGACAAGTATACTACAAACACTTCCAAAAAAACTAAACGGACACCCTAACCCATTGATTAAACAAATGGCCACGACTCTCATGCCTGAGAACACTAGGAGGAGACTAAAAAGAACATGGATGAGATATTTATCCTGTTCTTCAAGCCTTTTATGTCATTCTGTTTTAATTTACTGTCAGTCAAACTGCTGATTTTCAATTGTTTGTACTTGACAGGAGTGGATATGAAAAGGAATAAAAAAAACTGATGAATGTGTGCTCTCAGGAACTCCTCAATCCTAGATGAACAACTGTTTTTGCACCCAATATCACATATTAAGATTAGATTAAGTTTGTAAGTAGTTGAACCATGTTGTAATTCAGGAAGTTGATTACTGCCTATTTTTAGTTAGTTTGTTTCATACTTACATGATTGTTGACACTTGCATAATAAGTTTTATTATTTTGTTTGGTAGTAAAACTAACTTGATAGTTAAATGATCGCTAACTTTTTTTCTCTCTTATTTATTTAACCCTGAAAAGATACTACAGTTTATGGTAGAAACCATGCCACACAATTAAAAAAATAAGTTCTATTTATTAATGTTTTTCTTCATTGATTACTTTAAATTTACTGGAAACTATTTAACAAAAAGGAAAATGTTTTTCCTTTGTGTTGTTTTAAGATGGTGTGAAAAACAACCAGAAGCATGAGATTGGAAATTTGAATTTTTCATCACAGAAACAAATATATAATTATTCTTTACAAATCCAAATATCTATTTGCCTTATTACCATTTCAAGAAAAAACAACAGAATTCAACATCTGTTTAAACTTATTCATAGCACTTGTATCACAGCTTCAGACTCATATATACTACTTAGTTCTGTTTTCAACAAAATTGCCATTGAGTGTGGTTTTCGACCGTACTAACAGATATAGAAATTAACTTCTGTTTAATAATTAAAGGTAAAAAAAACTGGTTAAATCCAAAATTGCCATTAGTTATGTCATTTTTCAGAGGAAATGACTCGACTGGGTGTTCCATTTTCTTAATGTCAATACTGCAATAAAAAAATGCCAGGTTTTCTGCAGTTAATGACCATCTCTTTTAAATGGCTCTTGGTCTAATATCCCTGATAAGACAATCTATTATTGCTGTAAATCTGAATTGAAGTAGTTTCTTTATAATTAAATTCATTGTATTTTTATTTTAATGAGAATAGATATGCCCCCGCCGGGATTCGAACATGGATCCTCTGTCTCTCCGTGATTTGTTCCCTGCCAGCAGGCGACTTCAGTGGCTCAAATGGTTAGAGCGCTGTCGTTCAGAGACAGAGAATCCGGGTTCAAATCTCGGCCGGGGGCATATCTTTTCTCTTTAAAATAAAAATATTTAAAAATCAAAACAGTTGACCATAAATTATAATTTTATTCCTGATCCCACAATCAATCATCTACTGTACATATTTTGAGAAGCATTTATTCAAAATTATATAAAATTATTTATAAAAACACTTTAATACTTAATAAAATAAATTTGTGAAGGTGTCGATTATTGAGTTTTTAAGTTTAAATATACTGAGAATAGGGTTGATACTGTATGTAATGACAAATATAAGAAAACATTTTAAGATTATCCCGGTGATAAAAAAGGATAACTCAAGAATCTTAATTAAATAATAAAATCTTATTTAATTTATTTATCTACATATTAAAAAGTAAGAAAATTAAATAATAATAGTTATTTTATTTCATATGTAATATATTTACAAGATCAATTATACTATTTAAAAAACCTTTAACAAAATATTAAGTATCACACATTCATTTAGAATTTCACTTTTTTTTTGAACTTCCAAATCCTGAAAATCCCATAACAGAAGCTAAGGCAGAAGTTGGTTCTCTATCATCTTCATCTTCTTCTAGTTTTCTTTTTTTTTCTTTCTTTCTTTCTCGCCGGTATTCTTTAAGTTTCTCTTCCTATTAAAAAACAATTTGGATTAATAAAAGAAGCATTCAATATCATAACATCTTCAAAACAAATTAATAATACTAATGCCTTTAACAGGCCCATTTTAACCATTAAAAATATCTGCTGTGAACCGAAAAAAAATCCTGTATCACATAACTATGAGGGTACCATGGGTTTAGATCTTGGTAAGGATTGTACTATTTTTAGGCCAAAAGTTATGTTTTTTTATACTCTAATTTTAGAAAATTTACAATTCTAAAATTTGCAGAGGAGCCAGAGTACAAACTACAGTTTGCCCAAAGGTTGGATGTAGCTTTGAAACGTGGGTTTAAGGAGAATGGTGTTGATAAAATATGGTGCCAGAGTAGGGATGCTATTAAACAAATTGCTGAAGTTTAGAGGGGCCACCTCAGAGGTCTGAATGGTTTCAAACCAAGAATGTCAAAAGACAATAGACAGGAAAAATAGGGCCTATGTGCACAGGACTCATCAGGCTGTTTCTGATTACAGAGTGTTAAGATTAGAGGAGAAACACCTGCATAGGAGAAAAAAGCGGGAGAAAGAATAAGAGAGATTGATGTCCTGAGTAGACAAGCTAATACTAGAGCTTTCAGCTTTCTACAAGACAATCAATGCCCAGCAAAAGGGATTTAAACCAAGATCCAATACTTGTAGAGGTAAGGACAGTCAATTGATCACAGATAAAGAAGGGATCCTAGAAAGATGGTCCGACCATTTCGGTAGTCTGCTGGGGAATGTTCAGAACCCTGCCCTAGGAGATAGTTATGACTCTGACACAATTCAAAATTACAAAGAGTGTAAGACTCTTGACCCACCAGATGATGAGGAAATTGAGGCTCCAATTCAGAAGCTTAGAAATAACCGAGCACCAGGATGTGATGGCATACCAGCTGGACCTCTGAAGGCTGGTGGAAATGAAATGATAAAGGTGATCCGAGATCTGCTACACAGTGTTTGGATAAGCAAAACTCTCCTGCATGACTGGTGCATTGGCCTTATCCTTCCTCTTCACAAGAAAGGAGATCAGATGCTTCACAAAGATCAGATGCTCAACTACTGTGGTATAACACTCCTAAGCTCTGCCTACAAAGTACTTTCGAATGTGGCATTCCAAAGACTACTCCCCCATGCCCCGAGAGAGATTGGAATGTACCCGTGCGGATTTATTAATGGTAGATCTTGTGTTGATCAAATATTCTCCCTGAGAACTCTTATGGAAAGGACTAGAGAGTACAACAAAACGACCCACCACCTTTTCATGGATTTCAGCAATGCCTGTGACTGTATCAAAGTATGGAAGAAATGAATGTCCCCAGAGAATTGATAAGCCTCGTGGAATTGCTGATGAAGGAGTCGAGAAGCCAGGTCAAGATCCAGAATGACTAGTCTGAAGAATTCAAGACAACTAGTGGCCTAAGACAAGGGGATGGACTCTCGTGCCTGTTATTTAATTTTACACTAGAAAAGGTCATAGGAGATGCAGGTTACAAGTCACTGGTACGAAGTCCATCCAAATGACATAATGAGCAGATGACATAACATAGTGGGAAGAACACCGAGAGATCTTCTACAGGCTTTTCTTGCTTTGGAGAATGCTGGACGGCGTATAGGTCTTCAGGTAAACCAAGTAAAGACTAAGTATATGGTGACTAACCCTTCAATACAATCGGATCCCACCATCACGTTTGGTGCCTACACATTCGAAAGTGTCGAACAGTTTTGCCTACCTCGGTTCTCTGGTCAAAGCAGATAGCTCAACCAGCCCAGAAGTTCAAAGAAGAATTTTGGGCACTAATAGATGTTATTTTGAGATGGCAAGCATTTTACGAAGTCATCTGATATCAAGAAGAACCAAGGTCATGCTGTACAAAACAATCATCAGACCTGTTTTAACTTATGGATCGGAAACCTGACCTCTGTCAGATGCCAACAGTTTACTGCTCTTCGAAAGAAAAATATAAAGAAGGATGTTTGGAGCTGTAAGAGTTGGCGATCAATTTAGACTCAGAGCTGTATCTGATGTATCAGGAGCCTGATGTAAACATAAGAATAGCTAGGCTGAGATGAGCTGGACATGAATGGAGGACATGGAGGACAACACTATCCTGAAAAGACTGCTGTTTGGATTCGTTGACGGAAAAAGAAGACATGGACGTCCACAACTTAGATGTTCAGATGAAGTCAAGATTGATGCAGGCAGCATCATTGGATCCAGAGCTTGGAAGACCTTGGCACAGGACAGAGAAGAGTGGAGGCGACGCCTTGATGCGGCCAGGAGCCGTGCTTGGTTGTAGCCAGTGTTAATTAATTAATTAAAATTTGCAGAAGGTAATTAAAAAGGCATCGAGTACTGAATGAAACACAAAAAAATCTATCATTGTATTACAGACAAAAAAGACACGTTAAGATTGTATTTAAAAAATAGAATGCCAAAATAATAATAGTGGGGAAGAAAAGAGTAATATGTATAAGTCGATACACATTTATATTTTTAAATATGATTATTTTATCTGTAATACTAATATACATTACTATTTTATATTATGCTAAATTAAAAAAATAATAAACAGATGGATTAGTTGTAAATGAAACTTACTTCTTCTTGTATTTCTTTCATCCTTTGTTCAAGGTCATAATCTCTTTTTTTATCTTCTAACTTTCTTTTGTTAGCCTCAAACCTTTTTTTAACTTGATCTAAAGTAGACCTTTCAACTTTCATTGACATACCTAGATTTCTTTGATGTTTTTTCCCATTTATATGATCAAGAAAATTAATTGAGTCTTTGACGATACAATCACACACATTACAATAATACCTGAAAATTGATATTAACATCAATATTACAATAAGTTCCATTATTTAAAAAAAAGTAAATTACATTCAATAGTAATTAATATTTGAATAAACATTCTCTAACTAAGAATAGTATAAAAGAACAATATATTTTTTAAAAATAAAGAAAAGGTGAATAGAGAAAATATGCTAATGGAGCAATAGAATCCACAATTCTGGTGATCAGTGAACAAAAAAGTCAAGATTGGATATAGTAACCAAGAAAAGTGCGATTCATGAAATATTTTATGTTGGTCACCAAATGGAGCATGTAACACTCAAGCCAGACCCCATGTCATTCTCCTATCAAATGTTAGTTCAAGGTATTATACTTTGTCTATCTGTGGGATGGGTGAGTTATTAAGGTAAATGGGAGGGCAGGTTCCATGTCTAAAAGTAAAAGAGATGTGTTGTGACTTTTCGTGGTCAATCAAATTTTACATAGCTGGCACCATTCATTCAACTTTTGTAAGTTTTTTGAGGCCTATGTCGCGTCTTGATGTTTGGCGATTATGGCAGTGTCGTCAGCGTATGTTGCTGTTAGTATGTCGGGACTTTGTGGAATGTCATGTGTATATGTTATGTAAAATAGCGGTGCAAGTATTGATCCCTCAGGCACACTGGCTAAAATGGGTCTTATTGAAGATAGCTCTGAGCCCTGTCGGACTGAGAACAATCTGTCTGCAAGAAATTATTGAAGAATTAAATAATAAATGTGTGGTAGTACGGTCTTGAGCTTTAAGAGAAGGCCCTGGTGCCAGAACCTTGTCGAACGCTTAGGCGACATCCAGAAACACTCCAGTTGCAAATAACTTCTGCTCTAGTGCTGTCGATATGTAGTCAGTTACTCTGTGTAATTTTTGACTTGTCAGATGTGATTATAAAAGACCGAATTGATGATGAGGGATTATATTTTTATCAGTCAGTAACTTTAATAATCAGGAATAAAGTAATTTTCAAAATTTTTAGAACAAATGGGGAGTAAACTAATAGGTCTGTCCGAGGAAGGGTTGTTAATATCTCTATCTTATTTTTTTATCATGGTTACAATAGGGTATTTCCACTGTATAGGGAATTTCGTAGTTCTAAGTATTGAATTGTAAAAAGTCGTTAGGGACACTAGAGCTTTCTTAGGCATTTGCTGCAGCACCTCAGCATTTAATAAGTCATAGCCTGGGGCTTTTCTATTTGGTAAATGTCTAATTAGTTCTGTTACTTCTGGGGGAGTGAATGAAGGTGATGGCATTATTATTATAATGGAATGTCAAGTGTGTTATTTACAGAAATTTTGAGTTCTGTGTTTGTAAAGTCTGTATGTGGTGTAAATACGGAAGAAATGTGGTCAGCAAAGAGCTCAGACTTTTCCTCATCCAATATAATATAACCCAACAGCCATCTTCTTTTTTAAGAGGTGCTGACATCTCACGATGTTTTAAGAGTTTCTTGTTATGCTTCCATAAACTTCCATCATCTGCCGAAAGGAATTTAATATAATTGTCAAAGTTTGGCCTGTTAAATTTGGTGTTTCAGTTCATTATTCAGTTTGTTAAATGTTCGTCTATCTGATGGTTGTCTGTTAGATTGCCATATTTTACAAGTTCTTCTCTTGGCCCTGATCAGATCTCTAATGTACAGCGGGTAGCTTGGTAAATTATCTGATTTTCTATCCCTGGGTTTCGATGGTAACCACGCTGCATCTTATTTACTTTTAACGAACTTTTCCACTGACTCCTCTGGTTCTTCTTCATTTTTTATAGAAAATAGGATTGATAGGAGAGTTGATATAGGTTTTGTATAAATCACAATCCATTATAGAGGGTAGGTCTTTTTTGTGCCTCAGAAGGCTCTTCGTACAGGATCATCTGTACTTGAGAATGATCAGAACAAAGGTCAGAGCTCGTATTTATTGTCTTTTGTAATGTTCTTAGTCCTTTTGTTACAAAAAAGTCAAGTAAGTCCGGGTTCTACATCTAGAAGTAGGCCAGTAAGTGGGAGAATTTGGAGTCGAAGTGTCTAGTGAAAGTTCTTGAAAAGCATACCACAAGTTTCTACCTCTTGGGGTACATAACCTTGTACATAAAATAATAAGAAATATCAATAATTTTTAGAGAAGTATCTTTTATACATCAAAACTAATTATATATTGCCTCTAGATGTTAAATATAAAAAAAAAATCTCATCCTCTGTCCTCAAATATCTCTTAAAATATAAAAAATAAAACAAACTTACCCTCCAGTCTGAGAAGATGGTGTATTTTTAGTAATGACAACACTTTTTCCAAGTTTAGAATCAAGATCTACTTTGTAATCTCTCTGCCTCAAATAATCTCTTTTGACAGGAGCTGCACGTTGATTTAATTTTTCCTGAGCTTCCAATTCTTGCTGGAGGCGTTCTGTCGCCATCCTTTCGTATTCCTCGGCATCCCATTTTCTTCTATGATCCCCCGTTTTCTGCAAAGCACAAATAAATAAAAATTTCATTTTAATATTTAATGTGTTATGTATCTAGTGATCTATCAGTTAACTAAAAAATAATAGGCTGGTACCACCTGTATACTAGTTGCCTTATAGAGATGCGTTATCTAAGATCTTATCAACTCTGAATGCCTCATTTATTGTTTTTTTTTTATAGTAAATAAATGTTTCAAAATTTTAAACAGGTATTTATTAACAACTTTAATAGTGTTTTAACATATTTGAGTATGATTTAACATATAAATCCCTATCCTAATTAAGCCTGGATAGGCAAAATTTAGAGCTCCCTCTGTAGCATCGTCCGATTAGCCAAAGCAGCATAAAGTGACGTTAAATGAATAAACAAACAAACAACATATTTGAGTTGAATTATAAGTAAAGTATATTTATATATATATTTAATCTGATTTTTAGAAAATATTTAAAGTTTAAATCAAGTTAAATTAAAGGGTATAATGATACTGTCGGTAGGGAACATCTGCTTCTGAATTTTTCCGATCATTAAATTTCTCTCTCAATGAATGCCTTCCAGATAATTTGTTAATACTTAAATTGAGCCTTTTTTTTACTGTACTTATATTATTCAAATGTCACAAAACTGTGGACATACTTGCATTTAAATGTGCTCAGAATCCTCTAATAATTTGAACAAGTGAGCTTGAGATCTGTGTAGATATAGTTAATAGAAGATCCTCCAAAGCACCAGTTTTCAAGTTATTTAATACTCCACAAAACTTTCTGTTTATAACCTTATTGCTCATGCTTCCTATCGTTGATGCAAAATAAATGGATCTTTAATCAATGCACAGTGTCCTGCTTCCGCTATCGAGTGGAATTTGTGGTAACTAAAGTGTTGTATTTAACTTTCAGTTCCCATTCATTGGAATTATTAAAATTATGACTTCTTTAATAATTTTTGTTATCACTTAAAATTATAGAAGCTGTTGATTGGAGAAATTGCAATTAAAGCTCTAATAATAATGTAAATTACAGTTAGAACCCAATCTCGACTGTATACATTACATTATTGGCACGACAGACTCATAAAGAAGTCCTTGGTCTGCTCAACCACTCTTCCCCAATCGTCCCGATCGCCTGCTCGAGTGATAGAGACCTTGCTCAGGCCTCAGATCTTCACAGACGGCATCCTTCCATCTACCTTTGGCTCTTTCTCTAAGTCTTACTCCATCCGGATTTCCTTTATACATTTTTTAAGCTGTTCTTTCTTCTTCCATCCTATATAAATGTGGTCCAGCCACTTGATGCGCTGAATCCTGATGAAGCTCGATAATGCTAGGTCTCCATATAGCTCATATAAATCTCGACTGTATAGGATCTAGAAAGTTTGTACACTCTTGAACGATATACTATGATAGGAATACTCAGATGAAGTCAACAATTTTTATATAATTAAAAATACAGTGAAGCCACAATCTAAACTAAAAAAAAAAGTTTTTCATAAAGTAGATTGAATGAAACTAGCAGAACAAATGTCAAATAATTCAAATGGCGTACCTGGCAAGAACACTTTTTAATGGATTTCCTTATATTTTGAATAAGTATTTTTTTTAATATAGCTAAACCAGGTTCTAAGTAACATTAATGTTGGCAGAAAATTCCTTATTTACGGAAAAAATTCTTATATTAAAACCATAAAATTATTAACGTAATTAATGCCACAGCTTTAGGGTTTTAACAGTCACTGCCAAGAGCACAAGATAAATTTGAATTAAAATTGCAATTCTCATATAAATGATTTAATGCTTAAATTAGAAGACTTTGTACAAACCATTACATATAGCAGTTGGTCATTAGGAATAGAATCTAAATAATTGAAAATTAATCCAAAAGGAACCAACAAACTTCTTTAGTTAGGGTAAAACAATAAAAGAGTTAAAATTAATTCAGGAAAACTTAAACCACATAAATTCAACTTTAAATCATATCATACATTCATTAATGAGCAAGAAAAAAACTTACACTAGCGTTCATTGACATCTTTGTTGGCCTGATTAACAGAAATAGTCAGAAGAACAAAAACAACAACCACAACGATTAACCACTACTGGTATAGTAAAATGTAAACAAAAAGCAAGATTTCAATCAAAACTTGTCCAGTGTTGCCAGTGACACTTGTTTTTGATTTTCAGAAAAACAAGTTAAAAGTTTTAGATGTATTATTAAAAAAACTAGATAAATATAATTAACTTAAATGGTTGAAAAAGAACTAATTGGTCGTTATTTATTACTAATCAACAAATACTTGACGACTTATTCAGTTCTTCATTAGGCAAGGTTATTCTATCAAGGAAGGTATTGTTTCGATCTTTATTGTTAGTAAGCGGCTTTGTTGTGAATGGATGGTTATTGTTTTGGCTTATAAGTTTCTGGTTTCAATGTGTTTAGTTTACTATTATTAGTACTATACTCCTACTAGTATATTATTATTTTATTCGGGTAAGTTCATTGAAAAAATATATTATAAATGCTATCTATATAGCATTTATCTATGTTTTGATTAATAAGTAAATAAGCAAACATGATTTTAAGACACTTGTTTTATAATATTTTCATTTTTTTATTGAATAATAATAAATGATATTGAGGTGTGAGTTATATTATTTATTGTCTGATCTTAATATTTAAAGTTACAGAAACTTACTAGTTGTATTTTAACTGCTAATTGCAACTTCAGAAATATATTTTGTGTTATTATACTAGGTTTAGTTTTGTACTTTTTATGGGTATTTTGTGTATGGGTATTATACTTATCGATTTCATGTTAACACATTGTTTTGGATCCTTAAGTGTTTGAAAAATTAAAAAAAAATGGAACAAAACATATCTTTTTTAGAAAAAAACTATGCTGGTCATAGTTTAAAATGAAATGAAAGAATTTAGTGGTTATTAATAATAAATATTAATAATGGTTATACATTCGTCTTTTATTTTAGGAGTGATAAATTTATTCAATGAACAAACATAAAGCTACCAATCTCCTTAATTGATAACCCTTATCATGTATAGCTAGGATCAGTAAGTCTTTGTTTCCAAACTGGGGGCATTAACATATTTGGATTTTGTTGAATTTTTTAGTTTATTGACCAATAAACTACTCATGTTATTGAAAAGGTGTATTGGAGTAGAGAAAGTTGCTGTGGGGGATCAAATCTCATAAACAGAGAGAGATGCCATGGGCTAACTAAAAACACTTTCAATATAACTGCATCACTGTAAAAGCAAAAAAAAAACCCAACAACACTGGTTTAACGAGAAGAAAGGTATGTTAGTGAATGCCTTTTTTTTAACCACAAGTTAGGAAGCTTGGAGATACGAGAAAGAAGAGTACTAAAGAGCATCTTAGGCCCAATTCAGGTTGAAACTTGCTGGAAATTTCACAACAATGAAATTTTGAAGTAGTAATCTTTCATTCTTCCAGGGTTACCGTTTTTCAGATACTTGTACAATATGAATAAAAACAAATTTACCAAAATCATATTTGACTACCTTTGGAACAGAAATACAATTACGGCAAGGATTTAGGAGTGTTTTATAAAGATACATCGTAGGGAGGGGATTCAGATTTTGCATAAGGATACATTTATGACCATGATTTAAGGCTTGAGGGAGGTTTTTAGAATCGTAATTTTTTTCTCTTTCCTTGTGTCTAACACGCTAAGTGTTCCGTCCATTGCAATAAAGGATACTCCTTTGTGAATCGTGGGCTGATACTCCAATCTTGAACTTATAGTAAGTTCAGAAAAATTACGATTCTAAGTAGATAGTTTGAAATTCACAAAATTCGACTTAGCCCACTATGCACAGGTGCCACAGATATACACAAATATGGTGTTTGTTTTGCATTTCCATTACCCCGCTTTATGTTTAGTGGAAAGTAGTTGACTGGATAATTTGATTGATCGAATTAGTCAGGGGGTGCAGTCAAAGTTAACACAAAATAAGCAGAATTTATTTTTTATTATTATTTTAATCGGGTTCCTACTAGAGGGCGCCTAGGTGCCAATTGCTCATGAGCTAGAGCCGGCGCTGTTTGTATATGTGTATATATAGTAAGAGAGAGGGAGTGAGAGTGAGGGGGGATTAACCTGTCCTAGAATTATGCATTAGGGGATTGTTAGCTTTACATTTGACTGAAATATATTTTTCATTTGGTTGAATAGTAACAGTAACATTTCATTAACATCCACTTCTGAATCAAAATACTGGGTATATCAGTTTTATAAAATAATCACAACTGGCTTGTTCTTACAATTGGTTCTGTGGTGAACAAGACGACTATAATAATGGAGAACCTTTATTAATTACTAAACAACCCTTTGTTGTGTATTATGATTCACAAGTTATAGATTAACACTATTATAACCTCTATGCTATCATAATTTATTTGGCAATACATTTTTTTAATAAATTAGATTAATGATTATTTAGGTATTTATGTTAAAGCTATTCATCAATGAACAATAAAAGTATAAATAATTGGTTTTGTATCATGTTGTTTCGTTTTATTATTTTAGTTGAAATTGAATCTGTCCAATGAGTGAGGCCGCTGGAACAAGTCATAGTAAAGGAGAAGGAGTCCAGAAACTCGATAATGCATTATTGCCTTGCGACCTCCAAAGGATTCAGCAAAGGAAACAGCAGGTCAGTATTTCGTTTGTCTAAATTTTTATCTTCACATCTTCAGCTATGGATAATAATCTATAACCTAATATTGTTAGGATTATAGAAAATGCAATCATAAATTTAAACCAATGCCTAATTATTTCATTTTTAATTTATAATATTCTTGGACATTAAACGTTAAAATGTTCTGATTTCTTTACATCAGATTTACGCTTAATCAATTCTTAATTAAGCTTACCTGTTTCGTTTAGTATTATCTTTTGAGAATATTAAAGTTTAGATTTATTATTTTGAAATTTTATTCAGAAATTAGTGAATTATATATTTCTGAGATTAAGAAAAAAAAATTGTGATAAGATCATTAAATAATATTTTATTTAGTCAAAAAAGAATATGAAATTTTCATGAGCTTTCTTATCATGGAGCTTTATCTTCTTTATTATAATTTTTTAAGTAATATAAAAAGTCTGTGTTGTGTTTTTAGTTTGGTATTTAGTGTGTTAGTGCTGTACTTTGTTACCATAACTTAGGATTTCTAATTGTTAAATCAAGTACTAAAGGTAATAAAGTTATGTTTTAAGCTGTAAGAATTTTTTTTTGTTTTACAAAATAACCTAAACACCTATAGTTAGTCAGTTATCATCATCGTTATTCAGATCATAAGTCATTCACTAAAAAAATTCAAGCTGTAACTATTAACTGATAAAAATAATTATCAAAAGCCATAAAACTGTTATTAATGTACATTTAATAATCTTTTTTTAAGATTAAAATTATATCATGTCAAAATTTACATTTTCATTGAAAGATACATAATTAAAAACATTATGCTTAAACTAGACCAAAATTTACAATTTATGTAGGACCGTTTCTTATTTATTCTGGCTTGAACAAGAATATTTCATCTTCTTTTGCAGAAATATGTGACATTCCAGATACGATACCTTTGGGTCAGATATAGCCCATGGTTTTTAGAGGGCCAATGTTCTTTCACATGGCCAAATAAGTTATGTGAGCCGGTATGATCTTTCATCACAAAGACCCCTATTTCTTCCCTGATTCTCTCATTGCTGATGCTGTCCCTTGTTGTTAATATTCATTTTTCAATGCCATTTGGAAATATAGCCAAGGACTCCAATTTAAATATGATAACTATCCAATTTCAGTAGTACCCTATGTAAGACTTCTGAATTCACTTTCTTAAACTGTTCCAAGATCAGTAAAGTTTAAGACTACTTTATGAGAAGCTGTTGCACTGCACATTCCTTTTATCTTGCTCTTGATAGTGAAGAAATGCATGTGTTTTCTGAGGATCAGATAGTACTCACTTTATCTTTTTTCTTTATTACCTTTTCTGCAGATTTCACATTATGTAGTCACTTTATATCCACAGTTCCGGTAAATAATTGGTTAAGTACAATTTATGGTACATTGTAAGTCAAATAGATAGCTTTGGGGGGCTACAGGGTTTATAAAAGGATTTGAAATTTATTGTTTAGTCATTTATACTATAAAACTTATTCATACTATTGTGACCAGGTTGTGGGGTTTTCGGTCCAAGTTCCAAATTGATTAAATAAAAAGCCCCCAAAAAATAGATTGTGTTCATAATAAAGTTCGTAACATAATCATTACATCAAGCGGTAACACCATCTACATAACCATACCACCAACTAAAAATAGATAAATAATTAATAAAAAACAAAGATTATATACAATTTAATTTACAAATTTTAATAGGATGCTTACCGCTGAGCCGCAAAGAAAAGATAAGGTAAACAGTAAAATTTGGCAATTACTTGGCCATTTAAACTATTGATATGCATTCGCACATAACGACAGCCCACAGTAGAGTGAGCTCACATATCTAGAGACACATGACGGACGAACATAGCAACAAAAAAAAAGAAACTCATTACACTATATTATAAACTTATTCAATGAATAATTTGTTTTTTACATACAATCACTCTGTTTATAAGTATGAATGAATCATAAATTAACTCTAATCCATTTTTTATCTTAAACTGTAATTTATTTATTAGTAACAAATTATGTTTTGTAGGTCTGTGCTTGGCCAAAAGAACGAAAGTTATTAAATCTTGCTTCCTATTCATCATGTCAGGAGTGTAAATGCAATGGCTGGAAGGCATCTCAAAAATCTGCTGCGAATCCAAACGATCCTTGTCAAAATTGTTCTCATACTTCAGGTTAATAAATACTTTATTTTTTTTTTAGTTAATGATTATAATCATTAACATCAGTATTATTACATTGTAGAATATAAAATGTTTCTTTAGAATCTCAATAATCAATTACTTAATTGACTAGTTATTTATATTTTAATACAGTAAAACTTCTCACCTGCGGACACAGGTGGGGAATTAAATTTTGTCCGCTTATAAGAAGTGTCCGCTGGTGAGAAACTGAGGGTGGGGAAAAACAGTAAAATAAAGTGTATGTTTATACATGACTAACAAGTTTTATTCAATGGCTTACATTATTTTAAACTAAAGATAATACATAATTGTGTACTTATATGAACAAAGAAATAATAATTTCTATAAGTATGTAGTAATAATAAACATAAAATAAATATTATTTAAATAAAATAATCTGTAATTTTTTTCTGGACTTTTTTTTCTTCAGATATTTTTTTTTCCAAATTGACTTTTAAATTCATCACTGCTTCCACTCCAGAAGGATCGCTTTTTATCATGTAGAAATGAAGCAATGACTCAAGGTGAGACAGTGCTACTTTACTGGTGATTTTCTCAACTTGTGCTAAAACATTACCAAATTTTGAAAACTAATGAGAATAAGACCATATGGATGCAATTACATAATGCATGTACGTACTTGAGCTTTTTCCACACGGTTCTTCTTCATCTTCCCCCTCTTGGTCATCAGCAAGTGTGTTCAAATCCTTAATAATTTCATCAATTTGAAGTGATGTTTCTTCTGTTGATGTGTGCTCGTCAATAGATATGTAGGATTCAGAAGGTGCCGCGCCGAATTGAAGTGGTTCCATGAGTGGAGCCAAGTCCTGTTCTTCAATTTCAGGTTGAGAGTTTTGGGCTGCGTTGTCACAATCACTTGAAAAGCCACATTTAATGAAACAGTTCGTGACAGTTTCTTTTTTAATATTTTTAATGGACGAACATATCCACTGAATTGCATCCAAAACATTAATTTTGTTAGCCAAATCATTGGCCGAAGTTGACTCATCTATATGGGCTAGAATGTGCCGTAAAATACATTTGCGATAGTGTATTTTAAAGTTTTTAATGATCCCTTGGTCTAAAGGCTGACAAGAGGCGGTCGTGTTTGGCGGGAGAAAAACTGTTTTTACGTTTGACAACTCTAAATTTGGATGTGACGAGGCATTATTCATAAAGAAAATAACGTGTCTTCCTTGTCGCTGCATTCTGTTATTAAAATTATCAGCCATTCTGACATAATTTGGCGGGTCATCCATGCTCTTTTATTTGCTTGCCATTCCACCTTAAAAATGTTCAAATCGATACCCTTAAAGCATCTTGGCTTTTTGGCTTTTCCTATCAAAAGTGGAATTTCAAACACACCCTCCACGTTAGTGCACAAAAAAATTGTGACACGTTCCTTCGAGATTTTTCCTCCTTTACAAGTCTCTGCTTTCAGCGCCATAGTTTTGTCCGGTAATGCTCGAAAAAAAGGGCGGTTTCGTCACAGTTGTAAATGTCTTTAGGAGAAAATCCAGTGCAAAACTCCTTTACTTTCGATGTCCAATCAGCAACTAGAGGACAATCAACGGAAGCACCCTCACCGCTTAAGGTTCTGTATTTTATTCCATGCCTCACTTTAAATTTGTCCAGCCAACCACCACTAGCTTTAAAATTGTCATTTCCCAAACTTTTTGCAACTTCCAACGCCTTTTCCTGTATTAATGGTCCAGAAATCGGGATGTTATTTGATCGCGCTCGGCATAGCCACTCATATGTAACTAAATCAATCATCAGCCCCCCTTCTGCTTTAAATGTCTTCTTTGAATTATCATTCCCATGATCTACCCATTTTTGAAGAATATTTTTTTATTTCTTAAAATTTCTGCAGCACACGTTTTCCCAATTTTAAACTTCTTTCCAAGATCACGGACACTCAATTTTTTCCGTTCACTCGCGTGTATAATCTCTAATTTTTCTTTCATAGTTAGCACTTTTCTTTTAGAAGACATGTTCCCAGTTTCAAGGAGGAGAATAAACTGAGTTAAAAATATTCATAGCGAAGCAAGCACAAACAATTCCTCGAACCCATCGACTTCGGAAATTGAATTGAAACAAATCTTGTTTCAATCCAATTTCCAAGCGAGGTTCCTTTCTCGGAAATTTGGCTCTACTGTCCGCGTATTGGAAGTTTTTACGTCAAAATATTGATAAAATCTCTGTCCGCGTCCGCTTATGAGAATGTCCGGATATCAGAAGTAAAAATATAAAGAAACCTTAAAAATTATGAGGGGGGAAATATAATCGTCCGCTTACGAGAAATGTCCGCCTGTTAGAAGTGTCCGTTCAAGGAAGTTTTACTGTATTAAACGTTCTAGGGGCGACCTATGGTCCAGTTGTTAGCGTAACAAACTACTAAGCCCAAGATCGCGGGTTCGTAGATCGGGTGGTGGTCCTAGGATTTTTTAAAGGAAGTAAAAAATCCTTAGTTATGTTGTCCTTCGGAAGGGACGTAAAACAGGGGTCTCAAGGCTGTACGATGTCAGGTACTCGTTAAAAATCCCTATCCTAATAAAATCTGGATAGGTAAATTATTTTTTTTTCTCTTTACATTTGCATCCGCATCTGTCAAATAAAACAATGACAATCAGCAGATTGGCTGACAGTAAGGTAAATTACAATTTCATGAGAGGCATGAAGAAGAGTAAAATTTAGAGCTCCCAATGCAGCATCCTCCGATTAGCCATAGCAGCAAAAAGTGATGTTAAATGAACAAACAAAGCATTAAACGTTCTATTTTGAAATTTGCATGGAAGTCTACAAAGGCATTTTGCATTTTGTGTACAAAGAAAGTTATATATATATACACCAGTTTGATGACAAGCTTTTGTTGTAATTTGATAATAATCATATTTAAAAAATTCTATCAATAGTTATAGAGATTTTTTTTAATGGAAAAAAAAATGTGAATTCCTGAAAAAAAGTGTTATAACATCATAGGAATCTCATTAAAAAATGTAAATGGAAATCACCTGAAATAATCCTAGATGAATTATTTCTTATGCCTTACATTTCTTAGGAATACATAATTTTTTCTTTCTCTGAAATATGCCGAAGTATAATATTGAAGTACAGATAAAGTTTTATTTATTTACTAATAACTGTATATCAATGTAAACATTATCTAATCCTTTTCAATTCCTCCTACACAATAAAGTAAACATTTTTATTTTTATTTAGAAGAGATATCTCCATTTTGACTAGTCGATTGGTATGTCTGTAGGTATTTTCATGGGTCTTTTACATTACTCAAAAATTGAAATTTTATATTTGTGCTTTGGTTATGGACCTCTTTCCTTGGGCCCCTCATGATCCTTGGAAGTATCATTAACTTCTCAAATATATATATATATATATATATATATATATTGTTGAGGTTCAAAATATGTTAGAAATAAATAAAAATGAAACTATCGATGATTTGCTTATCAATCGGACTACCGTAAAGTTGACATAGATTTATGATTAGTTTAATTAAGTAAATAAAAATAATTCCAAAACTTATAACATATTTTTTTTTCTATTAAATTAATATTTGGTTTGTTCAATGAAAAACACAATTTCTATAAGTATAACTGATTTTCAAATCATACAAATGGCATTGCGACACACTACGGACAATGCAAAGCTCCCGCCATCTTTCAAGCATTCTGCAGCGTGGGGTCCTTAGGAGAAGACCTTCCCAGGTTTGTGAACTCTCTTCAAGAACGCCCTGAGTGAAGACTTAAGTTACATGACTTGAAGATTGGATGTCCTGAAGGTAGAATCTCTACAAGCATTTTCTACCATTGAGAGTCTGCTGTAAGGATCAGTTTTCAAGTGTCAAGAGAAGCATCGGTGTCATTGTTATGGGTGAAGAAGTTTTAAGACAATTGGATGAGATAAATGTGAGTGCTTATTATATAGAAATTGTGTTTTAATTTAATTGTTACAACTAATCCCAAACTGTAATTATCATTGGCCCACGGAGATTAAAGATCTCAGTTTTGTTTTGCTGTTATAATAAATACATTTTGTAATAAAATTAAAATTCTTAACATTTGGCGCCCAACGTATAGGCAATGATAATTAGGGATAATAATCAGAATTAATAAGTAAAGAAACATTTTTTTACATATAAAATTGTGTCAGCGGCAACGTAACCTATAACTTAAGTTTCGTGTATAAATCCGAATAAGATTCACTTATTAATAACAGTAGAACCGGTAAAAATAATAAAAATAAAGGTTTTATTAATTATACTCTATTGATTAACTAATTATTGTCTAAAGTATTAATTTAAATTCAAGATGTCTGAAAATGGTGATGGGAGTGAAAGTATAGGGGAGAATAATAGTCAAATTAAAATGTTAGAAGAGTGCCATAAAGTAGTGGAAAATGAGTCAACAATTGTCAGGGAATCACAGACCGCCGTCGGAAGTCAAAGCGTCATACAATTAAGAACCGGTCAGGAATTCGCCGGAAACGGGCAACACGCGGCCGGCAAAGAAAGCGCGGTAGAAACGTCTGGAGCAAGTATGATGTTTGAGTTATATAAAATGATGAAAGAGAATAATAAGAAAATGGATAACATGAGAGAAGAGAATAATAAGAAAATGGATAACATGGATAAAGGTCAGGAAATGCTTAGAACAGAAATTTCTGGGTTAAAAACAGAAATAATTAATTCAATTAAACAAGTATTTGACGACGGGATTTCGAATTTGGATGTTAGATTAACGAGTCATAAAGAAGAGAAGGTTACAAAGTTAACAAATACTGTGGATCAACAAAATGAATTATGTTTTGCTCAACTTGATACGAATATAGAAAATATGGAAAATGTTATTATTCCTTTTGAAATTAATGAAGAAGAAGCTTACTCTATCGATGATATTAATAAAAATGCAAATGAACTTTTTGCCAATGATGAAGAAGAAATTGATGAGGAAACAACTATTAAAGAGAAGAAGAAATCCAAACTAACTTTTTCAAATGATGAAGATGATGATGATAATTCAGCAATTAAAAAAATTGTAATTGAAGATGAAACAAGAGATAACCAGTGTTTTAATGAGAAAATGGAATTTAATGATTTTTCATCAGAGGATGAACTTAAAAGTAATTTGGGGAAGAGTTTGATAAAAAACCAACCTGTGTGTGATTATGAATTTGATGATGGTGATAAGAAAGCTACCAATGACAATTGTTATGATGCAGTTGATGTTTGGAGAATTGATAAACCAAACAAAGCAAATGAAGATAATATTGATGAGCCCAATACTACCGTGAAAAATAAGTATTTAGACAGTGATATTTATGATGCCGAAGTATCTTCTGATGAAGGCCAAATAAATATTGTTAATCATGAGGTGGAAGAAAATTTTGACCATTCCGAAAAGATAAATAAAGAAAGAAAGGATAAAGCTAAGAGAAATAATTTACAAAGAAAAACCAAGCAAACAGCCAGTAAATATTATATTGGGATAAAATCTTGGAAAAGAGCTGCAGACATCCGAAACTACCTGCGGGGAAAGGTGAAGGAAAAATGTTCATTTTCAACGCCGTTTGGAATTTAAGGAACTTTATAGGATTACAGAATGACTAAATCGCAATAAAATCTTTGTTTAAATTTGTTCACTCCTGCTACTAAATCTAGTAAAACTAATAATTATATATAAAACCAAAATTAATGTAAATTTAATAATTCATAAAGAATCCGGAAAATAAACATTTTTTTTTTATAAGACAGGCGAATGTTGAGGTTCAAAATATGTTAGAAATAAATAAAAATGAACCTATCGATGATTTGCTTATCAATCGGACTACCGTAAAGTTGACATAGATTTATGATTAGTTTAATTAAGTAAATAAAAATAATTCCAAAACTTATAACATATTTTTTTTTCTATTAAATTAATATTTGGTTTGTTCAATGAAAAACACAATTTCTATAAGTATAACTGATTTTCAAATCATACAAATGGCATTGCGACACACTACGGACAATGCAAAGCTCCCGCCATCTTTCAAGCATTCTGCAGCGTGGGGTCCTTAGGAGAAGACCTTCCCAGGTTTGTGAACTCTCTTCAAGAACGCCCTGAGTGAAGACTTAAGTTACATGACTTGAAGATTGGATGTCCTGAAGGTAGAATCTCTACAAGCATTTTCTACCATTGAGAGTCTGCTGTAAGGATCAGTTTTCAAGTGTCAAGAGAAGCATCGGTGTCATTGTTATGGGTGAAGAAGTTTTAAGACAATTGGATGAGATAAATGTGAGTGCTTATTATATAGAAATTGTGTTTTAATTTAATTGTTACAACTAATACCAAACTGTAATTATCATTGGCCCACGGAGATTAAAGATCTCAGTTTTGTTTTGCTGTTATAATAAATACATTTTGTAATAAAATTAAAATTCTTAACAATATATATATATATATATATAGGTTCTTAAAGGCTCAAAATAGATTTTTTAAATAAAAAATTCTCAAACTCAAACTTTTGAAAATTTTCATTTAGACACAATCTAAGGAGTTAATAATCCTAGAAAATATGCGAAAACTGTCATCAAATAAAAAATGTTGATATGTTTGCTTAAAGTTATTTTACCCTATAAATTTTAAACTGTTTATAGAAAATAAGTTCTGAGCATACTTGGTAATGTTTGATGCAATACAAACAGATTATAATTTGATTGAGGATTACTTAAATTATTATTATTATTATTACATAAATCAGTTCAAGGGCGGATCCAGGATTTTTTCTGGGGGGGCACAACAGGTGGACGGGCAAAAAAATCAACAATAACTTAGAAATAAACTTGTAGTATTTATAGAAAGGTTTCAAAGATTTATTAAAATATCTAGACAATAGTTTCACTCATGTTATTTCTGTTATAACCTCACATGATTTGCCTATAAGTGTGTGCCGTAATAGTTTCTCCACAGTACACAAAAAACTGTCTGTACACTCACTAGATCCGCCTATGAATCAGTTCAATGGTTCCTTATTTATAATCTCGGTAAATTTACAGAAGAAAAAATAATTTTTTTTTAAGTTTTAATACCATGGATTGCATTGTCCAGCAGTCTTCCTTGATGTTGAACAGGCTTTCTAAGGCTGGCACCCCAAGTTGCTTTACAAACTCCATAAATTCCTACCTCCTACATCATTATCCAATTATCCAACCATATCCAATCAAATCATAATAATATCTACTCATCCCTCTTTCCTCAATCTGCGGGTGTTCCTCAAGACAGTATCCTCGGCCCAATCCTCTACAGAGTTTATACAGCTGACTTCCCAACTCATCCTAATACTATCCTTACCATGTATGCGATGACACATTTCTATTATCAGTCAAGACTGATCCAGTTATAGCATCTCGTACTCTTCAATCCTTATATATCACAGACTTTGAAAAATGGTGTCAAAACAGGAGGATTAAAATAAAATTCCCACATATCCCATCAAATCACCTTTACCCTCCGTCGTAAACCAAAGACTTCCTTTCCTCCTGTATCGTTTAATGCCATCTCACTGATTCCTGTAGAACAGGTCCGGTACTTAGGACTACCCCTTGACAAACTCTTAACTTGAACTAGACTGAATCTACATGAAACAGCTCGCTGTTTCAGGCTCCTTCAACATTTACTAGACAAACGCTCTAAACTCCCTATTAATTACAAAAGACTCATACATAATAATCATTAGACCCATCTGGACTTATGGAATAGAGCTTTGGGGCTCCACTAAGCCATCGAATTCCTCTTGTATTCAATCCTTACAATCCAAAATTTCGTAAAATCCTCAATGCTCATTACTTTGTTACGAACAAAGTAATCCATAATGACCTTAATGTCCCATTTGTTGCTGATTTGACCCGAATACGATATCAATCTTTTCATGACAAATTGTATTTCTACTCAAACCCACTAGTTTCAAACCTTGCAACCTCTTCAATTCCGGATAATCCTCTGAGGTGTCTGAAAAGAAGATGGCCTCATGACCTTCTAAATTGAATTTTTTATTTCAGTCTACCCATTGGTAGTATCTCTACTTGTCTTTATTCATGACAACATTTACCATTCATCCTATTTATTTGTTGTATTAGTATAATTTTAGTGGATAATAAGAAAAAAAGTTTAAATACGTCTGCTAGTGGAATTGTTATTCAAAGCCTATTTTGACATCAGTTTTGAATAAAAAATTAACAAAGTCACAAAATCATTGTTATTTTTTAATTTTTTGTTTGTCTTCTAATTACTACTGCCTTATTTTTAACATGTTTTCATTATGATATTCTGTTCCTGTTATTACCCTGAATTAAAATCTAAAATTGAATGATAATAGTTGTCCTTGATATTATATGTGGAAAAAAATGGTCCGGGTGAAGGTCAATAAATTTCTCCTAGATATGGAGAAATGTTTATTAAGTAGCCAATGTTTCGACCTACTTTGCAGGTCTTCTTCAGGGCTAAATATGCAAAATACAGACAATTTAAAATATAAAAAATTGTTAACGATTACTAAATATGGTAAATATTAAGATTAAAATGTATGAGTGTTAACGCTATTAATAACCTAGTGACAGGAAGGTAGTAAAAAAACATAACTAAGAATAGAATAAGTATTAGAAAGTGTTAAAAATTAAAGAATAAGGTAATAAAGATAAAATTTAAAAATTGCAATGGGTAAATATTAAAATTAAAATACATAAGTATCACGTATCTGAGTGGTGGTCAATAAAGATGGGGGGCGGGTAGAACATGATATATATATATATATATATATATATATATATATATAAATAAATAAATAAATAAAGATATATAAAGAGCAAGGATGATCATTTTAGTGTATTAATAACCAAAAAAAATAAATAAAAACTACAGTAAGTAATAAATCAAGTAAAGTAACAAATCAAGTAATAAAAATAAGGCATAGTGTAATAAAAATGAAAATGTTAATAAGGAACAATGATGATAAGTAATAGAAAGGAGAAATGCAGTTAACTACCAATGGAGGCGATAATGCTTACAAAAAGTTCATGAAATATTATAAAGGATAGATGTAGTACAATATGCAATAAGTGGTGAGACATGGTGAGAAAGGAGAACATAGTTAATATTATAAATGAAATTTAAAATTGTATAAAAAGTGCGATAAGTAAGTTACAATTTATGGACTGTATTAGACAAGTATAAATGTAAAAAGACAATGATTTATAGTCAAGATGAAAACGGATGAATGTCAAATTAATGATGTTAAAGTGATAATTAAAGGTGAGAAATAAATAAACTCCTTACAGAAATAGTTGTAAGGTTATTGACTTCCACCCGGACCATTTTCTTCCACATAAAATCTAAAATATTTCATGTAACTTTTCAAATTAACGTTTTTTAATAATAATTCTAATTGATATGTTATTTTTGGCTTGTAGTTTTTATTTACATGTCTTTTAAGGCTCCTTAAACATAATTCAATGGTTTTGTCAATCTATTTATTATTATTAATTTAAATTTTTATTTTTTCAGCTCAGCATATGTCACATTTGCAGACATTACCGGATTCTGAAATAAATAGACTAATTGTAATGGTTGTGGACATTGAAACCATTTTTCTTGCTTTGCACAAAGAAGAAGATGATGAGACCCGTAGGGTTTATTACTATTTGTTTAAGGTATTATACTAATTTATTTATTTTGTACAAGCCTCTAAAGTGTGACTTACACTGTCTTATCCTGAGACAGAATCACAAAGCAGAATTTGATAACTTTGTTAAATAGCATACTGTTTAAGAAAGATAAATTTTGCATTACACTGTCTTATCCTGAGACAGAATCACAAAGCAGAATTTGATAACTTTGTTAAATAGCATACTGTTTAAGAAAGATAAATTTTGCAACAGTCCCCACTGTAATAATATAAATTATTTTTAATGTTATCAATTATGACAATATTTTTTAAAATAAATTTCTCTTTCATCAATGAAATAAACACAACTTTCATCTGTCTGCTCACCAATATCTGATTGTCCGGGAAATTGTTATGATTATTGGAAAAAAAGAGTGTAACATTGAAATTACATTATCATTCTCTTTAGGTTTGTTATCAATGATCATGTTATTGGATTATTCTTGAAATAAATAAGTTGAATGTGGTCATTTTTTGTTTTTTTCTTAATTACTTTTGAATCTGTTCAGTCGTCTTATTAATACTTAGCACAGGTAATATTATGTACTTTTAATCATTCTTTGGTATAAATATTGTATTACTGTACCTTTTATTATTATTATGATTTAGGTAATTTTTCTAAGACAATTAGCGAGCTAGTCAATATTATTAACAAAATTAATTAATATGTAATAATAGGTTTTCTTACTTTTGTTGTAGTTTTTTTTGCTTTTCTCGTTTAAACTAGTGAATATTATAAAATTACATATAATCTAAACAAATATGTATGCTTTTCTTTTAGATTTTAAGGAAATGTATTGGAGAAATGAAAAAACCTACTATGGTTCAAGGTCCTTTAGGACATCCTCCTTTTGAACATCCAAATATTGCTAAGGCAACAATGAATTTCGTATACTACAAATTTGGTCAACTGACTCAAAAGGTATTTCATTTTTAATGATTAAGTTGCTCTATATTACATGCAATATATATAAGCTGTATCATAATAACTTCAATTAAATGTGATCAATTATATTTTAAGGATTGGCAGATGATGTGGGATGTTGCGAAAATATTTTTAAATGCTCTTAATCATTGGAACTTTGAAACACCGAGTGCTCGTCACCAGGCTTTATCTCAAGATGAAATATCAGCTTATAAAGTTAATTATTCAAGGTGCTTAATAAATTTTAACCATGTTTATTTATTTAAAAATTTAGCAACTTAATTTTAAGTTAATTGAAAATTGGTAACCTTAATTATCTGTGTATTTATTCTTTTGATTATTTGAAATTTTTTGCTGACAATTCTTAGTTGGTAATAGGTGTTTAATTTTTCAGCTACATATAATACTAGTGCCTTTGATTTGATTGGAGATGTATATTATTATGGCTCTAGTTATAATATATTAATATTATACATAAATATCATTTATATATTATAATGATCAGATTATAATCCATTATTTCATCATGTTTATCAATCATGTTTATATTTAAAAATAAACTATTTTATAACCTGTTTAACTGGCCCTCATTTTAATTATCTATAATGGTGGTTACACCCTATTGCTTGTCTAGAACATATAAGCAGGATTCTACAGGGTGTCCCAAATTTAAATAGCAAAACTTCAGGAACTTATAGGGGACCGAAAAACTAAGACAAAAAGTCCTTTAGAGATTTGCTCGTTTTTGCTTAGTTTTAGAGAAAATCGCAAAAAAAAAAAAAAGTTTTAATTTATAATTAATTAATTAATATTAATTTATTTACATTTATATTTATGTTATGTTCTTTTTAAATGTAAATATTGCTCAAAATGTTGTCCTCTTGCACCAATGCAAGCATTACATCTAGCACTCACTTGACAAATTTCAGCTAAACATTGTTCTGATGATATTTGGTGCACTGCATCTATGATTCGGTCTCTTATTGCTCTCTTGAGTTGATTGACACTGAATAAACTTTCTGCTTCAAGGTTCCCCATACGAAGAAATCCATGGGTGTCATATCAGGTGATCTGGGTGGCCAAGGTACTATTCCTCCACGTCCAATCCATCGTTGTGGATAATTTATATCCACTCAAGCTCTAGCAACTCTGCTATAATGAGCTGGACATCCATCGAGTTGGAACCACATTTCAATCCGCAGTTGTAAGGGAATGTCATCTAAATAATTAGAAAAGTCGTTCTCCAAAAAATGTGTAAATGTGATACCATTCAATCTTCCAGGTAAAAAATATGGTCCCACCAGTAATCCGTTCCAAATTCCAAGCCAAACGTTAATATCAAATTCATGCTGAAACCTATTCTCTCTAATAACTCTGGGATTTTCAAGATCCCATACATGATAATTTCTTTGATTAACAATTCCTCCTCTTGTAAAGGTAGCTTCATCGGTCCATATAATTTTTAATGGAAATAAATTATCATTGCGAATTTTTTCAAGAAACCAGTTACTAAAATTCAATCTCTTGACATAATCTTGAGGTAATAAATTCTGAACTTTTTGAAGATGATATGGGTAGCGATTATCACCTTTCAAAGTTCACCATATTGCTTGCTGCGATATTGCTAATGCAGCAGATGCTCGTCTCAGGATTGTTATCGAAGTGGCGTTGGACACAATTTCTTCTCCGATAATCTGCTCTTACTGCTGCCTGGAATTGGTCGCCTTCATTACGTATTAAGAATGACCTAGTCTCTCGTCTATTAAAAGTTAACGAAAAGACTCGTCGATTAGACACTCTTCTATTTGGAAATTGGCGCGCATACTCCCGCACCGCTTCTAAAGCATTACCGTTACAGAAACCATATACAAAAATCATATCAGCGTATTCAACATTAGAATATGTATGCGGCATTGTGGCTGATGCTATTCACACAAAAATATCTGAGTAACTGACTGAAGACTGATTTAGGAATTATAATCCTAGAAGGAAGCCAAAATGTAAACAAATAAAAGAATGTAAAGGATAACATTATGTGGTTACATTTCTCGCTGCCTAGCCTGACGAACTTTGAAAGGTGATAATCGCTACCTGTAACATTTTTGTTTTGTTTCTTCTTTTTGCGATTTTCTCTAAAACTAAGCAAAAACGAGCAAATCACTAAAGGACTTTTAGTCTTAATTTTTCGGTCCCCTATAAGTTACTGAAGTTTTGCCATTTAAATTCGGGACACCCTGTATAGTTTTTCACATCAGCCATATTTTAATATTATTGTTATTTATTTTAAATACGATAATAAAAATCGCAATAAGATAAATATTATTTGAGACATCAGTACTTTTCTTCTTTTGAAAAGATATAAGTATGCATAGATGGGTATCAAAAAATTATTGTTATTGGTGTAATCAAATTGTAAAAATGCAGGCAAACAATATTTCAATTATTTATCTTGCTTTTTATTTTTAACTGTTTGACCTATCGATCATCTCTATTTAAGTTTGTGCTTATTTTGATGTATTTATTTAAATTTTAATACCTTTATTCAATCTTAAATATTAAATTATGTTTTATTTTTAAAACTGTTATGAATAGATGGCTTGTTTTCTGCCGTATTCCTTCAACGCTTTGCGATTCTTTGCCTCATTATGAAACAACATCAGTATTCGGACGTACATTCATTCGTGCCATTTTTAAATCTGTTAAAAATCAGTTAATGGACAACTGCCACATGATTAAAGATAAAATGCCAGTAGAAAGGCGACACTTATTGTTGAGTCATATTCGGAAGTAAGTAAGATCTTTATTTTATTGTTATTCTATTTTATTAATATTTTGTTCACTATAGCTATTCTGTGACATGATAGGTTTTTGACATTGATTGAAGAAGAAATTTATTCTAATAATTCGCCAATATGGGATACAGATTTCAAACAAATTCCTCCTGCACATTTCCTGGCATCAATTGAAACCAAAGGTGATATTTTATTTTATTCTGCTGTAAAAAATTATGGTAGTTTTATTTATTTGCTCGATTTTTCCAATTATGTTATTTTGTAACTTTATTAAGTAATTATATCACTTGAAATTTCAAATGTCAATGATTCATTAAAAAAACAAGACTAAATCATTAAAATTTGTTGAGCTAGTAGGAATTGTATTTTTCAATTAATTTTAATATAATTTCATGAAGATTGAACATTATTTTTGTTAATTATTTTTTATTTATTGTCTTTTGATGGTGATTATTTTTGTTTAATTTTAACAGCTAATTGTTGCTGCTTAGCTTCATTTTGTGGTGTCAGGTAGAAACTGTAAAACATCAAGTATGCCTTTTTCAAGGCTTCTTAAAATTTGGCTAAGACTTTATTTATTGTTTAAAAATGTTGTGAATTGGTACTTTATGAAGATAATTAGAAAGATCCAGCAAGTATGGCAGTTGATATATTATTAAATACCTTCTTAGTGTTCTGCTTTGATATTATAGAACTAGAATCTAGTCTTTATTATTAGGTTATTCTATTTACAAAAATTACTTTAGATCTTGATGAAGATGACTATTACCTACATATACCTCTATTTCTGCATTCGTGCTTATTCTGTATAATACTGTGATTCTTTTTAGTAACTTATTTTGTCTCACACAACAGACACATGAAGATTGATATTCTAATACATTATTTTTCTTTTCTATAGGAAGCCGAAAAGCTGAAGTGGAGAAAAATCCCAGCAGTAATGACAGTGATATTATTGTCTCAGGTGTTAAAAGAGGAGCACCTGACTTGTATGTTAATTTATATTTTTACAAAATAAAATTAAAATTTTAGTAAAGTACCTAATAAAATTATTAATAAAAAATTAAAATGTATTATTATTAATTTTATTGTTACATGTGTTTAGTGGTGATGGAAAGAAAGTTGAAAGTAAAAGAAAAAAAACTCAATCCGCAGAAGATGATGATGATATTCCTGAATCAGTCATTCAACAAATCCTTGCTGAAATGTCTGATCCTGCTCATACTTCAAACGTAAGTGTCAATAATTCCATACAATTCATACTTCCTATTTTATTGTATATATTACTTATACTACTATATGGGTCATTCCATGAAAATAGAGCGATTTGTGAACTTTTTTTGTCTGTATAATAATTAAATCCCAAACAGATCTTCATGTAGTGTATATGGCAGATAATTAAATAAGTATACCGTATTTAAAAGGGCCAGTCACTTGATCTAGTAATTTACGAGAAATTAAGGATTTTAAAAATTTAGGCAGCTAGGGACTGACGAGTGTACCCTAGGAACTGATTGAGAAGTTGGTTACTATACAATTTAGCTGTCTAGGGACTGATGAGAAATCTAATTACTGTAAAAACAAACATTGTAACATAAAATTTCTTGTTTATTTGATATGAGCATAGTCTGATGTAGTTTGAAGAACATAGTCCTATTTCTGTACTGTGTTACAGGTCAGTACACGGCACTGAGAAAGTGTAGATTTTCTATCCTCGAAGGCAAGGATTGTAACACTGGCTGTAAATGCGCCCAAATAGCTGCAAAGTTGTGTGCTAAATTCGAAGATATAGTGCAATGGGCAGTTGTTGAGTCCTTGGTATAATCAACTAAAGTATGTAAAGATATTTGTATTCTGGAACCACCAAAATGATAGGATTGTATCTTTTGAATACATTTAGTTGCATAGTTCTCTGAAAAGTCCATGTGGATTACTGTATCTTTATCTGTAAGTGTTGTTTTAAGGATTTTACTGTTTGACACTGGTGGACAATGTTTCCTTCGTGTTTTAACAATTTTTCAAGATCAGTTTCTAACTCTATTACCAAATCTCTAGGTCTAACATCAACATTTTTCTTAGTTTGCGAAAAATTTATCAACACGATCTAAACCAGAAGAAATCAACAAAGTCTTTTGTAATACTTTTCTTCTTATACTTCGATACAAAACGTTCTTTCATAGTCTTTGGGTTCTTATACATCTCTTTCTCGTGTTTCCACTATGCCATTGTTATGCCTTCATTATTGTCAAATTCTTCTTAGGGTAAAGTTTTGGAGAAGCACATATTATACTGCTTAATTAAACATTTCTCAGAGTAGCGATCACAACAGAGTACCTACCTGTATTGCTGACTGGTGGTTGCCAAATCCTAAAATGTTCGCACTTTTCAAACTTTATAGTTTCAAATCAATATTTTCATGTACAATATAGATACAATTGTCGCGGTTTGTGAGTTTAGGAATTACTACCCCAAATGGACATAGTTTGCAGAAGAGTGAATATCCTATTGTCACACCACTTGTTTTTAAAGTCTTTTTATGAATGTTGAACAGTGAATCTAACAAATAAATTTCTGTTTTTTTATTTTATTATGTGTGTTACATTCTTTTTTACCTGCAGCGGCTCGGCAGATGCTGATACGAATTCTTTGTAAAACTTCCGGATTATAGTTACTATTTTCTTCTTCCTAGCTCTTCTTTTATCTTAAACATCTCTACATTGTTTTCCTTTTAGCTTTTTTTTTTTTTATTAAGTCTCTAATCCGATGAATATTTCTTCCAATTTTTTCGAGTTTTTCTTTGGTCTCTAGCAATCATATTGATACATTTTCGCTGTTCCTTCTCTTTCTTTTTTAAATACTTCAGTCTTTCTTTCTCCTTGTGTAGAGCTAGTAAAACAGGATCACTTTTAATCTTCAGTAATCGAGCCTTTGCTGCAATGGACTTTTTTTAGGCTATTTCTTCCTTCGAAAATTTTATCTTTTCTTAGGCGGCGGCATATCTAAAAATATGTGATTTAACATGTGACATAAACAAAATATAGTTTGACTTTTAATGCACGCTCAATGTACTAGTTCATCAGTCCCTGGCCCCTCCTTCAGTCCCTAGTCGCAATCATAGCAAGGGACTGATGATTTTAAACAAAAAATTAAGAATACACTTGTTTAAATCTAAATAATTTTCTATCTATTGTCATCTATTGAACTGAACAAACAAATTGATTGTAATAATTAAAGAATCAACGAATATACTATCTTATTGTTAACAAAATTACTTACCTAGGGTCTGACACAGTGATTGGAAAAACACGTACATGTTCTAAACTCGATGCGTAAACAATGTGAAAAAAATGTCTGACATCCGTATTTTATTTCTGTTGCCAACTTCATTGTACAAATATTTATGGCAACTTGTCATTCCTTCAATGGCTCGCTCATTTAACAAGTAATGTAGAAAATTAAAATAGAATAGAAGATGAAAGATAAGGAATATTAAAAAAGTGACAGAATATAATAAAATTAAGATATAGACAGATTTAAAAAAATTAATGGTAATGAAAAGAAATTAAAATAGTGACAGATATAATAAAATTAAGATAAAGACAGATAAAACAAAATTAATGATAATGAAAAGAAAATGAAAATAATGACAGATATAATAAAATAAGACAGATTTAATAAAATTAAAGAAAATGAGTAGAAATGATAAATTATAAATAACGCAAATAAAATAAAATACAGAAAATAAATGTACAGAAAGGATAGTAAAGTAAAAATAATATAAAGGAAAATCAAAAAGGAGGAGGTAAACCAAAGACACAAAATGAGAATATTTACATATACAAAAAAGGTTGGAACATGAATAAAGAAAAACTAGTAAAATAAAGATATAAAATGTATGATAACGGACTTAAAGATGTTACATGTTACAGAAAAGTATGGAACTGTATGTACAATAATTAATGTGAAGAATAGAAATACTATTGTACAGTAACAATAGTGTACAATGACTGAAAAATAGTTGATAGGATTAATGAATTTGAAAAATTAAAATTAGTGAAATACTATTGTACAGTAACAATAGTGTACAATGACTGTTTGAAAAATAGTTGATAGGATTAAACTCCTTCTAAACTCGATGCGTAAACATTTAATATATGTATGATAACGGACTTAAAGATGTTACATGTTACAGAAAAGTATGGAACTGTATGTACAATAACTAATGTGAAGAATAGAAATACTATTGTACAGTAACAATAGTGTACAATGACTGAAAAATAGTTGATAGGATTAATGAATTTGAAAAATTAAAATTAGTGAAATACTATTGTACAGTAACAATAGTGTACAATGACTGTTTGAAAAATAGTTGATAGGATTAATGAATTTGAAAAATTAAAATTAGTGTTTAAAAATATGAACTCTTGATTACCAACATATGATGGATGCCAAAATGATAAATAAAAATAGGATAATAGGTAGTGTGAAGAATGGAGAAAGGGTAAAGAGAAAAGGACATAATAAATAAAATATAAAGAAAAGACGTACCGATTTGGAGAGCGAAGTCGTTAGGTGTAACGGCTGGCTAGCAATGAAAAAACCGTTAAGCGAGCAAGGCGGAAGAGTTAGAAGCCATCTCTAGCGGCCAAAAAGGTAACTATAGAAGGTAACCATACTGGAGTATAGGAAAAAAAGAGGGAAAGTGAATAAATGGATAAAATTAATATAAATAAAATTAATACAAAAAAAATATAAATGTCAATAGTGTGATAACAAAAGAAACATCAGTGACGAAGTAACAGAATTTAAGGTTTTTTGAGTAAATTAAAAATTTGGGAGTAGGTAGAGGAAAGGTGATGTGAGTAGTCTTAAGATTGATAGTGGAGGAATCTAAATTTATGTGGATAGTTTCAGAGAGGATGCGTTTGTCATGGTTAGGAACAGTAGCTAGGATAGACGTATTATCAAAATCAAAAGTGTGGTTTAAAGAAAGGGCATGTTCGGAAAGTTTAGAGGAGGTATGGTTATGGGAGGAAATGGCATATTTGTGTTGGGTAATGCGGTCTTTAAGGAAGTTTTTGGTTTCACCTATATAGGAAGAGTTACAATTAGTAGTAGAGCAGGGGATAAGATAAACGACATGGGAACGTAGTTTGAGGGGAATAGGATCTTTGATACGGATATAAATATGGGAAAGTTTGTTATGGGATTTAAAGGCAATACGTAAATTGGGGATAAAGGAATGTAAGTATTTTTGAATGTTATTAGAGAGGGAGGGTATATATGGCAAGGATCTGTATATAGGGATAGATGGTGGATGTGGCGGTGGGTGTTGGTTTTATGGAAGCATGCGTCAGAGAGGGATAGGCCACGGTGAATGATATTTTTAGCGACGTTAATTTTAAGGTGGTGCGGATGTTGGGAGTAATAATTAAGAAGTCTGCCAGAGTAAGTGGCAGATATAAATTTCCCATATTTATATCCGTATCAAAGATCCTATTCCCCTCACAATAGTATTTCACTAATTTTAATTTTTCAAATTCATTAATCCTATCAACTATTTTTCAGTCATTGTACACTATTGTTACTGTACAATAGTATTTCTATTCTTCACATTAGTTATTGTACATACAGTTCCATACTTTTCTGTAACATGTAACATCTTTAAGTCCGTTATCATACATATATTAAATGTTTACGCATCGAGTTTAGAAGGAGTTTAATCCTATCAACTATTTTTCAAACAGTCATTGTACACTATTGTTACTGTACAATAGTATTTCACTAATTTTAATTTTTCAAATTCATTAATCCTATCAACTATTTTTCAGTCATTGTACACTATTGTTACTGTACAATAGTATTTCTATTCTTCACATTAATTATTGTACATACAGTTCCATACTTTTCTGTAACATGTAACATCTTTAAGTCCGTTATCATACATTTTATATCTTTATTTTACTAGTTTTTCTTTATTCATGTTCCAACCTTTTTTGTATATGTAAATATTCTCATTTTGTGTCTTTGGTTTACCTCCTCCTTTTTGATTTTCCTTTATATTATTTTTACTTTACTATCCTTTCTGTACATTTATTTTCTGTATTTTATTTTATTTGCGTTATTTATAATTTATCATTTCTACTCATTTTCTTTAATTTTATTAAATCTGTCTTATTTTATTATATCTGTCATTATTTTCATTTTCTTTTCATTATCATTAATTTTGTTTTATCTGTCTTTATCTTAATTTTATTATATCTGTCACTTTTTTAATATTCCTTATCTTGCATCTTCTATTCTATTTTAATTTTCTACATTACTTGTCACCATATTATTGTTACTGTACATTTTTATATTTTTTATTCTGTTTGTTTCTCTCTCATAGCCCTGAAGATGACCTACACTATATGTCGAAACGTCGGCACGTAATTATAAGTTTATTACTGATTCAGTGTTTTTTTTTTTTTTTTACTGCACCCCCAACTATCTCCTTTACATTAGATCATCAACTATTTTGATCTCGTATATTAAGTTGTATTTATCTTACTAATATTATAAATGTGAAAGTTTATATGTTTGTCTCTCTTTCATGCAAAAACTACTTCACGGATTTGGATGAAACTTGACAGTAATATATGTTATACATCAGAATAACACAAAGGCTATAGCAAGCGCGAATTTAGGGGGGGCGCACGGGGGCATGTGCCCTCCCTCCCAACAGTTTTTTAGATACTGAGGAGAATCCATTATAGTACAAAATAAAGGACAAATCACATGATAATAGTGTTTAAAATAACAGAAAGAACATGAGTGAAACTATTGTATTGATATCCTACTAATATTATAAATTTGAATGTTTGTATTTATGTTTGTTACTCATTCACGCAAAAACTACTGAATGGATTTGGATGAAACTTATTGAGTAAAATAGGTTATACATCATAGGCTACAGCAAGGGCAGATTTATGTGGGGGCACAGGGGTATGTGCCCCCTCCCCGTTATAGTACATAATTAAAGGCAAATCAGGAACTTAGCATCTTAAAATTTGTAGATAGGTTCTTTGTTTAGTTTAAGAAAGAAATTTGGATAATATCATCCCTTTAATATAATAGGGATTCAAAGGTTGTATAGAATCCGTCAGTTTTGAAATTAGACATCTGAAAGTTTGGATGTACAAGTAACTTATATTTTTTTAAAATAATTAAATTATTTATTTCAAATGATCTTTCACGAAACTTTATGTGGCAGACCAAAGTCCACGCGAGCGAAGCCACGGACATTAGCTTATATATATATATATATATATATATATATATATATATATATATATATATATATATATATTTATTAATGTATTTATTTATTTAACTTCAAGGCGAAATAGGTCTGAAGGACTATGCAACTCTGATGCAAAAAATTGTTTTTCTTTTTATATATATATATATATATATATATATATATATATATATATATATATATATATATATATATATATATATATATATAATACAACATATATTTTTTGTTTATGCTTAAAATAAATGAAAAGACTATGAAATATATATACGTTTTCGTTTATATATATGTATAGCACAAAGGAAAATACAAAATTAAGTTTGACGTATTTATATGTCCGCCAGGTTAACAGGTTAACATATATATATATATATATATATATATATATATATATATATATATATATATATATATATATATACATATATACACACATACACACATTTTATAACTTTAAATATATGTGCATTTGTGATTCTCGAGTTTCAGTCAGTTCTTTAAACTTTAAATGACTGAAACTCGAGGATCACAAGTATCTATTATCTATAACAGTCAAGAAACATAGAAACTAATATATGTATTAATATTGAAAAGTAAAAAGAGACCTTACATAAATGTTAAGACCGTGGAAAAATTCCAACGAAAAGCCCTTAAGTCTTCAAACTATAAAAGAAATTGAAATTATCTGTCCCAATCTTCAAAAAACACAACAGGAAAAAATAAATAATAATAAACAACACAAAAATATATTGAATGTAAAAGTAAAAAGATAGCAAAATAGGACTTTGAAATTAAGTCTTAAAGCCATAATAAAAAAATAAAAAAAAAAAAAAGTAAAAAGATCTTTCTCTACCATTTTTTCCACCTAATCCTCTTTTCTAATCCAATTGTAAAATTGTCCCTTACATTATATTCTATATGTATACATATACATAAACAAAATGAAGGTTAAGCAGCTTACAAAAGTAATGTAAACTCTCCTCGATTATGAGACTCATCACTCTACTGAAACTCGCCAAGTTTTGTCAGAATTTCTTTTGGTTTTCTAAGACTTCTAATAGCAGTTCGAAGTTATGTCTAAGGATGGTCTTCTTCAGGAAAGAAATATTGATCCTCATGTGCCTATATAACAAATAAACTTATACGGATCTTTTATTTCTGTTTAACTTCTTCTTATCCAATCGTGATCCAATTAAATAAGTATTTTTCCAAATATTTGCTTAAATAGGTATCTCTCAAATCTTTCTCTACGGTGCTTGGAGACTTCAGTTCAACATATAAGAATTAATTGCATTCCTCATTTTTAAATTCTTACCTGTAAATATTAACATTTAGATAATAATAATAATACATTTTTTCATCGCGCTTGGTATTAATTTTTCAGCATTATTACTTTTATTTCCCTAGTCCTTGGCTACAGAATCCTTTTATATTTCCTTCATCATTCTATGAGGTCTGCCATGAAAGTCCTGTTGTTTCCGTTTTTGTTACCAACCTTTGTTCTAAACTCTTAATGTTATAAGAAATGTTGCAACCATGGCTTATGGCAACATCACCACCATATCCAAACGACTTTTTTTTTTGTTAAAAAGAGTGCCTAGCTGACTACACTCCACCCTTTCTGCCGTAACTTTGAATGTGATATGACTTCAGTACATGAAGTTGGCCCATCTTTCCACCGATTTTAATCCTGCTGGTACTTTCCTTAGTGTGCATTCCAACTTAGTGCTTTAAGTCGGATTAATTTTGATGGTATGACTAATTCTTTATTGCCTTGTAAAGTAATGGAGTAATTAAATCTATTAAGAGAATATGATTTTGATAAATTAGTTACTTTCTCCATTATTTGCCATAATAAATTGTCTGATCTATCATTGACATATTTATTTCTACTTTTAAAAATTGAGCTTTAACGTACATTACTTACCGGTTTTCAGTTCAAGTCCTTGCATTCACAGTAGAGAAGGGATAGGAAAACTCAGAATATTACAAATAAACCATTCACTACTAAACCCAAGATCGCGGGTTCGTAGCCCGGTAGGTGGCCCTAGGATTTTTTTAAGGGAGTAAAAAATCCTTAGTTACGCCGTCCTTCGGAAGGGACATTAAACGGGGGTCCCGAGCCTGTACGATGTCAGGTACTCGTTAAAAATCCCTATCCTAATTAAACCTGGATAGGCAAAATTTAGAGCTCCCACTGTAGCATCATCCGATCAGCCATAGGAGCATAAAGTGACGTTAAATGAACAAACAAACCATTCAAATTCATGATTAATTGTCATGGTTACATTGAGACTGTTATTCTAAATATGGTGACAACAGGTTTCCTTATATATCTTGGCATAATATATAAAATAGGGAGAAATTTTGATTTAAATAATTGCTAATTCTCTTATGCCTTCCCATGATAATCTTTTGATATAAGTACTTAATTTCTTGAATCTAATTATAAATGATTATTTTAGTTGGTGTTTAAAGAGGCCACCCCTCCAGTGGAGATAGCAAAAGCTCAAGAAGAAACTGGTCAAATAGAAGTGTGCCTCGTTTCCAATTCTCTCGATCAACCAGCATCTCGCACTACAATGCTTAGGCTTATAGGATTACAGAGTGTTTTCTTTCACCAGCTTCCTCGAATGCCTATTGAATATATATCTAGGCTGGTATTTGATCCGTAAGTGCCCTTAAGCTTATTTTAAAGTTTTTATCTTGTAAAGGTTATTAAAATGATTTTTTTATATCACATTTAATTGTGACATTTTAATTTCTTTCAGGAAGCACAAAACCTTGGCACTGCTGAAAGATTCACGACCTATTGGAGGTATTTGTTTCCGCCTTTTTCCTAGTCAAGGTTTTTCTGAGATTGTATTTTGTGCTGTGAACAGTTCTGAGCAGTTGAAAGGTTATGGATCTCATTTGATGAACCACTTAAAGGAATATCACATTCGCATTGGAGTTTTAAATTTTTTGACTTATGCTGATAAATTTGCTATTGGTAATTTTTTTTCACTATAACTTTTGTTATGTTTTTATCTGCTATATTATTTGTTATAATAGTTCTCTCTAGTAAAAATATAATAATAGGGTTTTTAATTAAATTAATTGTGTAAACTTTAATATAATCATTTTTTAGCTCGTTATTATGTTCAATTAGAGGAATGTTTGATTTTTAAGTATAATTGAATAAGGAGAGACTATTCTTAGTACTAATCCAACTGACCCTGATGACATTCTGTAATTTCTTTTGTGTTGTTGTAAAACTGATGTAGAAGATACTGTTTTTACTCACTCACCCAAATAATGGCATTTCAGTTCCAAAGTAGGAACTTGCTTCCCATAGAGCAGTTTTTGAGCATTCTGCGAAGGCCCAATCTCTTCACATGTCCCAAAAAGCTCCTGAGGTTCTTTGTTGTTTATAATTCGTCAGAAATCTCCAGCCTTCATCGCATCAAAAATTCTACAGAGTATTTTCTCTCCTGGACTTTTAAGCATTATTTTGTTTTCCGCTGTTAGCGTCCATGATTTAGTGCCATTGGTAGCTGTCGGCCTTACTACCATCTTGTATATTATCAACTTTGCCGTTCTTGAAAGGTTTCTAAACTTAAGGATATTTTCTTAAAACTCTATCTCATTCCCTTGTTCCTTCCACTCCAACTGATGCTATTAAATCAACATCAGTATCCATAACATCACGCCCTTTCCATATCACACTTTCAGCTGTATATTGACCTCCCGGAAGTTCCATCTCTCATAACCTTTTAGATTCTCTATTCCAATCTTTTGGGCCGCGTTTCATTGCTGGAGGAGACTACAATGCTAAACACCAACGATGGGGTTGTCGAACATCCAACTCCCGCGGAAATATTCTATCTTCTCTTACATCCTCAAAGAGCTACTCAATCCTTGCCCCAAAAAATCCTACCTATTGGCCTACACCCCCTCGATATCCTTGACATATTTGTTACATCCCAGATTTCCCCCGCACAAGCCAATATTGAATCATTGGATGACCTCTCATCAGATCATAGTCCAGTCCTCCTTTTCTTGCACTCAAGTTTCGCTCCCCACATTGATTACAGGACGTGTTAACTGGGGCGATTTCTTTTATGACTTGGAGGACAAACTGGACTTAAAAATTTCACTTAAGACAAAACAAGACATTGATACAGCCATAGAAAAACTTACAACATCAATCAAAAACAGTTTGCATGATAACATCACAAATCATACAATTAATAACTATCAACAGACTGATTTGCCACAGCATATTCGTATCTTATTAAGAGAAAAACGCAGAGCAAGATCGAAGTGGCATAGAACTCGATATCCAGCAGATAAAACTATCTATACAAAATTAACTAACAAACTAAAAGCAGAAATCAAGAAGTTCAAAATTCAAAAATTAATTACCTGGACTGAAAATCTTACAACCACCGGCAAAACATTATGGATGACCACCAAAAAACTCCTGAAGTTCAAAGAATTTAATCATCCACTCCTTACTGAATCAAATAACTGGACTAGATCTGACGGAGAAAAATCTCAGTTATTCGGTCAACACCTTTCCAAAATCTTTTATCCACATCCTGATATCATTAGCCCAACTCACATTGAATATATAAAAGAAGAGTTAGATGTTCCCCTCCAAATGTCCCTTCCACCCAAAGCGTTCCAGCCTTCTGAAATATCCAACATTATTCATAGATTACCTTCCCGCAAAGCTCCTGGGCAGGACCTCATCACAATTCATATCTTAAAACACCTTCCTAGAAAAGCCATTCTATTCCTTACCTATATATATAATGCTGTACTCCGCTCCACATATTTTCCTGACCTCTGGAAATTATCCATTGTAAAAATGATACCCAAACCTAAAAAAAAAACCAGAATACCCATCCTCTTACCGTCCTATATCTCTTTTACCTTGCATGGGTAAAATCCTTGAAAAACTCACCCTTAAACGATTGTACCCCATCCTTGACGCAAATCACATAATACCAGATCACCAGTTTGGATTCCAAGCATCCCACTCCACCATTCAGCAATGCCATCGAGTGGTGGATGTAGTCTCCTCTGCATTAGAACGTGGATCATATTGTTCGGGAGTCTTTCTTGATGTGGAACAGGCTTTTGACCGAGTCTGGTGTCCGGGCTTGCTCTACAAACTCCGCAAATTCCTACCCTCTACATACTTTCTCATCCTACAATCCTATCTCACAAATAGAACTTTCCAAGTAAATCATAACAATGTCTATTCGTCCCTCTTTTCCCAATCTGCTGGTGTTCCTCAAGGTAGTATCCTTGGTCCAATCCTATATACAGTTTATACAGCTGACATCCCAACTCATCCTAATACTATCCTTACCACGTATGCTGATGATACATGTGTATTATCAGTCAACACCAATCCAGTTATTGCATCCCAAAGCCTCCAATCCCATATCACTGATCTTGAAGAATGGTGTCAAAACTGGAGAATTAAAATAAATTCTCAAAAATCGCACCAAATCACTTTTACCTTACGTCGTAAACAAATGACTTCCTGCCCTTCAGTATCCTTTAATAATATCCCTCTGGTGCCTGTAGAACAGATCCGATACTTAGGGTTGCACCTTGACAAATGATTAACCTGGAATCCTCATACAAGACTGAAAAGACAAGAAACCGCACAACGTTTCAGGCTACTTCAACACTTACTAGACAAACGCTCTAAGCTCCCAATTAACTACAAAAGACTCATCTACATGACCATCATACGACCTATTTGGACTTACGGAGTAGAGCTTTGGGGCTCCACTAAGCCATTGAATTCCTCTCGTATCCAATCCTTACAGTCCAAAATCCTTCGTAAATTCCTCAATGCTCCTTATTTTGTTAAGAATAAACTCATCCATAACGACCTTAATGTCCCTTTTGTTGCTGATTTGGCCCGAACCCGGTATCTATCCTTTCATAACAAACTTCATTACCACTCAAACCCTCTAGTTTCAAACCTAGCTTCCTCTTCAATTCCCGATAATCCTCTGAGGCGTCTGAAAAGAAGATGGCCACGTGACCTCCTTACTTGAATTTTGATTTGAGTACTACCAGTGGGTAGTTTCTCTACTTGTCATTATATATCACTTAGCCTATTTACTTGTTGTATTATTGTAATACAGTTGTAGATATCAATAAATAAATTAAATAAAAAAAAAAAAAAGGATATTTTTTAATCCCATAGGAATTTTAACAGCATTTCTGACTTTTATATCTGTTTCCCTCGAATTATCAGTGATCAGCTACCAAGGTTCTTGAATTCTTCACAACTTTTACTTTTAAAAGGCTTATAATATACTGAAAGAAATAATATTATTGATTATATTTTGGGTGAATGAGATGATTTTCTACTTTTAAAAAAAGACTTAATAACACAGGAAAGTCAGAAACCAGCATTATTTATCATCTGTCCAATATTATAAACTTTAAGGATAATTTAACAAACAAAATTATTAATAATTTAAAAAAAAAAGTTTAACCATTTAGATCAAATATTTCTGGGTTATATAGCAATTTGAATTGGGTTTTAGAAATTTGAAGGAGATGTTTCGATGAAACATATCTGATAAAGGTTAATCATTTAAAGGAAATCCTCCTTTATCCTAATTAATAGCAAAACCTGGTGATTTTTGGTCTTCATTGGCTGAGTTCAGTGTGGCAGTGTGGTGCGCTCTTAGTTTGATCTCATATACAAGGGCTATAAACTAATTCATAAAACTTACAGAAATATTAAAATTTATGTACATTTATTTGTGAAACAATAAAATTCTAATTAAGAGAACTTGAATAAATTAATGTACTAATTACAAATTATTTCTTTATTTATTAATATTATATGGTTACAATGTATTCTTTATATGGATGTAATAATTAATATTAATATTAAATAAATAATAATTATTTGGAAACAATATAATCTTTCTTTGTAATAGGTTATTTTAAGAAACAAGGATTCAATAAGGATATTAAAATGGATAGTTCTTTGTATAAAGGTTTTATTAAAGATTATGAAAGAGCTACTCTAATGCATTGTCAGCTAAATCAGAGGATAGTGTACACAGAACTTTCATCTGTGATTAGAAAGCAGAAAGAGGTAAGAAAAAAAAATTACCAAATATTATGTTTGTTTCCTTTTCACTTCCAATTCTATTTGAGCTATTAAAAGGCCTTCCTTGAATTCCTTGAGTTGGTTTATTTATTTAATATCACTTTGTATTGCTAAGGCTAAACGGACGATACTACAGTGGAAGTCCTAAATTTTGTCTATCCATGTATAATTTGTATAGTAATCTTTAATGAGTAACTGACATGGCACAGGCCCAGGACAGCCATTTTATGTCCCTTCCAAATTCCAAAGGAGTGCATAACTAAGGATTATTTACTTCCTTTAAATCCTAAGGCCACTTGCTAGCCTGCAAACTTGCAATCTTTGGCATAGAAGGTTGTTGCTTACAACTACTATCCCCATAACATACAATACTAATATACAAAGTTTGTGTTTCTAATGTTTCGATTCGAATATTAAATCCACCATTCGAGATTCACCATGATATTTAATTTGTTACTTGACTATTTTTAATTAAATGATTTTTCCTTGTGGATTACTGAGTCTAAGATACAATCTCTTTTTTGATCTCCAGTAACAGTCATTATTTTTTTTAGAAAACATGTTTTTTCTTACATGTGTAAGACTTTACTGTAGCGTATATTACTAAGCTTTGATAAATTAAACAAAGCATTTTTTATTCACAAATGAACAACCTAAATTTTATATTCAGTGTTGTCTGACAATTTAGAAACGATCTGTTGCAAAATCGGAGGGAGGGCTGGGGAGGTTTGGTTGGTGGGGAAAAGTTGAGATAATATCATATTTGAGATATGATATTGATTTTTATCTTTTTAGTTATTATTATTTTATCTATACTAGAAATATTAAGAATTCTTTAGTCTCTTAATTTTTTAATTTTAGTTCACTGTTTTCATGGTTGTAAATTATGAATTATTTATTATCATTATAATTATGTGTATTTTTAATATATTTTTAGATTTTGAAAAGGTTAATAGAAGAGAAAAAAGACAAAGTGGAAAAAATTCATCCAGGTTTGACATGTTTTAAAGATGTGAAGTATATACATATTGAAGAAATACCTGGAATAAGAGAAACAGGTTTGTTTATAGTTATAAGTATCCATTGTTATGTTGAATTTCATGTATTTATATTGCAATTATATCTATTGTCATATTGTACTAAAGGTTGGCGGCCTGTTGTACGTACTACAAGAGTTTCGAGGTTGATTGAGGAACCTACTGATCCAGAAACCCTTCAGAAGGCTCTTTTAAATGTTTTGAACACAGTAAGTTTAATTTATGGTAGACTAGCTTATGCACACTTGAAAGATCATTTTAAATAAATAATTAAATTATTTATTTAAAATATAAGTTACTCGTACATCCAAAATTTCAGATGTCTAACTTCAAAACTGACAGATTCCATACAACGTTTGAACCTTTATATTAAAGGGGAAGCCCTTGTGGTGAAATTATCCAAATTTCTTTCTTAAACTATACAAAGAACCTATCTACAAATTTCAAGATGCTAAGTTCCTAATTTGCTTTTAATTATATACTATAACGGGGGAGGCACATACCCCCGTGCCCCCACATAAATCTACCCTTGCTGTAGCCTATGATGTATAACCTATTTTACTCAATAAGTTTCATCCAAATCCGTTCAGTAGTTTTGCGTGAATGAGTAACAAACATAAATACAAACATTCGCATTTATAACATTAGTAGGATATCAAAACAATTGTTTCCCTCATGTTCTTTCTGTTATTTTAACCACTATTATTATTATGTGTTATTCTGATGTATAACCTATATTACTGTAAAGTTTTATCCGAATCCGTTCAGTAGTTTTTGCGTGAAAGAGAGACGAAAATACAAACTTTCGCATTTATAATATTAGCAGGATATCAAAACAAATTGTTTCACTCATGTTCTTTCTGTTATTTTAACAACTATTATCATGTGATTTGCCTTTAATTATGTACTATAATGGATTCTCCACAGTACCTAGAAAACTGTCGTGGGGGCACGACTAAGGGCTTTTCGTTGGAATTTGTCCACGGTCTTAACATTTATGTAAGGTCTCTTTTTATTTTTCAATAGTTATAGTTATAGAATATTTACTTCCTCAATTTCACGGTCAAGGCTTGGCAACCAGCCTCTCGATTGAATCCCGCATTTGTGAATTTTTTTTTCAATTTTCAATTATTTTTTTTTATTATTATTTAAATATGAAAAGTTTTTTTAAATTTATTTCTCTTGTTTTAGTGCCTTTTTAGATTTAATTATTTTAATTGTATAATTACTTATTGTTCAACATGCAAGTGGACAATTCGGGTAGTGAAGTGTCGGAGGCAGAGACTCCATTTTGGGAACAAAACGAGACCGATTCGCAATACTTGAAACGACGGACACTTCAAAAACTTCAGAGAAAGGTTACCCCTGGCTCAGTGAGCAACTCACCCACCAAAAATTAAATAATTCGGCTGTTTCAAAAAACCAGTGACACAAAACACCAGAGCCTCCCTTAACCCATAGCAAAACTACTGCAGCCAATTCAAACAAATCTCCAATCAACCAGCAACAACTCTGGACCTATAGAAAGCAATCGTGACAAGAACCAGGAACACCGAGGGTTCATTGATCCTAACCCACCTCATATTTTTGTCACGAATATAACAAAATTTTATAACTTCACTCAAGAAATATCTGAACTAATAGAATAAATCATACCGAGTGGTTTTAAGAGGACTACACTCTTCAACGCCCACAACAGCAATCAAAAGCGACCTCGAAGAAATATCCCACTGATGTTGCATCCCACCGAAAAGTATCTTCTTCTATTATTTTTTGTGGAACTTGAACCAGTCCTAAATAATTCATAGTTATTTCAAGTTTTAAGACTGGTATATTCAACTGTGAAATTTGAAGAACCTAGGCTTAAAATTGCTGTAGTTCAGTGTACTAATTGTCAAACCTTAGGTCACACCAAGACGTATTGCCATCTCCAAGCTAGGTGTGTCAAATGTGCTGGGCAACACTCATCTGACACTGGTCAGAAATTAAGAAACGGGACTGCAAAATGTGCTCTTTGTGGTGAGGACCACCCGACAAACTACAGAGGATGTTCAGTCCATAAGAACTTTCAATGTCTTAGAACAAGGTACCATCAACTAAGAAGTCAAGAGAAGAGCACAATTCAGGCTCCTGAAGTTGACGATACCTTTCCTGAATTGTCTAAACCAACCATATTACAACAGTATTCCATCATAAACCCTACTGATAGACCTCTGGACAACAGAACTTGGGGAACCTCAAGGAACCTTCAGCAGCAGCCTCAAACTGAGATGCCTCAAACCTCCCAAATCAAATCTCAGCATTCCTTTACCAAACCCCAGACCTCCCAGTCAAAGCCTCGGGCACCCATATCCAAGCCCAAGGCAGCCAATCTCAATCCTCAACCTCCACATCAACAAATTCCTCCCCACCATACACCCTTACATGTCAAATTACTACCTCAACAACCAAGTCATCTCCCTTCCATTCACAATACCCCATCGACATAAATTCTATCCTGTCTTCCTTCCTGAAAGATCTCCAAGATACTATCAAGCCTCTCATCAACCTACTCATGAAAATCCTTACCAAAGTTCCATTTAATTACCCACGATGAGCATAAAGCCCCTAGCAATTGTTCTGTGGAATGTTAATGGCCTGCATAATCACCATGACAAACTTGACATATTTCTACATGATAACCAATTTTTTTTTCTTATGCCGGGGTCGTTGATCCGATATCTTGCTGCCCAATATAAATTAGATTTTTTCAAATGCTCATTGGCAAATGTCTTATTTCATATGTCTGTAAGAGCAGGACATGTGTCTAGGTGGTCTCCATCCATTCTCCCTTGGTTGGATAGTACACATGTAGGATCGTGAGCCAAACCTACCTTGTGGAGATGACTCTGCAGATAATCGTGGCCATTTGTCAGGGGGAAGCAAGCTACTGCATCTCTTTTTGGGAGGTCAGCTGGGATCGGGATTTCTATTAGACTTTTGTATCTTTTCCCTTTCACTTTGTCAATGTGTGTTTTTATTGTTTCCTCCTTAACTATGGTTCTTATCATTTGCCGTTCTCCCGCTGCTCTTCTCCGTGTTCTTAACCCCAGGAGCAAAAGGTCTGCTTCTACATCATCCAGCCATCGCATTCTAGGCCTTCCTCTTCCCCTTTCTCCATCTGGACGTCCCTCCAGAATCAGCTTTGGAAGGCTGTTTTTGTCCATTCTGTGAGCGTGCCCCAATCTCAATCTTGCTTTTTTAATACAAGAAACTATGTCAGGTTCTCTGTATAGGTCCTTAAGTTTTTGGTTCCTTTTCATGCAGAAACAATTTCCTTCCTTGGTTGGGCCATATACTCTTCTAAGAATCTTTCTCTCCCATGTATTCAATAATTTCTCTTTCTGTTTGGATAGAGTCCACGCCTCCCCACCATAGATGACGACAGGACGAAGTATAGTCTTATATTCCTTTATTTTGAGGCTACGGGGTATAGCTCTATTTTGGAACACGTTTCTGAGGGACCAATAGCATTTGTTACTGTTTTCAATCCTCGCCTTTATTTCATTTTCCATTCTGTTATCTTCTGTAATAATGGTGCCAAGATACTTAAATGTCTTAACATTTTCAAAACTGCACCCTCTTCCTTGGAAATATCCATGGATGAGAGTTTCCTGGATGAGAGCATGTATTTGGTTTTATCTTTATTTATAATGAGCCCTGCCTTCCTAGCTGCCTCTTCACATTCCCATACGGCTACCAAGACCTTGTTTTTATTTCTTGCTGTGATGACCACTTCATCGGCATATGCGAGATGTTGGGTCATGTTGTTATAAATACACCCCTCTCTCCTTGCTTTCGTTGTCATTATTTCTGCAGCACCAAATTAAACAACACTGGAGATATAGGATCTCCTTGTTAAACTCCTTTTTTAATAGGGAAGACTCTGAAAATTTCTCCCTGAACTTCAACCACACCACTACTATTCCGCAGTGTCATCCTTATCAATCTGATAAGTTTTTTAGGGCACCCAAGAAACATCAATTTTTCGTAGAGCTCATTTCTTTCTATGCTATCATATGCCTGTTTGTAGTCAATGAAGAGGTGGTGTAGATCTACGTTCCATTCGTTACATTTCTCAAGCTTATTCCTGATGGTAAATATTTGGTCAATAGTAGATCTTCCAGGGCGGAACGCACATTGATAGTCGCCCAAAACTGCTTCTGCTGTTATCATTAATCTTCCCAATAGTAGTATTGATAACACTTTGTAGATTGAACAAAGAAGGGTTATTCCTCTATAATTTTGGCACTCTAATTTATCTCCCTTATGTATAGGCACAATAATGGCCTTGTATCATTCCTTTCTTAATCCATATTTCCGGGATTAGTTCATAAATTTCACGATGCAACAAGTCTCCACCATATTTAAGCATTTCTGCAGGAATATCATCAAATCCTGATGCCTTGTTATTTTTTAATTTTACAAGAACTTCCACTTCTTCTGGATCTGGTGGTTCTTGAGACATATCATCTATTAATGGCTCCGATAAGTTTATTATTGTGGTTGCTTGAGAATTTTCTGTGCCGCGGTTAAACAAATCATTGAAATATTCTTTCTATCTTTAGGCTATATCTACTCTGTTTCCCAGTAGAGTGCCATCCCTATCTCTGCAGAAACCTCTTCGGGGTTGAAATCCTTTTCTTTGTATTTTCAACCTTTGGTAGATGCTTCTACTGGTTTTACCCTCAAAATCTTCTATCATTAGGCCTTCTTCTTCTTTCTTCCTCTTCTTGCTTCTGCACAGTTTTTTGGTGGCTTCTCTCTCTTTTGTACAGTTTTCAACAGTCTGCCTATTCCTATTCTCTATATCATCCTTATGTAAGCCTTCTTCTTTTCATCAACTGAAGCCAGACATTCCTGATCAAACCAGTGGCAGTTTTTCCTATTTCTTCCATCTGTTATTGTTTCCTCTGCAGCATTTACAACAGCTCTCTTTATTTTCTCATTTATTCTCAATGCTTTCTATTTCTTCTGGTTCCACATATCTTAAATTCCACTTTCCTTTTTATATTTCTTTCCTCCAGTTTTCTTTTTGGATCTCTGGAAATTATTCGTCTTAAAAGTGATATCTACACCTAAAAAGAAAACAGAGTACCCTTCCTCTTACCGCCCTTTCTCACTTTTATCATGTATAGGTAAAATTCTGGAAAAACTCATCCTGAAACGATTGTACCCCATCCTGGATGCAAATCACATTATCCCAGATCACCAGTTTGAATTTAGAACATCCCACTCCACTATCTAGCAATATCATTGTGTGGTGGATGTTGTTTCCTCAGCTTTGGAACATGGATTGTACTGCCCAGCAGCCTCCCTTGATGTTGAACGGACTTTAGACTGAGTCTGGCACCCCAGGCTGCTTTAGAAACTCTGTGAATTCCTACCTCCTACATACTTTCTCATTATCCAATCCTATCTCTCCTAGGGGTCATTCACAGTAAATAATGTCTGCTCATCCCTCTTTCCTCAATCTGCTGGTGTTCTTCAAGGGAGTATCTTCGGCCCAATTCTCTACACAGTTTATACAACTAACATCCCAACTCATCCTAATCCTATCCTTACCATGTATGCGGATGACACATGTCTATTATCAGTCAACACTGAACCAATTATAGCATCCCATACTCTTCTATCCCATATCACTGACCTTGAATCATAACAAACTTCATTTCCACTCAAACCCACTAGTTTCAAACCTAGTAACCTCTTCAATTTCTGATAATCCTCCGAGGCGTCTGAAAAGAAGATGGCCTCGTGACCATTTAAGTTGAACTTTTTATTTGAGTACTACCATGGGTAGTTTCTCTACATGATTTATCTTTCATTATATTTATTTGATGTATTCAGTATACAGTTGTAAATTTCAATAAATACATTTAAAAAATTAAAGTTTATTGAAATTATCTAGGCAGATAGTAATATTTATTTAAATATTTTATTTGAAAAGAAAAGATATGACCAGGACCGGGACTCGAACCCAGGTCTCCCACTTATCTCTCGTGGTGCTTAGCCACCTCAGCCATCTTGGTTCACTTCTTGGTCAGACATAGCCTTTCTTTTCACTGATCCTATATCTCCGTGTTCTCGCAATTTGCGATGTACACACGGAGAGAATGTTCATGAAACATTACTTTTATAAAAGTAATGTTTAATGAACAATAACAATAAAATAAAATAAATAATATTTATTTAGGTTTTTTTTTTATTAAATTAAATTATCTCAATTTTTTTTAGGTGAAAAACCATGAAATGGCTTGGCCATTTCAAAAACCTGTGGATAAAATGGTGGCACCAGATTACTATGATCACATAAAATATCCTATGGGTGAGTACATTTATTTATCACTGTAGTAATTATTCATGTGAAATAATGTTTAGTATTGAGATTTTTTTTTTTTTTAATTTGATCTATTCACTCTAATGTTGTGAATTAATTGATCAATCCTCTGGAATCAATTCATTATGAATTGTGCCTTCTTACTTCCAAGACAGCATCAATTAACATAGCAAACTGATAGCAGCCTAACCATTCTTCTTGGTTTTAAGATTTCTCTAATATTATCAATTTCATCACAAGTAAACACTATTTTAATGAAACTACCGTAATTTGAGTTTTCCAAAAGTTTGCGATATTTCTACCAAACATGTTTGTTTTATAGTCAATGCATGAGGAAGCACTTTTGATGAGTGATTTATTTCTGATCTATATCTATTACTGGATCTCATAAGATATTTTTGAAGATCTTTATTATTAAAAAATTATTACTTGTAGTAATTTGTTCTTAAGTTCTTTTTTTTATTTATAGATTTACGTACTGTTGGAGAGAGACTTAAGGCTGGTTACTATACATGCAGGCGATTATTCATTGCAGATATGCAAAGGATTTTTAATAATTGCCGAGTCTACAATTCACCAGAAACAGAGTATTTCATGTGTGCCAAGACTCTTGATAGGTAAACATTTAGTAGAAATTATTAATTTCAAGTTATTATAGCGTGAGCTACCTATGACAGCTAGCCCACTCATGCATTCCTCGAGTAGCTCTTATTGATTGGCCTTCTCACCTTAACTGAATGACCAGGAGCATGCCAGTGCGTTTATTCCCTTCAGTATTTTTACTCTTTTTGTGCACTCCAATCTTTCTAAGAATCTTTTCCCACAATTTTAGAGTATCTAGAAAGGACTTGACCAGTGACTGTTTTGTGATGTCTTGCACTGTTAAGAAGTTGAAATTTAATCATTAAATAACTAGTAAATTTGATTTTAGTGAATAAACACCAACATATTTTTGTAATATTTTAAAATTGAATTTATCAATAGAAGGGAAACAGTTAATATTAAAAGACAATAGTCGTCAGTGCCTACATTTTTCAATGAGTTGTTTATTTTGTATGCTTAGCGACTTAGACATGGTGTTCAATTGATTATTGATTTCAATTGATTGATATCATTATCGGTTGCTATTCAAATCTTAGCCTTACCCAATGTAATGTAATTTCATGTAACCTAACCAGCTGACTTCAAGGCATAACTATTTATTTATGGAATATAAATATGTTGGTATATTATTTCTATTCTATTCTCAAAATTGTTTATATTGTAATAGATTGTAAGATATGGTAAGTTCAGTCTAGAACTAAAACTAACTATCAGAGCAACTATTAAAAATAATTATTTATATTATGTATAATTTATTGCATTAATAAATAAATTGTGAATGTCTGTTTATTTTATTTTTATTTTTTTTTTGTTTAGGTATTTTCAAGCTAAAATGAGGGAGCTTGGTCTTTGGGATAAATAGTCAGATGAAAATTTAGAAATCAGTTCTGCTGTTGACATACCAAGCAAATCACCTAGTTGATTTTAGGTATTTTCATCGAGTCTCATAATTGTTGCTTCCTCATTTTCCACACTTATTACACCTAATTCAAATTTTTCTAAACTTCCAAGCCTGTTGTTAATTAATTCCTAAGTATGATTAATTTCATTTTTTATTTGTAAAAACATAAATTATTTTATGTTTAGACCAATTGTATTTGGGCTGTAAATATCAATTGTAAATTGTGTACATAAGATTGTATATATTGTTTATAATAAAGTATATGTTCTATTTAGGTATAACTTCAGAAAATTGTTTTGTTATCAAGTCACAGTGACTCACTAATATTTTCTAACGGTTATTGTTATAATCTAATAAACACAATTTATGCAACTATTAGCTAATTATGTATTGTGCCGCATTTTTCAACATATGTACACTCGAGGACACAAAAGTGTAAAGTAGATTTTTCCATTGATTAAACATTAATTTTTTATTATAATTTTTGAACAATTTTTTATGAAGTTAAATGTATACATATTTTGTTTGAAGTAAATAAACACAAGTGGGGAAAGATGTTGTTTTATAGAGAATTGACAATAATGCTACCGAGATGAATAAAAGTGTATGCTTATTTTTTTTAAAATAATTTTACTAATCGCATTTAAAAGTCTATTTTATAACCTTCCATTTCTAGTACTTTAATCATAGAAAGGCTCAGATTTTTTTTTAAATATTTTTATTTGAAAAGAAAAGATATGTCCGGGACCGGACACATTTGTGAACTAAGGCATCGGTATACTCACCATTATTATAGTAGTATTAAGAAATATTTTTTTGTTTATATAATCTGCCTCATTAAATTATTTTATATTTAATTGGTTTTTTCCACATGTATTTTTTTTTTATTAAGGATTGAAACTTAATTCTTAAATGTTAATAATTAAGAACTTTTATTTGTTTATTTTACACTGTTTATTCTCATTATTATAAATATTCATCCAATACTTTATTTTCTTTTTATCTCCTGGCTCATTTATCTTACTTATTTAGAAAGTTAAAAACTATGAAAGTGTATAAATTGCAGGGGGTGGCTAAAGAAGTTAATTTAAACTGATTAATCAGGCATCAAAAAATTAATGTGTTTAGTTTTTAATATTTTGTATGTGATTACCCTTGCCACATTTTAACCAATTTACTAGCACTCAAGTGAGTTGCTGTGTATAGAATCAGAAAAATTAACTGATAAGAATTCCTGAATTCTATCAATGATAAGGCGGACAAAATTTATCATTTACAGACTATTGTGCAGCCTGTGCTTTGTTACGGCTCAGAGACTTCGATTACATCCGGAGCTGAGGATGAACCTCATATATAAGCGGAAATTCTTGTGCTGCACTTTTGTTTGAAAACAATGAATGGAGGCGAATAAGTAAATGTATCTGTATGATTTAAATCATCTGTGGATTTATCACACTTCAGATGCAAAGAACATGTCTTAAGAATGGCTGACAATTTATCTCCTATGAGGATTCTGACTGAATCCTGTTTCAGTTCCCTCCATAAAATTGGTCAAATCTGGTGGGTAGATACAGTGAGTAGTGCTGATAGAAATATTTGAACATATGGAACTGAATAGCCAGTGGACAGAAGAGGGAATACAAATGAGCCCTTCTGCCTAGCACTTGGAACAGGAACAGCTAGTTCTATTCTGGAACTGGTTCCTGTAACAACATTCAGAACTTACCATTATGTATGGCCTCAGAACAGAACAGCTCCTTCCTCACAATTTTCCTGACCAATATAGGACAATTTCAGAGGATAATAGATGACATTTTATTTAGTTTTTTTGATTAGTTTTAACAACTTGGATGATCAAATGTAAATGACCAGAGCAGTATTACTTTTCATTAGCTTTCCTTCTTATACTTGGGAAACGAGTGTATTGATTTTCTATTCAAAATCAAATATTAAGCGGACTATCCTAGATTGTCTAAACCCTAATTGTTTTTTTTCTATGAATAGTGAAATTTTTAATGTTCAAATTGGCTAATATTATAGAATAGCTAAATGAAAATAAATAACCAACTTAAAGGTTCTTATTTAGTTGGTTATTTGATCACTCTAATTAGAGTTTTTATCATTTGCAAATTGTGATGATACACTCTTACCTCAAGATGTAACTAAAATAATTAGGAGAAACAGACGGTGGAATGAAATCTAATATTGCAACGAGAAGTGAAAAAAAAACCTTGAAACGAAATTGCTAACGATCTCGGCCCTTTCCGAACCGCTCCTTTTAGTATAACCAGTTCCTGAAATCTCTCCGGCAGGAAAGGGTTGCGCCTGTTACAGGAGCGATTCGTGTAATGACGTGCAGAACTGTTTGTTAAGAACAACAGTTGCAACTGTTTCCGTAACAAAAAACAGATACAACTAAAATGCCCTGTTCTCATTGATCGTTTTTTATTTTATTAACATAAAAAAGACTTAAGGAGTTAGTTATATTACAATTTATTAGGGAAAATACCATAAAAAGGCTTTATTAGTTTACTCCCTCCATTAGGTCTGTCGACAAGTTTTTTTTATCCAAAGGGAATTTAAAAGATTTAGGCTAAGGCAATATTTTAGCCAAAACCTTCACTCTTATACCAATACATGCCATCAACTGTAATTTTCATCGTTACAAAACGAAAACTTTTTGGAAAACTCACTCCTACATTAATTCCGAAGAAAATGACATCTAACTCGACCGATTTGCTACATTTTTAATTTCTCGAGCTTTTTGGGTGCATTTTTGAATTTTGAATAACTCAACCAGGAATCCGACTCGTTACCAAAGGTTTTAGGTTTTTAAACAAATATGAAAACCAATAAATAATGATTATTGGACTTAATTTAGCCAACTAAATATTTTAATGATACGAGATGAAATTTATTTCGAACTACAGTACAATTATAAAACTATAATTTAATTGGGAAGGATGGAGTGAATGAAGGAGCAGCAAAATTAACCTTACCCGTGGAAAAATCCAACATATTAATTCACGGTATTTTAGGTACAGCGCATAAACAACAAGCCTATGGTTAACATTTTATAGCAACCGCATCATCATCAGTCTGCAAGATTCTTAGGTGATCTTCCTTTCCATCCTGACATCTACAAGAATACAGCGGAAAACGATCTAGTATTGTTAATCTAGATAAATATATTCTTGATAAGACATTTCTGTTGCTTTGTTCATGTTTGTTCATGCTTAGTAAATTTTATTTATATAAAGAGCTAAAAGTTTTCATAACTTAATGATTTGAAATTAAATTTGTTTTTAAATTAATCATAAATCAATAGCTTCAATACAACCCTGTAATGAAATTTTGCAAAACGGAAGAAAAATGTGCATTAAATGTAAATATATGATAGTAATTTTATTGCAACAAATGTTTTCTTGCGAAATCACATTATACATTATTTCCATGTTTGAGAGGAATAGTTAACTGGATGATACGATGGAGAATGGAGATAGTTGGGGGGTGCAGTAAAAAAAACAACACCAAATAAGTACAAGACTTATATTTAATGTGTGCCGACGTTTCGACCTACCTTGTAGGCCATCTTCAGGGCTATGAGAGAGAAACAAATAGATAAAAAAACGTTACAGTAACAAGAATATGGTGATATGTAATGTAGAAAATTAAAATAGTGACAGATATAATAATTAAAGATAACGAATATTAAAATAGTCACAGATATAATAAAATTAAAATAGTGACAGATATAATAAAATTAAAGATAACAAACAGAAATTAAAATAGTGACAGATATAATAATTAAAGAAAGCGAATATAAAATACAGAAAATAAATGTACAGAAAGGATAATGATGTAAACATAATATAAAGGGAAAGAAAACTGAGAAGGCAAACAGAAAGATACAAAATGAAAAGATTAAAATATAAAATAAAAGGTGGGATATAAAGGATTTAGAAAAAAAGTAGTTTAATTACAGATATAAAATGTATGATAATAAGCTCCTTGAGGTTACATGAGTAAAATGTATGAAAAATAATACAAGAATATGTTGAAAGAAATGAATAGGTATCTCGTAGAACGACAGTTAGAAATGTAAAATTTGAAAATATAAGTATGGGATGTAATATAAAAGTAGTTGATTGGATTAATAAATTTGAAAAATTAAAAATAAAGCTTATAAATATGAACTCTTTGATTACCAACATATGATGGATGCCAAAATGATAAGAGAGAAATAGGACAATTTATAGTGTGAGGAATGGAGAAAGGCTAAAGAGAAGATATAAAATACTAGCTTATGCCCCCGCGGCTTCGCTCGCGTGGAATTTAGTCTGCTACATAAAGTTTCGTGAAAGATCATTTAAAATAAATAATTTACTTATTTTTAAAATATAAGTTACTCGTACATCCAAAATTTCAGATGTCTAACTTCAAAACTGACGGATTCTATACAACCTTTGAACCCCTATTATAATAAAGGGGAAACCCTTTGGGTGGAATTGTCCAAATTTCTTTCTTAAACTATACAAAGAACCTATCTACAAATTTCAAGATGCTAAGTTCTTGATTTGCCTTTAATTATGTACTATAACGGGAGGCACATGCCCCCGTACCCCCACATGAATCTGCCCTTGCTGTAGCCTATGATATATAACCTATTTTACACAATGATTTTCATCCAAATCCGTTCAGTAGTTTTTGCTTGAAAGAGAGACAAACATACAAACTTTCACATTTATAATGTTAGTAAGATTAGTAGGATATCAAAACAAATAGTTTCACTCATGTTCTTTCTGTTATTTTAACAACTATTATCACGTGATTTACTTTAAATTATGTCCTATAATGGATTCTCCACAATACCTAAATGACAGTTGGAGGAAGGGCACGTGTCCCCGTGCGCCCCTCTCCCTAAATCCGCGCTTGCCTATGTGTTATTCTGATGTAAAACCTATATTACTGTAATGTTTCATCCAAATACGTTCAGTAGTTTTTGCGTGAAAGAGAGACAAACATACAAACTTTCACATTTATAATATTAGTAAGATTAAGAAAAGTACGCACCAAATGGGAGAGGTGGCTGGGTTGACAGGGTAACCAACAATGAAAAATATATTACAAAGCAAGACGGAAGCGCTAGTAGCGATCTCTAGCGGCCAAAAAAGTAACTAAGAGAAAGAGTAGGAAAATGAGGGAAAATGAACAAATAGGTAAATATATTGACAAGCAAAAAATGAGTAAAAATATTAAAGATAATGATGAAAGAGAGTAGTAAAGTGTAATAATGACTGAATAAATGAGAAATTGTGGAAAGATAATACCAATAAAATAAAATAAATTACAAGAGTTCGGTAACAAAAGAAACATCAGTAACAAAGTAACAGAATTTAAGGTTTTTTGAGTAAATTAAAAATTTGGTAGTAGGTAGGGGAAAGGTGATGTGAGTCGGTCTTAAATTTATGTGGATAGTTTCAGAGAGGATGCGTTTGTCATGATTGGGAACAGTAGCTAGGATAGACGTACTATCAAAATCAAAAATGTGGTTTAAAGAAAGGGCATGTTCGGAGAGTTTAGAGGAGGTATGGTTATGGGAGAAATGGCATATTAGTGTTGGGTAATACGATCTTTAAGAAAGTTTTTAGTTTCACCGATGTAGGAAGAGTTGCAATTAGGAGTAGGACAGGGGATACGATAGATAACATGTGAACGTAGTTTAAGGGGAATAGGATCTTTGATACGGGTATAAATATGGGAGAGTTTTTTATGGGATTTACAGGCAATACGTAAATTGGGGATAAAGGAACGTAAGCATTTTTGAATGTTATTAGAGAGGAAGGGTATATATGGCAAGGATCTGTATTTAGGGATCACAGAACATAGAACCAACTAGAAGCGGCATGACAGGTACGGCGAGTGAAGCCAACCTCCCACTGGTTCCCCTACTCTTTCTGCCCCCAGCAAGTGGTGCGGCGCTAAGTTTACTTCTCTTACTTAGCTCGTGTACTTCTGTTTACTTACATATTATTCAATATTGTGTTATCTCGTGGTGTCTTTGTGGTTTGTACAGTTTTTGATCTGATCACTGAACGTTTATTTAGCAAAATGCCTTGTTGTGTTGCATTTGGATGCAGTACAAATAATGCCGACAAGTCTTTCAATCCTCCTCTCACCTTTCACCTGTAAGTCCGAAACCTAAGTGTTAACTATATATAATAATTAAATGTACCACAAAATGTAATGTTTTCATAGCTCACTGAACCCTCCAAGTACCATGGGGTCAATTTAGGTCCCACATGTTTCTAATTTTTGAAAATTCGTTTGAAGAAATCGATTGATCTGTCACATTCAATGAATTTTAACGCAAAACTGTCTGGAATAATTAGGAACTAAAACGAAAGTATTAGAGAGCCTTTTCGAATTTTCACAAATTTTCCTTCTCTCAAAAATGTGGCTGGGGTCCTTCCGGGACTCCCGTGGTATCTGACGTCACCTTTTTAGGTTTTCTCCTTAGTTATTTAAAAAATCCATAGCCATAATTAAACTAATTTTTACTAGGAACTGTTTCTAAAAATAGATAAATTTTACTGGAATGTTTCTTATTTGAAGGATTCAATTCACTAGAAACAAAGCCCTACATTGTAAAAGCATTTTCTGGAAATTTTTTTTGTTGAGAATTATGTTACTTGATTTATTTGTTTCATCAGGCCTTGGTACACAGAGGGTTAAAATATTTCTATATTATGTGCAGCTCAAACACGTCTCAAGATGTAGAATACATTTCAGGTACCTATCTAATTTTCCATGTCCATTATTTATTGATTTGTTTTTTTTACAAAGAATTTTGAATAAGAATAACAATTTTTATTAACAATAAACGCATTACCTCATTTATAATAAGTACCTACATTATTTTAATCATATCGTTACCTAATGTGTCATTCAGATTTTCACGCGACGATTTATTTCTATTACAGGATTTATAGTGAGAAGACTGAATTTGACATTAAAATGTATAGAATGTTTGAGAGCTGTAGAATCAAACCAGAATGCCATTGGAAATTGACGACTTATTGTAATAAAGGACCGAGGGGGCTTGATCCTACCAAATGATGATGTCACTGAAATTTGTAAAATAAGTGAAAAATTGTTTAGGTACATGTCCAAGCATAAAAGACTCACCCAAGTCGGGAGCTTTCGCATCACTCCTAATAAAGCATTGCATTTGCAGAAACTTTTTTCCTAATGTAACACATTTTCTAGAGGACGAGTCTCACTACTCATCAATCATCTCTGCAGTGGGAATATTATATTTAAAAACTAGAATGTACCACGAATTGAAACGTTTCTATGACAATCTGAATCTGGAAAAGATACGTGCGAAGAATAATACACTTGTTTTATTTAAAGGACAGCAATATTAAAAGTAATGTAGTTTACAGTTAAAATACTCTATAAACCGAATGAGCTTCATTTTTCCTGCTTTGTCGCCCATTATTTTTTACTATATATAAAAAGTTACCACATAAAGACGAACGGTAGTAGGTAGTGCAGGTGCTGGAAATATTAAAGTAACTAGAGCGGTGTGCAGATGAAATGTACTATATTGGCTGCCGGCAAGATAAGATTTGTTACTGTTTGGGGTATACAGCTGCTCCCCAGTAATAGTATTACTAAGGAAATAACCAATTGGAACATTCAACGGTATATTTTCCTCGACAAGATAAAATACGAGAAATTCTTGGGATAAATAAACTGAGCGCTGCAACACTTAATCAGCTGTAAGGGGGCGGAAGGAGTGGGGGGGGTTTCAGAGCTGGCTTCACCTGCCTCCCTCCAAACGGGCCCTAATGCCGCTTCTTGTTAGTTCTATGTTCTGTGATAGGGATAGATGGCGGATGTGGAGATCGGGTAGGGGTGGGGGGTTTGTTGTAGTCATGGATGAGTTTATTAACAATATAGGGAGGAAAATTGTTATTTAAAAGGATTTCTTTGATACGGTGGGTGTTGGTTTTATAGAAGCAGGGGTCTGTTTTTTTCTGTACATTTATTTTCGGTATTTTATATTCGTTATCTTTAATTATTATATCTGTCACTATTTTAATTTCTGTTCGTTATCTTTAATTTTATTAAATCTGCCACTATTTTAATTTCTGTTCGTTATCTTTAATTTTATTAACTCTGTCACTATTTTAATTTTATTATATCTGTCACTATTTTAATATTTGTTATCTTTAATTATTATATCTGTCACTATTTTAATTTTCTGCATTACATGTCACCATTTTCTTGTTACTGGAACGTTTTTTTATATATTTTTTGTTCTATTTGTTTCTCTCTCATAGCCCTGAAGATGACCTAAAAGGTGGGTCGAAACGTCGGCACACATTAAATATAAGTCTTGTACTTATTTTGTATTGTTTTTTTGACTGCACCCCCCCCCAACTATCTGCATTCTCCATTATACTCTATTTTATTAATTTATTGAAATTATTTTTCTTAAATTAATATTTTGAAAAGCCCTTGGATTTGGGCAATAGATAAGATATTTTCTCGTATTCTTCCAACAATTTAGTTCTTAATACGATTCACTGGCATTATATTTTGGCACTGTAGACAGAAATGAGCCTATGAACCTTCGAAGCATTTTAATATGGATTCTCTAGAGGAGATTCTAGTATTTATGGACAATTATGTAACAATCATTCTCGAGTGTAGCTTTGTTCTAGGGGTCATCAGCCTGATAAAATTTTACTGTACGTTCTATGTCCATTTTTGCCACACTAGCCTAATTATTCTACCAGACAAGGAGTACATGAAAGCTAAGGAAAACATGGTGGAACTGATGAAATTCGAGAAATATTAAAAAGAGATGATTTAATGTGAGTAAAAGTACTTTAATATTTATTTATGTCTAGCTTTTGCCCACAGCTTCGCTCGCGTGGAATTTGGACTGCCACATAAAATTTCGTGACGGATCATTTTAAATAAATAATTTAATTTTTTTTAACTTTAATCTACTCATACATCCGAATTTTCAGATGTCTAACTTCAACACTGACGGATTCCATACAGTCTTTGAACCCCTAATATATTAAGGGGGAACCCTTGGGGATTGAATTGTCCAAATTCCTTTCTTAGTGCCCATTTACAAAGAACGTATCTGCAAATTTCAAGATGCTAAGTTCAGTGGTTTCTGCTGTGCGTTGACAGCTGGGTGTGTTAGTCAATCAGGTTACAGTTTTATATAAACTTCACCTTTGTGGTGTGTTGATAAAAAGTAGCATAGGTCCTTCCCCAGGCTTGAGATAATCCATATAAAATTTCATCACAGACGGATCAGCACAGCCGTGAAATATACATTGACACTGATTGACAATCAGGGCGGACAGAAGTTTACGCGCGTTCGTGTCAGTAAAGGATGAGTATGTAATGTTATTCAAAAGGATTACTTATTATAACAGTTTCACTTGTCGTATGGCAGCTGCGAGAAGTGAATTATGTTACTTGATTTGTTTTTTTTTTTCAGCAAAAATATTTAGATTTAGCGAGTAAGAAACACATGAGCAAGCATACAAACTTTGCCCCCCTTTTTAACCCTCTTAGGGGTAGAATTTCGGAAAATCCTTTCGATCGGATGCCTACGTCATACAAAGAACACACCCTCCAAGTTTCAGGTCTCTATGATCAGCGGTTTAGGCTGTGCGTTGATCCGTCAGTCAATCGTTCAGGACAAAGCATTTTATATTTATAGATGTTTAAATAATAAGAGAATATGGTTAAGTTTAGCCACATAGTTTAAAATGTACAGATTATTATAATGGAGTAATGTTTGCCTCCAAGAGCAAATTTAATGTTTCTGGTCTGAATATATCTTTGCAAGAAGGAAATCTGAAAAATAATTTAACCTGAATGATCTGTCTGCAACAGTGAATGGTGGAGGCGTTTGTGTTTCTGGGAGAGAATTTGTGTTCTAGGGAATGAGGAATCAAATTTCTACTAATGGGAAATATTTTATGACTGATCCTAAAGACCAAAATCCCCTCTGCTATATAATTGTTCAAAGTGCTTGAAACTCCTCCTCCGAAGAATTCAGATAATAATGTCATCGAACGTTTATGGGCTCATATTGATCGTCAGCAGTGAAATCATTATAAAAAGTCAATAAAATATCAAAAAATTAAATTTTGGGGATATAATACTCCCTCTGTTGGCCCCAACGATTTAAAGTAGTACTAAAAGCCAAGTATTAAAATATTAATTATTAAAAGTGTATACATGAAAATTAATAAAATATTGCATAGTATGACTGTGCATTAAAATTGTTACTGTCTTAAGACTGATATTTTGTATTTATATTAAAAATATATTTATCTACTGTTAGTTGAAGTTGTACATGCAGTTTAAAGCAACAAAATTGTTGGAAAAGTATATTTTTGTTCATTTTTTAAATTCAAATTAGTCAGTTTAAACAATGTTTTTATTCATTTCCAACAAAAAATATCATTTTCTATTTTTGTAACATCTTCTGAACTGGAAGGCGCCACTTTTCGAAGTGGTCGAGATTAAGTTTTTGTTAAGAGTGAGAATCATTTTAAATGACTTTAAAACATGGATTTGAAAATTATTTGTCTCCAGCTACATGGTTCTGATTAGACATTCCAGGCAGTAAACTAGTCCAGAGTTCTTAAATGGTACGATGGCATAAGAACTGTTGACGGAAAAGGATGATTTCTCCCACTTCTGATCAATGGCTCTTATCTTAGCCATGTGTCTGATTAGGAGTGAAACTGACTCATCTCTAATGCCTTCTCAATAATCTCTTCAATAGGTAGTTTATTGTTGATTTATTTTTGATTTTATACTTTTGTAAGTCATATTACTTATTCTGTATCTATGAGATATATTTTCTTAATAAATATATAATCTTAAGATAGTCCCAAAAAATTTCTATCACAAGATTGCCAAAATTATCTAGAAGGGCATTATTCACGCATGCTCATTGGCTTTGCTCCTAGAGCAAACTTCTACAATGCTGTTCTTTGTACTATGTTAATTTATTGTATAATTTAATAAACCTTAGGTTATTATATTTTGTTTTCTTGTGTTTAAATTTAGGATATCTTATTATTCGTCTGTTAAGGTAATTCTTTAAACTTATATTTATTTGAAGTGCTTTTCGTTTATTCCAACTGGAACCTTCCATCTAGGTTATGTCATGTTTTCCGTATTGTTCTTTTTATCTTGGAGAGTAGTCTAGATAATTACCGTGTTTCAGAAAAGTTGTTTAGTTACTTGCTATTTATGCAACGATTAGAGTAAGTTCGTTGAAAGTTCTGCCAATTTAAGGAATTCTGTTACGACATTCCTTGATCTATCTTAATTTCGATGGTTATTTAATGAATACATTCTAGAATAACTAAGTGGGGAAACAAAATTTGGAATTTTGATTCGTTTTTTCCTCTAAAGAATGCTTTTGCGAATATTATGAATTGATATGTAAACAATACATTAAAGCTGTTACTCTATTTTTGTGGTTTTATTTATTTTGTTCAGGTTTACCATTTAAATCTTATGAAACAATTAAATTTTATTCTTCATGGGTGTAATAATTCACTTTGATACGATATTAAACTTTCGACCCCTCTCGATTTTTATACAAGTCGCATTCCAAAGTTAATAAATTATACAGAAGTTTTTCCAGGTGAAATAAAATCTGGAAAATATCGGCCATTGTGCTAACCGACTTCAGTCGAACTCAGTCGAGTTTGCCCGATGCTAAGATCTTTGACTCGAATAACTGAACTAAGCGTCTTGAGCTCTCAATAAATTTATTAGTTAATATAGTAGTGATTTCTATTATATACCTTCGTGTTTTTTTATTGAAACTTAGTTGGATGCCATGTTTGTGTGAAATATGCATTAGAATCTATCCTAACCTTTTGTGTAGTGTTCACGGACTGACTAGTCAGTTGTGCTCAAAGCTGTGAGACAGTGGATTCCATGAAGAGAACACGTTGCAGTTATGCAAAAACAGAAACATGCTCCCGGGCAGTCGCAAGGCTATCGATATAATGGAAACAACGGTGAGTGATAACTCTATTAATTATAATTTTTCTAACAATTTACATGAACGCATTTAAGAATACAAGTTTCAGACGAAATATTGTTGCCTTTAAACACTATGTTATTACAAAATTTTAATGATTTTATTTCTTTGTATTACTTAAGGATAGCTTTTGTACCAAATTAATTTGTACTTTTAAATTGTAGGTATTAAATAATTGTGTTGAATACTTATTAAGTAACTTAAAGATTATAAAGAAATAGCGAAGATTCTGAAATTATGTTCATGCTGCCCAAATTCTTATTTGTTACCTTCAATTCATTGCTAATATTATTTTGAATACTACATCAATACATACATTTTGATCGGAGTGAAAACAAGATGTCATATTTTGGCCCTTATGTACACCACAATCATAAAGGTAACTTGATTTTTATTAATAAAGTTGTCAGTGAGCATGTTTCATTGTATTGTGTTAGCTTGTCTGCATGTGTTATATTGTGCTGTTCAGTTTTTCTTGTATTTCCTGTGATTGAATTTAAATTTGTTTTACGATTTCACCTTTTTGTTTAATTAATTATTATTAAATTAATCTGTTATTGTTTGTTTTACATATAAAAATAATAAACAGAAACTATCTAGTTAATTTTTTATCTTTTCTGTTAGTTGGTAGACTAATACTAAGGTGTTTTAGGTTGTTAGTGTTAGTTCGTAAGTAATGTTTTGTTTTATTATTTTCTGGATTTTGTGAGTTTCTAGATTATTTTAACTTAGTCATTGATGGAATTTTTGTATGAATTTGTGGTTCTATAAATCAGTTTTTATAACTCACATGTTATCATTTAAGCATTGGAATAATTTTTTTTTAACAAGATTAAACATCAGGTGAGCTTTAGCAAGGTACAAGGTTTTTGTTTTTTCTTTGTTTACAACACTACTAAGAAATCCAAGTGCAAAATTAAGTTTTTATTTATCAGCATTTTACATATTGTTAGTCTGGCTTAAGAAATTGTGGATTTTTACTTAAAGCAAACTGTTGTGCTATTAGAAAGTATTTGTTGTTTGCTATTAATTAGTTTTTGTGTTGTGTGTTCAAAAGGATCCGCCCAACATTTGCTGTAAGTACCATAGACATTCTTTCTCCTGCTTCCAGGTTTTTCAAATACCTTTAACAAGTATAATTGGCATTGAGTTTTTATTTTTCAGATTCATTAATTTACTGGAATATTGACTTTTACTGTTTATCAATCATCACAATTTTAGAACATATAAAGTTTTTACAGAATTAGTTATGAATTTAAATTATAATTAGTAGATAGATAGACATTTTATTTGTCTTTGGGGGCTTCCCCATACAAATAGAACCCAGCTTGGCTATAAATTACATTATTATGATTTTAACAATTGATGTACATATTTCAAAATGAAAATAAAATAAAATAAAATTAACAGACTCTGGTTTTCAAAACATAAATAACAGATTAAAGGATAAACAATTATTGGTACTATGGTGGAAACAATAAAAATAAATAAACAAAATATCACTTTAAAGATAAACTAAAAACAAACACTTACTAGAAAATGGTCTATGATAATTTAGCACTTTTTGAACTCCCTTCATGTAATAATACACTTTATGTAACTTATCTACACTGTCGATATTGATTATAGCTTGAATACTTTGGTTATCAGAAGATTCTTAGATGAAGTGTTGAAGAAATTGTTGTCTATATTTATTGTGTGCTGGGCAGTGAAGGAAAATGTGATGTAGACTATTGTAGATATATTGATTGCATGATATAACAGATTTCTTGTGACTTAAACAAAAAAGTTGTTTTTCCCATAGATTCTGATTTGTTCTGGATTAGCAACTCTTAATTGGCTGACACATTTAAATTTCTTTATATGAACTTTAAATGTGAGGTACGTTTCGGGGTCGGGAGCATTGTAACTGCATAGAATTCAATATAAAGGGTAGTTAGTTGACTTTAGAGTTCTTTGAATGTCGGCTGAGAAATATTGGTTGTGTGCTTTTTCCAGTATGTCGTCTTTGTATCGATGAAGTCCTTTTGTATGGTGAACAGTAAGCTCTTCTGCCAAGGCATTATAATTAGTATTCTTTTTGAATTTTTATTCAATATATTCTAAAGGAAATGTGTTGTAATATGATAGTGAATTGAATAACTGTTATTATTTATTAGTGAATTTATTACATATTAATATTTAGGGGGCAGTCAATTGATTTTGTTCTTCATCAAGTTTGTAATTGTTTTTGTTGTTTTTTAGAATAGATAATTCCTTCATACTACTTTTCCATTATTAATTTGAAGTATTTCCTTTAAACAAAACTTAATAAATTACATGATTAGTAATCTTTATAATTCCAAATCTTTCAGTCATCTTGAATGATTGTACTGTTTATTAAGATGTTGTTTTAGGTAATGTTTTTAGGATACATTTCCATCTTAAACGGTTCATAAAAATGTGTCTGCTTTTATGTTATTGGTTAGAAAATTCCTTAATCATTATAGTTTTTCTGTTTTTTTAATCACTTTGTATATTGGAAACTTCAAAATAGTTATCTTAGTAATTATTCTATTTCTAACAATGTAAAATTGTTATTTTTAATATGGGACATGCTTTAAATATTTATGAGTTATTATTTATAAAACAATTTTAAACAGTCTAAAGATTTTTTTCAACTTGTTTCTTTAATGATGTTTTTTTAATTGCAGTACTGTTGTATTTTCATTTTCTGATCAATTTATTAATTTCTGATCTGTGCACATATTTTTACTAACTTTTACATTTTCACATATAATTAAGCAAACAAAGCTGTTATTCAAAATTAACAATTAAATATTAGTAGATTAAAAAAAAATACTTTCCAGATACTCATTAGTTGTTAGTTTTGTAAGTATTACCTAATATAATAGCTCTTATGATTTTAGAAACTATTATCTAAATTGATTATGTTTTGTTCTGCAGTTAAATATTTTGTTCATTAATATTAAATCACAAGCGTGTATTTTAGCTCATTTTGCGAAATTCTCTATAATTCTCTCTTACAGTACTTAAATATTGTATCTATTACCTTTCAATTCTGGTAACTTCCACTGGTAATAGTAAACATTAATTTTATGAATAGATTTTTGAATGATGAAATTAGAAACCAGGAATAGTTTTATTACTTGTGTGTTAGCGCAGCCACCGTTATTTTTGCCTACTTGTTCTCATGCACGAGCAGTTATATTTTGTAACAGTTATCTTTTATAATAACTATCTTGCATAAAGTTTTTAAATCTATTTATTGGGATTAGGGGTGGTTTGTATTAGAAATATAATCTATAATATAATCGTCTGTTGGAAATATAACTGTTATAAAATATAACTGCTCGCGTTTATGTACAATAGGCAAAAATAACAGTGGCTGTGTTAACACACAAGTACCATAGTTTTTTTATTGATTTTAGGGTACTTGTGTACTCTATTGGGATCCGTGATTTAAACCAGATGACAGTGATTAAAGGAAAAGAACAGTAACAACTTTAAACATATTTTTATTTGCAACTGAATATTTTGTTCTAACCCAAAATCTTTTATACATTTTAAAATTGCCTCAAAAGGATCCTCTATTCTTAATTGAGTCTTCCGCATAAATTCCTGTAGGTATGAAGAAAAGGAGCTATTCTTGTTCCTCTTATTTTATTACCAATTTTGCAGTATCAAACATGTTTATATAGGTTCATATTGCATTCCCTGCAGATGTTATTCATGGAAGAATTCTTTCTTAAATTATTGCCAATAATACTAGTTTCTGATCAGTCTGGTATCAATTCAAGAAAACAATAACTTGTCTCCCTATACAAACTACCGAACATATTTTATGTTGGTAGCATATTCCCTATATTTTTTGTTTTTTTAACAAATAAACTTTCATCCATCACTAGAACCTCATATGACACGATTCATTTTTTCTGTTTTCCACACAAAAACTTGTACTTAATGTACGCATTGTTTCTATCCACCATCTACCATTCCTAAATGTTTTGCAAATATTTTATACAAGTCTTTTCTTCTGTCCATGAATAAATGGAATGAGAGGCTGTTTTAAAAGGAATTGCAGAATCCTGAAACCAAGTCTCATATCTTTACACCATTTTTCAGTTAACAGTTTTTAACATATATCTCTATCTAACACAATTTAAATGATACAACCTCATAGAATTTACATTACTATATATTTTTTCGAAATAACGTCCTTTTATTGGAAAAAAATTAACTGCCCTTTCTGCATTATTAATTGTAATAAAACTCTACTTTAAAATTGTACATACTAAGCTATATTAACAGTCTGTGTTGTTGTTTTTATATTGGAAATAAGGTTAATATATTTAAAAATTAAGTCAAATGATTGTTAAAAGAAAATTCATGAAATCACTGTTGTTTGATATGAATTAACTAAAACAAGTACTGATTATTGTAAAGCCATTTTTACTTCCGTGGGAAGAATTTTAGGAACAATCCTCTTTGGAACAGAGTGTATTAAAGTACATCGTAACCTAACAGATTGTTGGGAAACCTCCTCTGAATTCAAAGAAAGTTATTGGGTGACAATTTAATAAGAGAATAATTTTTTTCTTAGGGTGTATAATAATACAAAAAAACCTTTAGTCCAAATTCATTTGTTACATCTATTTTCTATAAACGTTTCGACCTAAATGGTCATTTTCAATAAATAGGTTTCATGATCAACAGTACAAAAACTCTGTTTTTTTCTGTAGATTAATAGGTTGTGTATTTAAAAATTAGCTGGGTGTGTTGTATCCCATAGTCAGTTGCTATACTGTTAGTACATCAAATGAATTTGGATAAAGGTTTTTTTGTATTATTATACACCCTAAGAAAAAAATATAATCTGTCAAGTCCAGTACCCTAGAAGATTAATAATACCGTGTGTGTACATGATAATATCGGTTTTCTAGCGACCTGTATAAAAGTCTGATTAAGCATGGGATAAAGGGGTAGTAAGAAGGACTGTTCATGTCTGAAACATTAAATGATAGTTGTAAGGTTATTCTATCTGGGGAAAGGTTAGATTCTGGGTGCTTATGTTTGTGGGTGATTCAGTACTGTTACACCATGAACAGCAGACACTGGCTTTTATGATATAAATTTATGTATTTAAATAAAACATCGAGAAACCTCGACATTACTTTGCCACATACCTGACCCGAATCTCAAACATTACAATTTATAATGGAGAACGTTCTGGAAAAAAACAAAATGAAAAGATTAAATTATAAAAAAAAAAAAAAAGGAATATGAATAACTTAGAAAACTTAGAAAAAAACTAGTTTAATTGTAGATATAAATTGTATGATAATAGACTTCTAGAGGTTACATAAGTAAAATGTATGAAACATAATAATACAAGAATATGTAGAAAGATATGAATAGCTATCTTGTAGAATGGCAGTTAGAAATGTAAAAAATTTGAAAATATAAGTATGGGATGTAAAAAAAAAAAATTATTGGGATATAATATAAAAATAGTTGATTGGATTGATAAATTTGAAAAAATTAAAAATAATTCTTATAAATATGAACTCTTTGGTTAGCCGTTCACCCAGCCGCCTCTCCCATGATAGTTGATGCATCTTTTTTTAATATTTTATATATAATATCTTTTTTCTCTTTAGTCTTTCTCCATTCCTCACACTATATATTTTCTTATTTCTCCCTTATCATTTTAGCATCCATCATATGTTGGTAATCAAAGAGTTCATATTTATAAGCATTATTTTTAATTTTTCAAATTTATTAATCCAATCAACTATTTTTATATTACATCCCAATCAATTTTTTTATATTATATCCCATACTTATATTTTCAAATTTTTTACATTTCTAACTTTCATTCTACGAGATACCTATTCATATCTTTCTACATATTCTTGGATTAGTCTTTAGGTCTGCATGATTTAATGTAATTAAGTGATCTTCCTTATTTAATATTCCCTTTATTTCACCATTGGTATTGACCTTACAAACACTGCTGAAAAAGTTTGCACAGTAGATCCTTCCTTGATGATTTTCTTTTCTACCAATTTTTTATAAAAAATTTGGTCTCAACTTGATGTAATGAGAACAAAATTTAGTAATGTAGATCTGGAAGAAATGGATAGTCGTGAGGCTTAGATTGCTTTATTTTCCATTTGCTGGTTGTTGTTAATTTTTTTTTTTTCAGAAATAGAAAACATTATAAAAAAACTAGCTTCGCTCGGGTGGAATTTGGTCTGCCACACAAAGTTTCGTGAAAGATCATTTTAAATAAATAATTTAATTATTTTTTTAAAATATAAGTTACTCGTACATCCAAAATTTTGTTTAAAATGGACATTAGCATTTTATTGTAAGCATTTTTAATGTACTCGCACAACAGTTGGAAATTACGTTTTTCAATTAAAAGAAATTAACCTATCACAATGAATCAGTATTTGTGATACGAGGTGTGGCTATTAAATAACGAGACTGACATTGCAATCAAATTTATTTTTATTTTATATATAATTACTTACTATCACCGTCAGTATACACCCCTTCTCTATCCCTACAATGCTCCATGCAATTTTTCCATTGTTGGAAACAGTGCTGGCAGTCATCTTCTGTCAGCTCCTTCCACTCGTGCCATTTCACCTTAGGGAACAGATAGAAGTAACATGATGCAAGATCTGGTGAATAAGGTGGATGTTCTAACACTGGGATGCTGTACTGGGCTAGGAACTTCTTGACAGATAACGCGGAATGAGCTGGCGCATTGCCTTGGTGGAGAACCCATGATTTGTCCTTCCACATGTCGGGTTGTTTTTACCTTACTCTTTCACGTAGTTTTGCAAGTGCCTCAAGGTAGTAGTATTGATTAATAGTTTAACCTTCAGGAACCCAGTCTCGTTATTTAATAGCCACACCTCGTACACATTTCAAATATAGTGAATTAACCCTTTTTTGAAACCAATTATCAATTGTAATGAAAAATGGATCGTCTGCAATAATTTTAATGTAAAAAGAGCATGGTTCAACCACTGGTTAATCAGCACAAAACCAGATTGAAAGGTGAATTTCATCTGGAAAAGATCATGCTGTCAATTTGGTGGGATCACAAAGGTGTTACACATATTGGGCTGTTTCCAAACAACTGAACCACCAACTCAGATATTAACTACAACTTATGAAATTGGAGGAAGTTATCAGAGAAATAACCAGAATTTGCAAATCTAATAGTAATTTTTGTTCTACCATGACTTGTGAGGCCTCATTCAACACATACTTGTTTGGAAAGTGATGTCGCATCCCCCATATAACCCTGACCTTCCACCATCGGATTATCGATAATAATAGCAATGACCTAAAATCACACATAATTGAGTTATTTCTGATAAATACCAGAGGTCTAAGAAAGATGACAAAAAACCATCAAACTGAATGGGATATTTGACATCCATTTTTTTGTAGAATTGAATTTTATTTCACTCAATGAAACCAAAATTACTTTCTCGCCGATCCTATATTTTTGATTGGAGAAACTTATTAAATCAAATATTATCTGAAGAAGTCAGACAATTTATTAAAGCTACTTTGTTAAAAAAGTAGACTATATAATAAAGATATGTATGTATTCAAAATGAACTCCTAATTTAGCAGATATTGTAGCTATATATATTTTATAGCTATGTATATATATATATATATATATATATATATATATATATATATATATATATATATATACATATATATATTTTAGGTTCTGAAAACCATTGAAGGTGGTGCGACCGCATTATATAGCTCTCTAAGATTTTAAGTTCCTTCTTGCCATATGAGACAGCTTTTCTTCCTATCAAATTCTCCAATTTTCTGCCTTGATTGTCATTTTTGAAATCTCTGCCACTATTGGTATTAACGGGCTTATCCTTTCTCCTCTGGTTCCTCGCCTATTTCAATCTTCATTTTCACATCCTACATAATACAATAGTAGGATTTTCCTGGTTTGTGTCTGTTAGCAGATGGTCCAATTTTAAGGAATATTTTGCAAGTAAGTATGCAGTTAGGAGTTAATTGTGTTTATTGTTCAATTGAGTATGCTTTTTAAAACTAGTTAGAAGGGTTGGGTTTTAAATATTTTTAAACTAGAAAATATTTGGTGTTAGGATCATCTTACAGATGAAGAAGTTTTATCCTATTAGAATAGTTAGGTCAATTATTGAAAATAATTTACAAATGCCCATTCATTTAGTAATTTAAAAGTGGAGAGCAAATCGGGATATGTGAGATCCCAGTCATGTCACTGTTGACACCAGTGGAATCTCAATAAGCATTTAGGAACTAATTTTTTAAATTATAAAAATACCTTTAAATGTTAATAACTCAATTATACATTTTGAAAATTCATACTTCTTGGCTCTTGACTTCTCTGGAAATTAATGTTTGAATGTAAAAATTGTTTAGTATATTTACAGCAAATATAAAAATAAATAAAAAATCAGAATTTTTACCTTAAGAGGATTATGGTTTTGATAATATTTAATTGTTATTTTTAGAATTGGATTGGCTTTTGGTTTTCTTTCTCTTTTGTGTTCTACATGGCAGTTGTTGAACATTTTTTTCACCACTGCCGAAACCCCGTATGCCAGTGATGGCAGGAAGGGGGAAAAAAAAAGTTGTTTAACATTTCAACAGCAAACTAATCCATATAGAGACATTCTTGAGGGGAAACTGAAGGGACAGTCCGCCTTCTTATTATCATTATTTTTGTTATTTTTATCTGCACTCTCCTGGTATTGTGGCCGCACTTGGGTAACTTGAGTGGGTTTTTATTGTTACTGAACATCATTTGAATTAGGTTTGATACAAATCTCGTTTTGGTTTGAGGTTTGATGAGAGAGGTGGTACCGTTGGTGGTGGGCCGAAGGTACGTGGTAGTTCGCTTCACAGTTGTTTGGTCGTTGACCTGGGGGCGTCTGTCTTCAGTGCGATCTTTTTCCATCACAATTATCTTATGGTCATTTTTATAATTGCAACGTTGTTGGTTTTTTTTTATTCGAGTATAATGATTTTATTACTAATATTTTTGGTCCTAATCACTACAGACGTCTTAATTTATCTATCTCTTTTAAAATTAGTTGACTGTTATTACCAAGTAATAATAATTTATTGTATGTACATGTAATAATTACAATTCTATTATGGTAAATTATAAACTTGAACTTCCGAACTATAACCATCAGTTGTAATTTGTTTTTATACCAATAAAAGGAGTTCGGAAGTTCAAGTTTAAAATTATCGATTAAATAACCATAAAACAAAACTAATCTGTTTATTTTATCCTATTACTTTCCTGTACTGTCTAAAAGAATGTATTTTAAATGTGATAGTTTTTAGTTTTATATATTAGTAATTCATTACAAATATTATTTTTGGCCATTTCTGCGATACCTTTCTCTGAAATTTTTATTTAGGGTTTATCTATAATCTATTTGTGCACTTAAGTGTATAGTAGTTTTAACTTCAGAGGTGTTATCATACTTGAAGGTCCTAATAGATTTTCATAAAGAATTATGAAAAACTTTTTAAATTCTTTATAATTGTGTAAATAAAGGTACATTTTCCTTCTTAATTTCCATTACTATTTTTACTTATTTACATACTTAACAAATATTGTTATTGTTTTACCAGTTCTGGTTCTTTACTAATTGTCTTGTTGTTTTTACTTAGAGTACGTGTATGCATATTCTTACATATAATCTGTGGTCTTAATATGATGTACGTTAATATATTCGTTCTTTATTGGAAATATTCATCTGGTAAAAAAAAAAATACGCTTATTTTTTCTAAATCTTAAGTTAAATGAATGAAACTGAATTATTTTAACATTATGAACCCCATAAAGTAATAATTTTAAGTTGGCAGAATAATAGTGGGGAACTTACGTCAGGGGATCCCCCACTCCATTTCTGCACCTGACTGACACGTCTTCCTCAGTCTTGCAAAGGTTCTTGTCTCGTGAATGTGCTTCCGCCTGAGAATATTGTTCAACGATATTGTGTTTTTAAAATTTTTTTTGTTTGGATATGAAACAATGAATGGTGTCCAAGTGATATTAGTTTAATAATCATGGCTTTGGAGCAATCTGTGTGTGGTATGTCGATTCTTATTAGTTTTTGTACCTTTGACAGGTGTTTCCATAATATTTTTATGATCTGTCATTATCTTAAATTATTGGTTTTTATTGTCTCGAGTTTTTTTAGAGAATTTGTTGAACAGTTTTGAAATATTGAATGAAATATGGCACAAAAACTAAACGATTTACTTTGAATTGTTAATAATAGTTTAATAAAAAATTAATGTTAATTAATATTTAGTTTAATGCCTGATCATATTATATACCATTAATGCTAAAGAAATATTAGAGAATATTTTATGTTATCCTGACTTGAAAAATATATCTCAATATTAGGTTCGTAAGGCATTGGAACAGCTTTCCATAAATGAAAGATTATTGTATGTTTTGGTTAGGAGAGTTAACGATTTATTTTTTATTATTGAATTTATGAGTTAATGCCGTTGTATTCTAACCTTAAAATAACTGAGGAAAATGGATTTACATTTTACCGCACAATATGAGAGTAGTGTTGGTAAATCTCTCACAAGGCAGTAACAGGCTGTGAGGCCAGAATTTTTCAACTTTTTATTTCGTTTATTGGGAATAGTACTATTGTTTTTACTATGTTTTGTTTTGTTCTGATTATAGAAATAATTATTTGATGCTGCTAGTATTTATTTAAATATTAATACAAATTGTGAGGTGTTCCCTTGCTTCTTGTTTTATCCAGGACGTTTTAAGTTGCTTTGCCTTGTATTTTCGGTTGGTCTTGTTATTTCTCACTATTCCCTTCATATCCTGTGAAAAATTTATCCGCCGTATTTTATTATATTATTATTAGCAGTTAATGTTGATTGCGTGATAAATAATTTCTCTAATTGTTATTAAAATTTCTCGTATACATATATATCAATAATTAATTATTTGTTTTGTAATATATAAAAAAAAATCCAAGCATCTGTGATATGAAATTCACAGTCTGGTTAAACATTTATCTTTCTTTCTACTTTCTCCTCCTTTTTTGTAAAGGTTATTGGCATTAACAAGTGTATATTATTTAATAATGAAACAATTACAGTCAAAGTTTATGTTTTTCCTAGCGTCCTGGGCGATCTGCCTCTCCTACGCCCCCTTGTCAGTACATTTGCGAACACGTTCTTTCCTTCTGAAGGGAATAGATATTTTTCGTATAACTCCGGCATGTCGAATAAACATTGATGTAACCTAATGATTTTTAAAGTGTTTTTTTTTTTTTCATTTTTCACTTGTACATCGCCATGGCGGTATTTATGGCGTTAAATTCGGAGGAAAATTTTTATTTATAGAACGTACGTACGGTTTTAAATACCTATTTATTGATCTGTTGATTTTAATTTAATGTGAATAATAATTGCAAAATGTTAGTAATCTATTCTATTATTGTCATTAAATCAGATAAAGTAAATTGTAAATCAGCCTGCTACTGATAACTAAGAATGACTAGTCGTTTTAATTTTTTGTCTTAGTTAATTTATTCTTTCAAACATTTATTTTAAAATCATTTGGGTTTGTTTAATTTCTATTTTTAACTGTGTACACCAAATAATTTTATTGATTAAATTATACAAGTTTGATAACCAATTTTAATAAAAAATAATGGTTATCCGTTTTTAATGAAGAATCTTTATGAATTCAGTAATTAATAATTCTACTGTGATTGGGCGATATGATCTATTAGTATTTATATGAATGATTATAAATGTACGCATGACAATTAGTGGATCTCATGGGATGGAAATTTACTTTTTATTTCACATTTCATTTTATTATAATTCGTGTTTACCATCTGCGAATAAAATACATATATATTATGGTGTAATTGAGTCCATCTTGGATGTAAAACAATAAGTCTTCTATAATATGTTTAATAAAGTTGTTGCTAGAAGCTTATAACATCATTATTGATGCCAGGGTGGATCTACTCTCTAATAGTATTATTTTCTTAGTAGGCTGCCTGGTAAACTTAGTGGTCATCGCTTTCAAGGTTGATATCAATAATAGCAATAACCAGTCACTATGGTTGATCAGATAAATATAGCAGAATTAGTATTTCCAGAAATTTGCTATTTCTCCATTAGCTTATAACCAGTCACTATGGTTGATCAGATAAATATAGCAGAATTAGTATTTCCAGAAATTTGCTATTTCTCCATTAGTGCCTGCCAGTTCTTAGAAGTTTTCCTTTTACAGTACCATATATTTCGTAGAATTTGCCAAAGATTGGTTGACATTTATTGTAGTTCAGGTATACGTCTTTGTCTGAAGTCCACTACCTGACGATCCTGGTTGATTTCTCAGGTATATAGGAACACCCCTAACACGTATATTCCCAGTTTTAAGATTTATTTCCAAGAACCTGCTTTTCATTTAAAACCACTAATTGGGAAAATCCCAGTCTTAAGTTCCATTTCTTGGTTTCTTTGTGTTCACTTCTTGACTTCTAAACAGAAATCTACGGCACCTTCCATATTTTAAAATATGAATTGTTATTGGTATTAATATGCTGAATTTACTAAATTCTTGTAATGGTAAAATTTCTGTATTGTGTTGCTTGGTTATTTATTTGTTGTTTTATAAAATAAACATAAACAACAGTATTTGTCCGAAAAGTATTATTTTTGTTTTTTGCTTGATTATATAATAAATTAAAAAATCTTAACTGTATTTTATCATTTAAAGCATAGCCCACTAATCACAACATTTCTGATAGATAAGTCTTCACCCTTAAGGACGGTCACGTTGACCATGCAACTAACCATTTGTATGAATTTCGCTTATTTTGTAAATTATATTGAAATTGTTTTGACCATGTGCTTCATGAGGGAATAAATGATAAAGAGTTTGACTCGTTTTGGTTTACTCGGGTGGGTCCTTTCAATCCTCAATTCAGGGATTTTTAGGTTCCTATACTTGTTGATTTCTTTGGCAAAACTTATTAAATAAAATATATTTAATGTTTTTTTGAAAATAATAAATTAAGTTGAATCACCATGTATATGTACTACCTTTGTAAAGAGCGTTAATATATAATGCATTAAATTAATACAGTAATAAAATTAACTAATTTAGTTTTTATGTTAAATCGTTATTTTGTTTGGTATAGTTTTTATTACAATTTTCTTACTTTCTCATTTCTTTGTTGGAGCTCTCAAGCTTTTTGTCTGAGCTTTCTACCACATCACTAAAAGTACCTGTTCAATATTTCCATATATATTCTATAAATTATATTTATATTATACTGTACCATTTGTATTAGAATTTAATTCACTAATATATGCTTTTAGTAGAAAAGCCTGTAATTATATTATTGTCGGTAGGTTTGCCACTGCCCTTGGAGCACAAGATGCACGTGTAGCCAAGGGCGGTGGGGTTCATTCCCTGTCATACTACCTATCTTGTTAAGTCAGATAATTCTTTTAAATGAAATAAAGAATAATTAATTAATAATGTATACCTTTACATTATGTTTTTAAATTTAAAATAATTAGCTAGTTATATTTTTCGTTTACAATAAATATTTAGCGATCTGCCATTTTATTTGTTTATACTAAGGTATTAAGAGACTAATCTATAAAATGCCTCTAATATAGCTTGTGAAGCCTTGCTTTTATATTATGGTACTAAAGAGGGAAAATGAGGAAGTCAAATGTATTAATGGGAAATCAGTGTTGCTAATGAATATTTTATTTATATATATTTTTTCTCAAGTAAAGTAGGGTAGATTTTGCTTATTTGCGGGAAGGCTGTAATTGTTACAAGTCGAGTTTTGGCCCCCAACTCTCCTAATTATTAAATATTAATATTTTATTGCTAGAATTTCTACAATACTGTCAGTTATCTAGTGCTATTTCTCTTCTGCAATCAACAATTCCCAGAAGACTATTATAATGTATTCAGGTATGGGTTTTTTCCTTGTTGCGTCATTGTATGGTTATTACGCAATGCAGTTAATATTTAACGTTTTATGACATGGTTTCTAGGAGATTCGTTTTGCAAACCATAGCCAATATGTTGGGGGCAAGTTAATAATTGTAGTTTATTAATGACAATGTGTAAAACGTGGCACCATTTTCGAACTTTATTTTGTTCATGCTCTCTTTTTTTCCTGAGAATATAATTATTTTCTTCTTTATCTGGGTAAAACGGAGTAAATGTTTATAATTGATCATTATTTTGGCTTATTGTTAGCCCTGAACCCTTTATAGATAAACCATTGAGACATAACGTTCTTAGGACATTATGATATTTTCCATGTAGACTATCTCAGTTGTTAAGATGCTATTATAACCATACACACAATCGATTTTGTTGTCACAATGTCAGGCTATTATTGATAGTGTTGTTAAGTTTATCCTGCATATTGTGATCAAAAAATGTGATAATTATTATCTTGACTTTCTCAGTTTATGTCTTATCTAATCAGTAACTGCTGCTCAACAGATACGCGGTGCTTGTCTTGTTATTCCTTATTGCTAGAGATAGTATTCATGCTAATTTTATTGTTGGATTTTGTTTTGTAAAATTACTTTAATATTGAGTACTTGATTATAAAGAATATTACAGATCTTTTTGTCTCTTAGTATTCTTACTAGTAACAGAAACTCTATCGGATCAACATAGCGTCAGTGGAACATTGACATGTAGATAAACCTTACGATCTTTTTGCCAATGAGGAGTCATTTTCTTATGAATAACTCAAAACATTAAAAAAATTTATTAATGCTAAAACATTATAGTATTATATAAACATACAGTATTATTGTTCTATTTTATATCTCGATTTTAATTTATATATATTCTCTTTCATAATTTCATTTTGTATAATTTTCCTATTAAAAGCACTCTTAACTTTTACTTTCGAAAAAAGAAAACATCACTTGTGCTCTCTGCCTTCTCATCCTCTCATATTATAATACAAAAAATCTCACCTTCTAAATATTAAAATGTAACCGGATTTTTCATTAATAAGTGGTGAATGTTTTATTACCCCCTTACTTACATGAAAATATAAGAAATGGAAAATCGGAACGTAAACTAGTAATCATTTCTGTTAATTGTATGTATTTTTTTTTTTATAAAACAAATAACTTTAATCATACGAGGTTTTAAAGTAACTACGTAATCCGTGAATCTTTTCTGCTGAATAATATTCTGCGAATTTAAATTTAAAAGCGTTAGTCGGAGTTTGAAGAGGCTGATGCCCCCCTAAAGCTAGGTCAAAACCATCCCGTACCGTTGTGAAAACATTGGCTCTGTGTGTATCAACTTGAGTGAAAACATAGCCAGTTAAAGGCCTTGGCGAGCCCTACTACTGCCGGCAGGAAATACTGTTTAATAAGAACTGTCTGCCTCTCACCGCACCTGAATGCCATTGCTTTAGGATCTTGTGGTTGATCTAAATGTGGATAGAAACTGTTTAAATTCAGTATCACTAATGAATCTAAATACTAATATAAAACTTGAATCTGGTGCTTAAATGGTGGACCGAAAACAGGAAATAGTCAGATTGACAATTATATAAAGTTAGGATCGGAATAGATACCATGATGCATTGCTGCTAGAAATGTGAAAAAACTAGTTGAACTCTCATGTACTAGCTGAAGATGAATCGGCTAGGAGCTGAACTCAAAACACGCGTCTGTTGCTGCTTTAGATTCGTTGTAATCAAATTTTATTTAGATTTCTCATAATCATTCTCAGTTGCTGTTGTATACAATTTTATATTGGAAATAATTTATTGAATAAAAGCGAGGAAAGTAACGAATCCGGATACATTTAAATTTTATTGCAGCACACAAAAACAAATATTAAATTTTTTTTTGAATATTACATTAAATATAAATGGACAAATAAATATCCACTTGTGAAGATTGATTGTCTACCTCATGATGACGTCTATGCCAGTTTTTAATATTTACACTTGACACCTTTTCCAAACAAAAGTATGTTAAACAGTTTTCCATCCCAATGTCGAATTGTATAACATGAATTAATAATTGTTCCATTACATTTTGAAATTATATCTAATGCTTTTATGCAACCCTCATTTTAATCTAAAATACATCCCTTTTTATATATATATATATATATATATATATATATATATATATATATATATATATATATATATATAAATAAATAAATAAAAAATACATAAATATATAAGAAACATTTCAATAAATAATTGTTAACTAAATAGGCGTGTGTATATATATATATATATATATATATATATATATATATATATATATATATATATATATATATATATATATAATTATAATTGCGTATATATAAAAAACATAAATATAAAAGAAACATTTCAATAAATAATTGTTAACTAAATAGGCGTGTATATATATATATATATATATATATATATATAAAATAATTGCGTATATATAAAAAACATAAATATAAAAGAAACATTTCAATAAATAATTGTTAACTAAATAGGCGTGTATATATATATATATATATATATATATATATATACTTATAATTACGTTTAATACTAATTAACAATTGTTATTAAACTTGGTATTTGATATTCTATTTTCTCTTTATATTGTTTTCCATTCATCAGTTCAGTACTTTGACTAAAATGAGGTTCTGACTTGTCTAGGACCTTCCCAGTTTTATACTCTGTAGTAATATTTTATTATTTAGCTCGATATAAGAAATACGCCGGTTTAGTTAAAAATTATTTATTGAAATGTTTCTTTTATATTTATGTTTATCAGCCTACAGTTTTTGCAGTTTGGGTATTGTCACGAGCTTTCTATTACCTTCGCTATACCTAACATAGCTGACTCAATATGTTACGTCATTAAATAAGGGTCCAATATGTAACTGATTAATGAAGAAATTAACTTCTAAGTTACTTCTGGAGCTTTATATCAGACCGCATATTCTCACTTCCAGAAATGTTTAGATCCAGACGGAACTTAAAGGCAATATGCTTGGGTTGGACCGTCACCAAGTTTCCGCTCCAAATGTGACTACTCATTAGAGATTTATACGATTCTACTGTTCGAGATTTGATGCTCATTTGACGGTTATCATATTGGTTGTAGATACTACCCTTCATATAGATAGATACTAAATGAAAGCGAAATAAGGAAGTTCATATGGTTGGGTGGATCTAATACTTTTGCTATAGATGTATGGGTTATTCTCAAACCAGGAGCAACTTTCAGGGCCTGATTTTCCAAAATTGAATTGTTCCTTGGTGATAAACATTTCTTAAAATGTATAGTAGGGTTGTTTTACAGATTACACAGGCCAACGATGAAAAAACTTTTTTAATGAAAATACCTTATTCTTATGTTGTTTAGGTTGCTGAATCCAAATATGATGCTTAAAAAGTTGTATCACCCACCATTTATTCACATTTTATAGTTAAATTCATGAAATAAAGAAATATTTTTAGAATTTAACAGCTTTTTCATAGTTAAGATAACATGAAAAAATAGGTCTAATGAACAAAGATGATGTTGGCAGCACTGCTGAAACACATGCTAAACAGCTGATGTTTTGTTTATTTTCAACATAACCTCACTTTTACGTTTCCTGTACATGTGCTCAGTGCAATGTCTCATCGCGGCTGTAAAAACTCTGCTGACAGTTTTTGTTATATTTGTGGTGAGTTTGTTATTAAAAAGCACCAAAGAAACATTACAGACTTTGTGAAAAAGGTTTATCTAGCATACTTTGGAACCAAACTTGGAGACCAGGATAAACCTTGGGCACCGCATAAGGTATGTTATGTATGTGTTGAAGACCTCAGGAAATGGTCAAAAAAAGAGAAAAAACACTTTAAATTTGCTGTTCCCATGATATGGAGGGAACCAAAAAATCATTCCGATGACTGTTACTTTTGCAGTGTAGATATTACTGGTCATAACTCTAAGAACAAGAAGGTAATAAGCTACCCTAACCTTCCGTCCGCCATCCGACCAGTAGGGCACGGTGTAGATTTGCCAATCCCGGAACCACCAGAGGACTTAAATTCTATTGAAACAGAAGTATTTTCTGATGTACAGTCGGAGTTAGATGAACACGATGAAGAATTCCAATGTGTTACAGAAAATGTAGAGCCTAAATTGTTCACTCAGGTCGAGCTTAATGACTTAGTTAGGGATCTGGGCTTAACAAAAGAAAAAGCTGAACTGCTTGGCTCTAGGCTAAAAGAAAAGAACTTGCTGGCGGCTGGAACCAGCATTCATGTGTATAGGAAGAGAGAACAACAATTTTCGAAGTATTTTGAACAAGAGGGTGATTTGGTGTACTGCTCAGACATTCATGGTTTAATGAATGAGTTTGGAATTGAATACAAAACAGAAGATTGGAGGTTGTTTATTGATTCATCCAAAAATAGTTTGAAGGCAGTTTTAGCACACAACGGTAACATGTATGCCTCTGTACCTGTCGGTCATTCTGTACATATGAAAGAGAGTTACGAAAATCTAGAAATAGTGTTAAATAAAATAGGTTATTCTGCACACGGTTGGATGATATGTGGTGATTTGAAAGTTACGTGCATGCTCCTTGGTCAGCAAGGGGGTTTTACCAAATTTCCATGTTTCTTGTGTGAATGGGACAGTAGAGCTCGGAATCAACATTGGTGCAGAAAGAACTGGCCTGCTAGGGAGTCTTTAAAGCCTGGCGAGAAGAACATTTTACGCAAAAACCTTGTAGATCCAAAAAACGTGCTCCTACCACCACTACATATTAAGTTAGGTCTCATGAAACAGTTTGTAAAGGCTTTGCCTAAAGATGGGCTTTGTTTCAAATATCTCTGTCAGAAGTTTCCACACCTTTCAGAAGCTAAACTGAAAGAAGGCGTCCTTACCGGGCCTGATATTAGAAAAATGATGTTTGACGTTAACTTTGAATCCACAATGACCTCAAATGAAAAGGAAGCATGGGTTTCATTCAAGCAAGTTGTCACCAAGTTTTTGGGAAATGAAAAAGACCCAGAATATAAGGCTATTGTTGCTAACATGTTAAAAAAATTTGAACAGTTAGGATGTTTGATGAGCCTGAAAGTTCACTTTTTGAGCAGCCACCTCGATTACTTCCCGGAAAATTTAGGAGATGTTAGTGAGGAGCAAGGTGAGCGTTTTCACCAGGACGTTAAAGTGATGGAAAAACGTTACCAGGGCCGCTGGAATACCAACATGATGGGGGATTACTGTTGGTCACTTCACCGGGAAGTTCAGCAAGCTATTCATCGCAGGAAAAGCTACACAAGAAGCTTCAAGGAAAAAAGGGAAAGAAAATATAAACCAATTCCAGTTGACAAGTGAACCTTGTATCATCACATAAAATTACTATTCCAAGTATTTTACTGTAAATACAAACCATTTTTACGATTCTACAGTGTTTCATTGATTTCCCTATATACTGTAAATGGGTATTAGACTATATAATAAAATACATTTTGCTTGGAAACTAAGGGTGATACATAAAAACTACGAGCAGATTTGGATTCAGCACATAAAAATCTATCAAGATCAGCTATTAAAATTAAAAAAGTTTTCAAAAAGGTTTTTTTTGTTGGCCTGTGTTATTTTAGCTTGTAGCAAAATATGAACAGCATTTTAAAATAAAAATTAAAGGTTTTATGACCAAGACTCCGTAAACTGTCCCTCTTTGGTAATCGACATTCTGCAAATAAATTTAGCATAACATTGAACTGAAGCGATTTTAAACTTTTAAGGTTTAGCAATATAAATTTATCATTGGAATGTGTTTGTTTTAATTGTGCTGATGTAACACCTAAATAGCGGGATTTAAGTGAAATTTCTAAGTAAACAGAATATATTTAATACAAACGGAAATATTGAATATCCTGAGAATGTTAAGGATATTAATAACACTAAGTCATTAATATTTTATATAATTAAATAACATAGACTTTCGATTATTTTTCGTTTTCGCCACCATCCTTTGATGGTCCGCGGGAATTGTTGGGCCTGCCAATGTGTCTCGCAAGCCAATAAGTTTGTGGAGTTTACCATAGATTATGTATGATGCCATAAATTAACCTGTTCTAATCCGGTATATGCATAATGCTTAGAATAACCCACCAAGATGTGTATATGTATGTGATAGAATTGGTAGAGGATAGATAGGGTTTGTGACTTAGCCGAGAGTTAGCGGTTGGACTACCCCAAGTGACGCGAAGTAACGGGACCATATCTACAGATTCCGGGCATTCCTCAGGAGTCACCTGCCGCTGGGGCTGTATTTTATCTTACAGGAACCGTACAAGAGTTAGTACAACCGTTGTAGAAAGTCATTGGTGGGTCTGAGTTAAATGTCATTCTAATGCAGTACTAATGAAATATCGTTTTGTAATTAAATCAAATCTGTGTAGGAACATTTCTTACTAATATTTTTCTAATGCTAGCCGACCATAGATTTAATTCTTTGTTAGTGCGGAAAGATTTAATGTAATTTTATTGCTGTATTATCCTTTACCTTTATTGTATTGACTAGCCTTATTGTATCTGACGTTCTGTTCCTTATACATGTTGTTAACTTGCAAAAGTTCCTTCTGCCATTTAGTTTTGCGATGCTGGATGTAGATTCTAGATCCTTGGCGAAGAGATGAAGGGGTTGAACGGATTGGCGATGTGGGTTAGGGGAAGGGAAGAAGGAGAAAGCAGCTTTCCCTCGACGTCCTTGCCCGGGTCAGAGCAAGGACGCCGCGGTGGGGATACCTCTCCTATCCCCTCTTCCTCTTGTTGCATCCCTGCAATCCTCCGGGTGTATCCTGTCCGGTTGTTGATTAGCCATTTCTTACTTCCGCCATTTGTCTTTCTCCTAGTTCCAGTCTGGATCAAATCTTTTCACATTTTTTATTTGCTATTTTATAAAAAAAATTTATCTTCAGTACCGCAGTTTGTTGTTTCGTGTTTAGTCACAAGTTTTAACTTTTTGTACTTGTCCTTTTTAATATTCTCTAAAAGTACTAATAATCGTATAATCGTGAGCTTTAGAATGGGAAATGTGTATATTTCAGTAATCATTTCATTGAACGTTTCAACAAACATATATCATCTATAATTCCAAATGTTATTTGAACCGTTGTGTTAGTTTGAAAGGAGCGGAGTGAGATTTAGGACCCCCTGGTGCTCAACCAACCCCTATAAGGAAGGTTTTCTGAACCCAAGACCCTTTATGAGTTGTAGTGATAACAATTTATATATATATATATATATATATATATATATATATATATATATATATATAAACTCATATTAAGAGAGTAACTCCCGTTTTTCCATTATTATTATTATTATTCAAATCACTCTTTATAGCATTCTTGCATTTCAAACTTTTATCCCACGTTTTTCTTTCTTTCTCTAACCGCGGTTGTATTAAGTTATAATTCACAAGTTCTTACTACACAATTTTGTACATTTTTTTCGTACACGGTTTAAAACAGATTACTGCAGATTTTTGCTGTTTGTTTTTTATGGTATGCTTATTGTAATAGAGAGATGAATAGTATTTTTTTTAATCGTTACATTTCTCGTCTTCATTGGCAAAAAAATAAGTTTTGGTCTGACTAGAAATTTGGCATATGTAAAAATAAAGCAACTTAAATTATATCTTAGATATTCTGCAATTTTTTGTCATCACAACCCATTACACCATTACATAATTAGTGAGAAAAGTAATTTAAAAATCGTGAACTTGTCATCAAATGAGATTGCTGGTACTGTGAAATAAATAAATTGATTCCAAATTGTATTAAAAAAAAGGTTATTACAAATTTTATATATTATAAATCAGGTAATTACAAAAAATAATATGAATTTTTGAGTACGTATTAGAAGCACTTTTCTTGTAGTTATTTTACTTTAGATTAGATTTCTAACTCGTCAATCGGCCGCCATTTTAAAAGTGAAATGGCGGATGATAATACTGAGTCCGAGTTTCATTGGTGTCTGGGACCTAATATCCAGAATATCGGAAAAATATATTATAAAGGAGAATAAGGAAAATTGAATTATTAGTTAATATGTATTAATAAATACTCTGCTTAAAATTACAGAATATTAGTCATTTTCCGATTTCGGTTTCGTTCAAGAAATCACAACAAAATTATAAGAAATGTAATAACAACTTATTTACAGGCGATATTACCAAGTTGATGCTATGCTTAGGTTTTTAGGAATAGCTTGTTGAAATATTTTTGAAAAATTAAGGTGCTATCTAAGGTTACGGGATGTATTAAGGTCCGAATTTGCTAATTAATTAATAACTAATTCATCTAGGATGTTTTATGTAAATGTTTAAGCTCTTCTTCAGAGGGAAATTGGGCCTAAGTGTAGGATTGCTATCGTTTTCATCTTATTAAATACATGCAATGAATCTGTATGAGGCTCTTCATTTGGTATAATTTGTGTAACGCTCAATGATATTCGGGAATTTCGAGAAATATCAAACATAAAGGGTTATAAATCATCCCAGCATTATTTTAATATTCCCTTTAAAAGGACTAATTAAAATGTAACCCCTACCCGTGGAATGCTGTGGCATTTTCTTTTTAAAGAGCCTATCTATTCATACTGAGAGCTCTTAAGACTTATTCGTCTCTACGTCGTACGCAAGCTATTTTTTTTTTTTTTTCTATTCCATATTTCGATTCTAGGTATACTTAGAAAACGAAATTGTCCCTTTATTTATTAAAAAAAGAAACTTTTTTGAGAAGGACTAGAGTTTATTATAAGAAAGAACACTCAATTATTTTGTGATCACTCATTTTTAAGTACAAATATTTTATTAAATATGTGTATAAAATGTATGTAACCCCTTTATACATAAAAAGTGGGTACTCTTAATAGGGGGAAAACCTAGTGGTTATGCGTGATCTCAGACAAATCACCTTCCTGCACAACCGTTGTATTGTCCTAGAAACAGTACTGTCTCTGCCATACATTGAACCCTAAATCCATCATGGGTGGCTGTAGTGGTACAGGTTATTTTAAAAATATATATGTTTAAAGTTGTATCATGACTGCTGTGCATCCCTTCAATATTGATCTATATTTCTATTCTAAAATATTTTATATGCATCAGACAACTCCGCCTGTAAAAAAAGTCACTTGTACCAGTTGACTTTTACGTCGTTAGCCTATACGAATCTTGGGCCGTTGATGCATCTTAATAATCGATATGAGCCATAATCGATAACATGGATCGATCTATACAGGTGCACAGTGATGATGTGATTTGGTGCACCCATGGCTAAGTTGATGTGCTAAGCCGCCAAGTATATGTAAAAAGGTGAGGTGAGTGAAATCGATGAGAGGCGACGGCGCCGGGTCAGTCGGCCCCGTCCTTCGGCTAGGCACGGAGGTCTCTCGATAGGTTTGTCTCTCACTATATCATGATTACTTTACTATCTTACTGTATCTTATATAGTATCTTTTATATTTAAGAACTCGATGTCGATTGTCGATGTGGATGGAATAATTTCAACCGACAGTTTTTTTGTGATTTGACTAATAATTAGGATACGGTGGCAATGATACAGTACTCTTATCGAAACCGTAATCACGTTTCAGTTATCCTTGTTTATTTATCTATTAAAATAGGGTTTACTTAATTTTTATAAAACATTTTCATGTTATTTATTCTTTTGTACCAGTACTACACAATTCAAAGAATTAATGCGTTTTTTCTTATTATCAACCTTAAATTTTAATATTCTTTTGGTGCAAATTTGATTGTGTTGTTATTGTTGATAATTAGGTGATTTTAGTCAGATGGCAGCTTCCTTTTGTCATTTCAACTATTTCTTCTCTAATGATAAGTGATAATGATAACAATTATTAGTTTACTGTAAAAGTATCAAAGAGGAGAAAATGGCCCGTGCTATTATATAGTGATCAACTACTTATTATAAAATAACATTTCTACCCGCATTATAGGTCTTCATCGGGGCTTTGTGGTCAAAAGTGGTAGTACTTACTGCTTTGTCGAAGTGTTGCTTTCTAATAAATAAATGTTCACTATTTAACGACTTATTTAACTTCCACCCAGATCATTTCTTCATTATGATATTCATTTATATGAAATTAGTTTTCCCTAAAATATAAATTATTGGCAGTTTTATGTTTTTTTCTAACGTTTCTGTTATTAAACCAACAAATTAGTACATTGTGGATTGTTCCTAATAAAATTTACAGATCAATTTTCCGTCATCGTATAAAGATGGTGACCCTTTTATAAGTTCTCAAATTTTAATCTAAATCTGTGCAGAAGTATTTCATCATTTAGTGTTGTGGCTTGCTACATTTTCCTTCTCCAAAGGCCACGATGGGGGGTAATATAGTTTTGATTGCAACGTTAGCTGTTATATTACAAAAAAAAATCATAATTTTTTTTATTGTATATTAATACTAACCGATCTCATACTCCTCATTGTTTGGAATTTAACGTTTTTTCGAAAGTACCAATTAAAATAGTCCATATTTAGTTATTGAAACTTACTTAAAATTTGTAACATTTCTCATTATTTAAATAAGTAATTTTTTTTAAACCTATTGTAATGTATTTAGAAATTTGGACCTTAAATTAAATTTAGTAAAGTATGCATCGTAAATGTGTTTTTTTTTTTGTTTTTTTTACAAACTAAATACTAATATCATAACTAAATACTATCATAATTATTTTACTTTAGGTTGGCTTTTCCTCACCTTAAATATATATTTGAGGCTTTAATATGGCACAGTGTTAAACCGTTCCCGACATTATCTACTATATCAGTTGATTTTACCATGATAACAAATTAGGCAAACACTCTTTATTGAAATTAGTATTGATAGGTTAGCATTTGTTATCGGATTCATTCTATGAAGTTGTAGCGATCGGTTGTGAGTTCTACTTACCCAAATTACGTTGGCACATCATGAAGGATATCTTCTTCGATTTACAGTTCTTGAAGAAACTTTCATGCAATTTGTCAATGAGGGTGCAGTTAGTATAGAAAATCAATAAACAGCTGGATGGAGTGGGGGATGTTTGCGTGGTCTTCTTGTTTAACCACAATTTCTGCCATTGACGATTAAATTTTTCCCACTGTTCTCGGAACAATATGACCCAGCCCGCTGTCTAGTTGCCCTCTCTGTCTGATTCGATGATTATATATGAGTATAACCTGTACTCGATAAATATTTATTTGTATAACCTGTACCAAAACCCAGGAAGGGTCTGGGGCTCAGTACGTGGTAGAGACAGTCGGTTTCCAGGACAATGGTTGCGCAAGGAGATGATAATATATATTAATAAAGATCATTATATAGTAATGTTTCTAGTCAGCAGCGGTAAGGAAACACGTGCGAGAGTTCCTTAAAATATCGTTAGGTGAAAAGTCAAATAAAAAAGACAATCTTCATTGTAACTCCATTGTAACTAAGTCATCGTTTATTTATTTATTTTTTATTTCAAGTTTTAAGTTAACTTTTAAAATATTCTAATTTTTCTTAAAATTGGCGACATAGATATCCGTTTTCGAATTGTTTGAAAAGTAAAAAAAAAAAATGTCAATAGACTTTTCTTTGTTTCATACCCAAAATATTTTTGAAAATGTTGGCCCCATTACTGAACTTCTTTACTTAGTAACTGTATTAAAGTAATGATGAAAGGTCTATACGCTTAAATGTACAGTACAGCCTTTGCTAGCAATAGTTCGAGGAACTAACTAGTGGCGATAAGAAATTCAAGTTTAACGGTTTAAAAGTATACAATAACTTATTTGGCAATCGTTCAAATGTTTTTTAAAGCAATGAAATGTGTGTCTATTAGTTCTAGGTTTGCAGATTGTATTTCAATAAACTTAAAATTTTAATTTGTTGTGTTAACATGTAGAAAGAAGGTATGTTAACGGTAATTCATTTCACAGGAAATCCTAATAAACGGGTTTCTTTTAATTAGTTAAAAAAAATAGAATTTAAGTAAACTCCTAAATCATTCTTTGTTCGGTCGATATATTTGATTGTTTTGTATAATTTGTATTTATTATTTTATTTTTTTGTTTTTACCGACTGGCATAATTCCATTTTTTATTTTATATTTGCTTACCCATACGTAAAGCGCATTGATTTGCGGGATTACTTGCTTACTGCTTAAATAATTGTTTTTTGTATTAATCTATTAGCATTTTCCCCCAATGTATCAAATAAAATTAGCCCCAAAACATATTCAAATATAAAACAATTTAAACTTAATTTAGAATTTAGCAGTTTTATATCAATAGAAATAACATTAAATTTTAAATTAATAGCTGATCACCCGGAGTGAGTCTTTTACTTAAATATTTCAAATCCTGCTACAGATTAATGGCACAGAAACAGTGTTAAAAATTATTATCGAATTTTTTCTTTTGTTTTCGTACTTTTTTTTTGCTGTTTTCTGCAGTTAGTGTTATCATAAATACTTAATACAATGTAAGCGAATATTATTATAATTTGAGTCAGAATCACTTTGCGTCATGTGCTTTCAACATTAGATTTTTTAAATTATTTATGTACTAAATTACTTATATTATTTATGAATTAAATTACTATATCGAGACCTAGACCGAATCCAGTTGCGGGAGGTCAGAAACTGGGTCGAGTCAATACTATGAGCTGGGGGATAGGCGTCTGTCTACACGTGCTTTATTCTCTCCTATCGTGTATCAGTCCCTTCATTTATCTTGAATTGTATCCAGTAAATTTTAATTGTAACATTGGTATTGGTAGGTTAGCATTTGTTATCGGATCGGTTCATTTTATGAAGCTGTTGCGCTCGGTTGTGAGTTCTACTTACCCAAATTACGTTGGCACATCATGAAGGATATCTTCTTCGATCTACAGTTCTTGAAGCAACTTTCATGCAATTTGTCAATGAGGGTGCAGTTAGTATAGAAAATCAATAAACAGCTGGATGGAGTGGTGGAGGATGGAATTTCGGTGGAGTGGAGGACTTAATTTGTTTGTGTCTGTTTTTAAAATTACTATGATACGTTTATTGCCCTTGTTCATGCGCTGAAAAAAAAGTTTCTAGTTTCTCGAGAAAAAATTAAATGGATAAATGGTTGGATGTGGCCTGGCTCTGATCCAAATTGGTCACTTGGCCATCCATCTGAGTGTATATGAGTTAAATATAATTGATTTAATTATGAATAATATATCCATCATTGCGATTCGACATTTCCTTTATTTTTTCTGATATATATATATATATATATATATATATATATATATATATATATATATATATTCAAAATCGGTTCTTGATTTAGTTTTGTAATTTACGAATTATATTTTAATTGGTTAAAGACTTATCGAGCTTGGTGAGATTTGTAGTACTGTAGACAAATGACAAAAAATACTAAATTCCTCATTTTTCTCTTTGTAAGACTGCAAGTTTTAAATAAAATTTTATTTGATTTTCGACTTATTAAATTATGCCATCTCTGGTTTCTCATTAGGTAAAAGTGGTAATCTATAACGAAACGTGTTAAAAAGAGAAACAGAAGACTGATTTTAAAAAGATTTGAAATCAGGGGTGAAACCTTATAGTACAGAAGTATATAATCCTATTTACAATAGATAAAAGCAGAGTATTCGATACAGGTAAAATGCTCCTGTGCTTTTTAAATATATAAATATGTAGTCGTATGTAACCATTTCGTAGTTAAACAATTTGCCATATCTTAGTTGCTATGGTCAGTCGGTCCTGGGAATGGTGAATGAAAAATAAAGTTAAAAATTATTTATAACTTACTATACACAAAAACTATGATCAGTGTTATTAATTACCCAGTATTAAAATTTTAATGATTGGGGGATATTTTTTGTTTCGTGTTTAAAACTGTAAAATGATTAGATAATACAGTTTGGTTGTGCGGAACAGTTTCATCATGACTTGCAGTGAGTCTCGTGTGCCGCGGCATCCCGGTGTCAATACGCGATGCATACTTGCACGAGTTTTAATTCGATATGTCGTAACCTTGACGTACTTATATTTTTGCGCTTCTCTCCTTACTTGTCCGTTTATTTTTTCGTTAGTAAATGATAGGTTCCGTGAGCGTGAGCCGGAGATCTTACGAGGTGGTGTGGTAAGTTATCATTCGAATAGAGGGCGATTATTGTTGAATAAGGAATGCGCTTTTATTGGGCAGTGTTTCTGTACAAGTTGTTGCATGTATCCATTTCTTTTTAAAATACGTGAATGTGAAATGAGTTGGCAGTTAACTTACAAGTGAAAAGACATCAACCTGAGTACTAAGTGAGCAAATGAGCTACTGAGTGATTCCAGTTTACACAATTACTGCTCTTTTCGTGGAAACTTTTAGCTGTTAACACGCAAAACAGATTTAACACTATTTCATCTAAGCCTTATTACCTAACATTATTGTTTTATACATCTATTTTTTAAAAATGGAGTCTTGCAGGACGTAAATTAGTGATGCACCTGATCATCAAAAAGCCTTTAGTTTTGAAGTTGTTCCCATAAGTAGGTGAATACTTCAATTTAGGTCCAAAACTTAACTTAAAGAAATTGATCTTAGAATATTATAATTGATTTCTAAGTTAGACAATTCAATTCAAGACTTACAATTCATCCTGCTTTTCTATTTTATTGAATGGTGGTCTTTCAACTTAAGGGGAGGTTGCTAATGTTATTTTAAATACAGCATTCCATAAATTATTATACATTCCATAATGTGAATAAGCCGACTAATTTAATATAATAATAATGAGAAAAATGCAGATGTGGTATTTTTGTGTGAAGTTCTTCTCAGTAAACGCATTGTAACAGCCCAAAATATATTACTATTTTAAATAAAAAGATACATTATAAATGTAATCAGAAGAACAGATGTGTTAATTGTTGGTGATACTTTTTCCTTGACTTGAACAATTTTAAATCTTTTATTTAAATTTATGGATTTACTGGAGAATGTTGCGCCTCCATATTCTCTAAGGCTTATTACCATAATGTTTTACTTAGCCTTTCTATTTTTAAACTTTTTTCTATTATTTCTAAACTTTTAATGGTGCTTTCTGAACCATCATTCATTTTATAAATTATTAGCCATGACAGTTTCGGCAAACAATGTTTCTTAATAGTATCTTGTATAATATCTTGTTTTTAATGTGTGTGTACATATAAATATATGTATTGGATGGATCCAAAGTGTGATTTTTTCTGTAGTGTGAATTGTTTTCAAATATCTCTAGTTTTCTTTGCCTTATCTTTGGTAAAGAATAGTGAATATGTCAAATGATGTGGCATATTTTTGTTTTTATTTCACTCAAATTGACTGAGGCAAACCTTTCACACAAAGGGACACATTTCTCAAATGAATAGTGTCTGATGATGAAAAGTCGATCAACTATGACAATGTAGTCTGCTGCAGTTGGTAGGCAAGTGCTGACGAATGCGAAAAAGATTTTGCTCTCCATATAACATTGATGGCCATTGAACATTGATGGTAGGATTATTGTGGTGGTCTGCTGTTTTACTAGCAGTAGAATACAATTCGAAAATAACTAGTATGTAGCTAATTGAATTAGACCAAAAATTGTTACAGAAATGTCCAGAACGTATTACTTGCAAAGATGTTCTATTCCACCAAAACACCAGACCACACTTAGTTATAAGAAAACATCAAACTTGGCTGGGGTATTTTATTATCCAGACCATATTCTGTGTACCTTACAACACTTATTCCCTCCGAAACAGTAAATTATTCACTGATGGGATATGTGTTACGAGACCGGAATAATGCAATTGTTATAAAAATGGCAAAAGGTCATTATTAAAAACCTCGAATAAATTACTTAATACTATACTTAGCTCTACAGCTAGGGGTGGCCTTGGCTTCTGAACATTAATCCTCCAGATATTTCTGTCCTTATTATTTCCCTTCCATTTTGCTCCTCACTCCCAAATGTTTGAAGTCATCCTCCACATCATCCAACCATCTCCTAGGTCTTCCTCTTTTTCTGTTCCCATAAATTCGGCTTTGTAGCATATTATTTAAAACATTCTATTAGCCAACATTCTTGGAATATGCCCAAACCATTCAATTTGGTCGTTTTTTAAAAATATCACAATTTCAGCATACTTTCATTTTGTTGGTGGTAACATGAAGAAATGATTGAATAAAATGTATTCCTTTTATAAAAAAAAAAAACTTGTTTTATTTCACATTTTATAAAACTAAAAAACTTATGCATCCATTATATATATATATATATATATATATATATATATATATATATATATATATATATATATATATATATATATATACATACACTCACATACATAGATGTGTATGATGTCTGGAAATAATAATTATAAACATGAAATTAATTAACATTTTTTTATGAACTACTAATATGGTTAATGAAAAACCAATGATTCTTAATTTCCTTCAATCAGTGCCAACTATAAATATTCTAATTTCGATTATGTTTATTGATCCAAATCGATTCATATTCTTTTCTCAACAGTTTTCTGTAGGGTTGATATAAGTTTGCCCAAATGGGAGAACATTTGTCTCTAGTGTGATCCTAATTTTTGCAGAAAAGCTTGAGTGTTTTTTATATGGGTTAGATAAATGGTGTAGAAGGCCCCGTCCCATTGAGAGATTACGGGTAGATATTCATATTATATCAAGTTATATGTATGCGGTATGGTGAGGGGATCTGGCAGGTGACGGTGGCAGTGATGGTCTCAAGGAAACCACAGGCCCACGGGGTGGCCAAGGAATGCCGCCTTCAGATCTACCCAGGCTTCGGCCTCGCTATTCTGACAGCCACAATAAGGGGTAAGCTAGGATACCCTAGGCTAATTGCAGTTAGTACCATTTACCTCCTTTAGAAACGTTAGCACTTTCTGCCGTAGCTTCTTGCATGGCTTTCTTCCCACTTAGCAAGTAGAGGCATGGTTGTCCTCTTTAGTATTCAATTGAGGCATATATAAGTTTAAAATCAACCAATTCATTTTATGCTCTCATACATTTTCCTTATTCAGATAAGTTGACAAATTTCCGTATGTTACATATTTATATTTGATGTCTATTGGTGTTTATAATAATGTTGTTATTACAGGAATAAAACTTTAGTTATTTTTATTAATTCTTCCTAAATAGTAAATATATATTTATTTATAAAAAATGCTCAAGAAAAAGAAATATTTTTTCCTCAATTTCTTAAGTAGTTTCTTTCAATTTCTTAAGAGTTATTAGTAAATTAATGAACAAATCATGTTTCCCATCAGTCTTTTATTGATTTATTAAAAAAAAAATCAATATATGAAATATAGATAAATGGGCACCCGTGCGATGTTAATCTGCCATATTTGGACTTGGGCTAACTAAACATCTGAAACAAACCAGAGATTAAAAAGGGCACTACATTTGATACTAGGAAGAAAAGGAGAAAATCTTTTTTGAGAAGGAAGCCCTTCTCTTTTGAAATATTGAAAGAACTTAAGATATAATTAGCCCATGAAGCCTACCAATCCAATCAATTTTAATCTTACTACCAATGAATTACTTGAAAATGTCTAGCCTTTATCAGGCTGATTTTGTTTATTTATTTTTAAATACTACTATGCCTGTGTTGTTTAGGCCAGTGAAGTGGTATGGTAAGAATTACTGTCCATCCAGGTACTAAGGCTTTATGAGCAAATATGAATTGTTAAAAAAATAAATGTAAATACGTACATACATTCATTAAAAGTAATAAAGTAAGATATTATTTAAATTTGTGGAATATAATGGGCCAAATAGGTAATGAACTAGATGTCATTTTATATCAAATTGACTGAAAGCTTTTTAAGGTCCATTGCTTCTCTCTTCTCTCTTCTTAAGCAAAGTATAACAAGCATAATGTAATCATGTATTGTTGGCATGTTACAAAGTGTTTGTGTGTGTGTATATATATGATTTTGAATTATTTTTTTTATGATGGAATAACATGAAATCTGGTCTCAAATATCGATTTGGTTACTTATTCTCTAATTCTCTAATTTTTACTATTAATTTTATTTGTTTACCAAATTGTATGCTTTTAATTATCCATCTAATCTAAGTTGAAAGATATGCTAATACATTCAAAACAATGATTTAAGTAGTTTTAATTATTATTTAATATGATCAATTGAAGTTAAAAGTAAAAGAAAGGAACAGGGATCTGGAGGTTTTTTCTCAAACTTAACCATAATTATAGTTATGGTTAGTTAGAACTTCATTGTTTATAGTGATTCAAATCATGCAGATATTTTCTATTTTCTAGATTATTTTCAGTTAAATATTAGTTGAAAATAGTCTTGCATGACTTCATAAAAACCTATAAGCAACCGATTTATGACTTTCTATATGAATTCCAAAAGTTATTTTTGCCTTAAACCTGAGGTAAGCCTTAAGCTAAGGATAGTACTGTTCCTACCAAAGAAAGAGTAGGCCACCTTCAAAACCTAGAAGTACCTAGACGGTTATTAATCATCTGCATGCCAATTCGCATCTCCTTATCTAAAGTTGATTATTCATTAGTGATTATTACTGAAATAATGTTCCAAGTTTAACATCTGAATAAAGACAAATTAATTAATGATATGATTATTTGTCTTTTATATTTTCATTCAAGTCAAAGCATAATGCCTCTTATAACGAGAAAAAGATTTACCAGTATTTTAGATTGCTAATTAGTACTTTAAATGTATTCACCAAAATATTATGAGCCACTGTATTATACAACTGTGTCTTAATAGTTGTGTTTGTGTACAAATATTTATCATTTTATATGATTTAATTTTGGACATGATGAATATAAATATACTGATTTGTTGAATTTAAAAACTTAATTAAAAAATCTGGGTTTCACATTTTTGGTTGGGGTTTCTTTAATTATTTTTTTTTTTTTAATCCTTTGCTATATATTTTACTAGGTTTTTTATTTTATTTCGCTACATACTTTGCATCATTTGATTTATCTGCCGATTACAAATATTGACTTATACATTTTGTGTAAAAAAACTTGTAAGTTTAGAGAAAGTGTAAAGAAACTTAGGGAATGAGGGCAAATGGATTTCAGAATAATGTTAAATCTATAGATTCTACATTATTCTTGTTTATTGTTTTGTACTAGTGTTAAAGCTTACTTTTTATTCTTGTGTCAAAAGAGTAACTCAGTTGTACTCAAATCGGTTATTAAAGAAATTCTTTTCTGAGCTGAAAATTATGATTTCAGATTTTCATTTTAAATTGAACTTTCAAAATTATTTATATCAAATAAAAAAAGAACCATGTATCTTTTTGTCACTTGTTTGTGAGCATGTGTGCATGTTTTATGTATTGATGTCTTATGGTAGTACTTTACAACTCAATGTATTTCAATGTGTAGATCACAATTTATTTTTTTTTAGGTAATTTTCTTGATCTATTCAGTATTCCAAATTATGTCGTTATTACATTACATTTAGTTTGTTTTACCCATATTCAGTTTAATCTAAGAAATGCTATATTATTATAGGGACCGACGGTGGCGGAGGTGCTTTCCCTGGAGGATCCATGAGGATCTGCCCCAGTGGACAGACCCAACCACAACCGGACCCCAAGCAGCAACAACAAACCCAATCGATGCAAGGTAAGAAGCTACGATTTAAATGATATTGTTAAGTCAGTATGTAGTTTTTTAAAAGTTATGTAATACAGCACTGTAAAAGAAAACATCAAGTTAACTAAAATAATAGTAAATAGTATCGCCAATTTTTTTTTTTTTTTTAATCTTATTGATAAAAGCTGTTATTTAAAAGAAAATGTCAATTAAGTAGTTTATTCAAGTTTATAGAATTTTATCATTTGTTGGTTTCACCTGAATCAGATTTAATGTTATTTAAAATCAGTCGTTACAAGTAGTCGGCTGACATTAATATTTGATAGTAGTTCTATTGTTATGATAATACTTTTAAAAACATGTCTTGATTATTTCTTAAACTGGAAGCTTGTGATATTAATATTTGATGAGGGTATTAATAGTCAACATTTTTCTTATTGTTTGCTTAAAAAGTTAAAATACCATTGTGACTATATTTGTTTTAAAATTTTGATTAATATTTATTTCAGGTGGAATGCCAGGACCTATTAACTACTCTCAGCAATCTCGACCGAACGTAAGTTTATTTAAGATATTTATGATAGGTTAGTTCTGCATATCAAAATTCTAGCAAATATCGATATTCCATGGACCTGAAGGGTCTTCTAAAAAGTGTTTGTTTAATTATAACTCAGTGGTTATAATAACCATAATGCCTTATAGTTAAGGCAATACTTTTGTTGTTAAGGTATACATTATTTTGTAAAACTTATTTTTTTAAATATGTATATTATTGGAAAATTTTTATTATAATAGAAATGAATTTACCGTTGTCTAAATGGTCTTACCACTTTTATGTATTTCTTTCTTGCTTGGTGAAAGATCATTGTATTATTCTTAAAAACCAGTTGTAGTCGTGTAATGACTATAGTTACACTATAATTTTGGTTTTGTTTTTTCCACTGTTACAAAGCAATTAATTTTTCAGTAAAATTAATTTGTAGGCCCCAATTTAATTTAAATGGTATTATGATCAACAATAATTTCCCTTGTATTCATCTCGCTAATAAACCCTATCAACCCAGATCTTGATGGTTATATATAACAGATTCATTTCATTCAATGTTTCCAGTATGCTTTAGTACATTTACCTTACCTTCATGTATTGATGAGACAGTTACTTCACTTATACTTCTTTGTTGCAATTCGGCATTTTGTACCATTTTGAAAGCTCTATTGCTCACCTTACTAATCTTACTAATATTATAAATGTGAAAGTTTGTATGTTTGGCTCTCTTTCAAGCAAAAACTACTGAACGGATTTGGATGAAACTTTACAGTAATATATATTCATATATATTACATCAGAATAACACATAGGCTACAGCAAGAGCGGATTTTGGGGGGGCGCGGGTACACACACCCCCTCCCTCCCCCCTCCGCCAGGTTTTTAGGTACTGTGGAGAATCCATTATAGCATCTTGAAATTTGTAGATAGGTTCTTTGTATAGTTTAAGAAAGAAATTTGGATAATTCCACCCCAAGGGTTTCTCCTTTAATATAATAGGGGTTCAAAGGTTGTATAGAATCCGTCAGTTTTGAATGTACGAGTAACTTATATTTTTAAAAGATAATTAAATTATGTATTTAAAATGATCTTTCACGAAACTTTATGTGGCAGACCAAATTCTACACGAGCGAAGCCGCGGGCATAAGCTTGTTCTTCTATACTTAATACTTCATTTTAAATTTCCCATTAAAAAATATAACCTGTACGCACCATAATTGATAGTTGAGTGTCTTAGTTTCAAAGCCAATGGCTGTGCAGTTATCACACGTTGCTACGGTTTTCCCCAATTCAGGATTTCCCATAGCTGACAACAGAATAAATAATTTATACCTTTCAATAGAAACTGTCCTACAAACTGAGTTACCCCACCCCCTTTAATAAAAAAATTTATCATGTTTAAATGATAGTTCTAAATGCTTTTCAATTATTTTGAGCTTTACAACCATCATGAGTATTTTATTGGCTTAAGAAACTTTAAACATGCAGAAAATTTTCTACTGACATTGATATCGATAATAACTGAAAACCATTTAGGTATTTTTCTGTTGCTCTGATTGCTACTTCATTTTTGGAATACAATGTTAAGTAACCTTGTTTCTTTTATTACATATCGTCGCTGTCAAAACAATACCACATATCTACAACTTTTTATGAAAATGAGTCAGTAACGGTAACACATTCTACAGGTTGAATTACACGCTAGGCAAGGCATATATTAAGGTCAGCAACATGGCAGAGTATGATTTGTTGATACTTCTCTTCAATAGTTCTGAAAAAAAAATTGCCAAGTCTACAGTCGTAAAAAAATTGGCGCGTTTTTTTCCTCCTGTAAAATCGCCCAAAGTGTACATAGGCGGTATTGCTTTGAAAGCGAGGATATGCAAGTACTATTTACAGTGGTGTAGCTTGGTCAAGTGGCTTCCAGGGTAAATTCAAAACAGGCATCCTCTCTCCCAGAACCTGGATTGCTTGTAAGAGACTGTGCAATTTGCTTTTATTTGCAGAATTTAGAGAGGAATCAATTTTTAGTGCACACTTTTTTATTATTTTATTTTAGACTTAGTAATAATTATTATTTTATGTCATTTGATAGTTTTGATCTCAATTCAGTCAAAAAAATGAGTAAATGTTATATGAATATATTTATTTCAAAATATATCATCTGAAGTACAGTTAGTGCTTTTATTGGAGAGGGAGATAAAAGAAAAAAACAAAATTAAGATTTGTTCCTAGTCTGTCATAATTCATAGTTTTTCCACATTTCTATTACACAGTTATATGCTTTGAGAGAAATTGAGTACCAGAAATATTGAATCAGTGGCATTTATTCCAAAAAACTAATTATTGGTATTTTCTTAATACTAAGATTACTTACTCATTTTATTCTAGCTGCACCTCTGACTGCTCTATAATAACCAAAAAATTCTTTCCATTTTTAAATTTTATTTCGTGAGATAATTATCTCACGATGAGCGAAAGCTTGGCAAACAAAACCAACACCACACGGTCCATCCCGGAAAAAGATTATATGGACGATACCGCAGACCGTGGAAGCCTACGTGAACAGATAATTATCTATTTTTAACAATGCTCTGTTTTTGTATCTTTAGAACTGATTAAATATATTTTAATTACTCTATTTTTTTTCCATTATAGCAGTTCTACCGACCATCACAACCACCCCGAGTTCAAACAAGACAGATGATGGCACAAGTACCGTCATCAAGTATGGCTTACCAGGTAAGTGATCCTCACTCAAATTTTTGAACATATTGTTACTGGCTTTATTTTCTGTTTTGCCTTCCACTCTTTATTCTACCTGTTGTCAAGTGAAATAGAGATGCCATAGTAAAATAATAAATCAATTTCAATTGATTTAAACTTTAAGTTTTAAAAATTTGATATTTCTAAAAATATATTCTAGCCATATAAGTCAACAGACTTATGTATTGTAGCCTTTTGATAGACAACATTTGTGACTATAGATTTCATCAAAGCACTAGTTAAACAGTCCACACTAGTGATAGTTGTACAGTAAAGGGACAGATAAATGTGATCTATCACGTAAAAAAAAATTGGAATGTTTGGATGAAATCTGTTTTAAGTAAGGGAACTGGTTCCAAAATTTAATTCATAAACCGATGCTGATAAATGACCTCTTCCAAAATTTTGCCAGAATGTTAATACATTGTTCCATAATCTCATATTAAAGCTGTCATACAGAAATGTAATGGTTGTTAAAATGCCTATACAAAGGCCAAAGAGATTAACAGTTATTGATTAAAAAAAAATTGTCAGCCATTGATTTATTATCCTTCTGAGAGATACCTTCCTCTATTTTAACATGCTACCATATGTTCAGAAGTTGTGAAGCTTTCATAAAGTTTATAATGATAATGCTCAAATGACTGTTCTTCCTTCAGTTTAATAATTAAGCAAGTTTCATGAGTAGTATCCATATTTAAGAAAAACTTTGAAAAGTTTTTCTAATTATTCAACTACCTTTCATTGCAAAAGAGTGTATATGATATGACACAAAGAAAATTGTATGTTTTTTTTTTTCAGTCCACTGCAGCTATTCTTCCACATTATATCTCACAACCTATGCCTGCTGGAGTTACTCTTGTACCATTTGCAGGACCAGTAAGTATATCTTTTTAAATAATAATGCTCATTAGAAAGATAATTATTTTTTTGTATAATTGAGAATAATGTATACCTATTGCAAACTAATCAGTTACGTAGGCTTCCCTATATTGAAATTTGTTTGCCAATTTAGCCTAAATGTTTATTGATGGTTCCAATCTGTTATAGATATGCTAATATTCCATGTTTAAAAAAAATGAAAAACAAAAAGTTTAAAAAAAAATATTTTTACATCTGATTATCACTTTTTACAGGTGTAGGCTTTACCTACAATTGAGAATACTTGTGAGAAGTATATAATTTTTTTAATTTATATATACACACACACACACACATAAAAATAATCGTAGATCCAAATCTTAATATATAAAATTATCGTGTAACAGGGTTTGTAACAAAACTCCTCCTGTATCTACTAATTGGTGCTTTTTTTGGAAAAAAACATAGGTAATCATTTTTAAAGTAGATTAAATTTGAGCCAAAATGCAGGTCTGTCGGTCTAATAGATTCTAAGTTCCAATCATATAGGTAATAAATAACTGGAAGCTTATCTATCTTCTAAAATATAATATCATAGTGTCACAGTGTTTGTAACAAAACTCCTCCGAAACGACTTCTTATGTAATTTTGTGTGTATATTCAGTAGGTCTGAGAATAGGATGTAAACTATTTTTCATACCCCCTAAGTGATATGTGCCTGCCTTTATTATTGATTATGCATCGATCGTAGCAGTGACACTTTTTCTTATCATTTTACTTTCTAAGTGCAACTCTCAGATTAAGTATATTCTCATAGTAAATGTACCATCCATTTCCTGTGTTATAATTATTTATTCCCATTTCGCTAAAGATAGTTCTCACGTTTAGTTAATTATGTGATCTCATATAAATCAATAGTTGTAAATCATATAAATCAATTCAACAATGTGTCACGAGCTCCCTTCAACAACAACCCTATTCGCATGGAAAGTAACTTAGTCCAACTTAAAATATAGGCTATATTTTATTTCGATTAATGACCACGATATTTTTATTACAAAATTATATTTTTTCCTAACCATGATGCTACAATTTATTTTACATGTGTTCATTTATTTAAGTTTATTCACACATGTTATACATGTGTTATAGAAGCATTTATTTATTTTAAATAAATTAATATTAATAAATTTATTGTCATGGTGCTAAGTGATTAATAATTATTAATTAATTAATGAAAATAGAACTATGACATATGTGAACAACAACTAGCTTTTCGGTGGTGCTGTTCTATTACTGTATGGTGATTTCCAACAGACATGTCCAGTCATTCCTTGCTCTACTTTTGCCGATGAGATTAACGCATGTTTAAATCAATCTTGTTTGTTGGGAAATATTGAATCACTTTGATTGAACATAAACATGCATGCCAGTATAATTACAAAATGATCCATCAGCACAAATATTTTCAAAGCTACTACTGAATATTAGAATCGCTGAAATAGAACTGCATCCAAATACATGAGCCATAAATTGTCAGAAACTTTCAACACTGTTGTTCATACAAAAAATGAATTAATTAGGAGTGTCTTCCCAGATGTACGAAATAATTACATTGACTATAAATGGCTCCATAATTCATCATGACTATTTTGGCAGCGAAAAATGTTGATGACGAAACTAACTTTAAATATTTATTTTATTTAATTATTTCTGATTTTTACAATTGTAAAATACAGAGAGAGTTTGGTTAGAATTTTTAAAAAAATAATAGTACATACAAAAAAAACAAAAAAAAACAGAATAGTAAGCATACAGAAAAAGAAAGTAGGTAATTATACTACTAAACATTGTAATGAAGGTAAAATCAAAAATATGGCCACGAGTCAGCTCTAAATCAAAATATGGAAGATTCTTGAGTTAAAACTTATATAATTCAAAAATATTATTTTGTTTTGTGGGTAAACAAACATATATGTATCAATGAGACAGAGCTATTCTAATACTTTGAGCTTTATGTAAGAAGTTACAGAGATTAAATATAACATCATTGTTGTGGTTGGGGTTCAGTACTGTAAAAATATTGAGCTCGTATGAACTAATGTATTTATTTCTGGGTTCGAAGTAAAATGGACAGTCGAAAAGGATGTGGTTTAGATCATCACGTGATTCATTTACGCATAGAGGACAATTGTCTTCGGTATTAATTCGGTGGGTATTTTTATTGTAGTAAACAACTATTTGTTTACTGGGGGAAACTTTAGTATGGCTTAGGAGTCTTATTCTCTCGATGGGCAAATCTAATGTCATGTCAGTTATGGCTGTACTGAAGATCTACAGAATAAATTTTTATACAAAACATTGTACTGAGAGCACATAGCTCTATTTACATCATGATCGTATAACCTTTCCCTATATTTATTTATTATTTTGTTTTTATGTTTCAGCACTAATTGGGGGTTTTGCTCAGCCCACAGCCAGTCATATCCTAAGTCAGATATAATACTCTCAAATTGACTGGCCCAGTTAAATTTGATTAAATTAGTAGAGGACTTTTGAACCGATAACAGTTTATTAAAGCATATTTTAGGTAGTCTATTATTACACATTAGTAGGATTTTCAACCACTAGTTGATTGTGAGCTTTAAGACTTGTAATTTAAGCATTCTTGTGCCTGTTTCTAGTCTTATTATGTAACCTGGGGTTTGATTAGGCCAGTAAAAGAGCGATTTTTAAAATCTAACCTGAATTTTCTCTATTTTATCTAAGTACCTTAATGACCATATTTCACAGGAGTGTAATAAAACTGAATGGTTTAAACTATTGAAAAGCGTGGTTTTTAAGATCCAGGAAGGTGACATAGAGGTGATTATAATCTGTTTAACCGTTCTCATAGCGATAGCAGCTCTAACCATCATATCTTGACTTGCTAAATGAAAAAGAGCCGAGTTGGATAAAACTATACCTAGGAAGTGGAAAGAATTAACAGTCTCAATTTTATTGTTGTTGTAGTATATGGTTTATTTTTTAAGTTTGCCTTGTTTTCTGAATACGACGTCTTTAGTTTTGTTTATGTTAACTTTAATGTGTTTTTTTCCATAATGTTTCTCCAAGAGGTTTAGTTTTTTTTTGTGCTGTGATTAATGTATTAGATAGTAAAACCAAGTCGTCCGCATTCATGAGGATCGTAATACCATTTTCATGGTCAATACCGGCACTAGAACTACCTTCCTTCAAAAGATATTCTTCCAAGTCATTCACAAAATTAAAAAGAGCATGGGTGAGAGTCCCTGTAGAAAGCCCTGCGAAACAGGGAATTCCCTAGAAAATTCATTCTGAAATATAACCCTAAATGAAGCCTGACTGTAAAGGGATTGCAAGATGTTGACCCACTTTCTACTTACTCCAAATCGGATGAGTTTCTCCCATAGCAAACCATGATTAGCGGTGTTGAATGCCTTCTGCAAGTCTTTAAACACTGTGTAAACCTGCCTTTTGGGTTTCATCAGTTGTAACTGGATAAGACTCAATAGAGTAAAGTGACTATCAGTGCATCCTCTATATTTCCTAAATCCATTTTGGCATTCTACTAGGGGATTACAGAATTCGGTCCAATTGGAAAGCCGATTACAGAGAGCCTGGGTGAAAATTTTTGTAATTGAATTCATCAAAGAAATTTCTCTCTAGTTTTCATGTTTACTTGGGTCCCCTTTTTTGAACAGCAGCATGTCAGATTCGCACCAAGCACGCGGTACTGCTTCTTCACTTATAATTTTGTTAAACAGACCATGAATAAATTTTACACCATTTTCGGGGATTTTTTTTTTATAAAATTCGTATGACAGACCGTTTGGGTCTGGTGATTTAGAGTTTTTACAATTTTCTAAAGCCAAATTAATTTCATTTATAGAAAAGTCTGCGTCAAAGAAGAGGTGCCGAACATCCAGTACCAACAAGTATTTTGCTTGAACAGGGGCATAGAGTTGAGAGAAATATTCGACCCAGGAATTCATAGCTATTTCGTTCTGATAGGAAGTTTTAACAGGTCTGAGTTTCCGAATGTCTTCCCAAAACAGTTTAACATTATTTATTAAAGAGTTTAATGTAATTTTCAAAATAGGTGCTTTTCGCTAATTTTATTACGTTTTTATAAGTTTTCTTTTTTTATAGGAAATTTTTGTATGTATTTATTTCGAAGCTGTTATTTACAAAAGATAGCTTCAGCGCAAAGGGGAGAGAACCAAGGACGATTTTTGTGCAGATCTTTATTAGCTGTGTTGAACAATTTTTTTTAACTGTATAATATTCAGTTCACTAGCAGTAGAATATAAAGTTAAGTAAAAATAATCAGCGAGGCTGTCGTCGCCCAATTGAGGGAATTCCATTAATTTAATTTTATCATTACAGAGCCCTGATTTAGAATCATCCCAAGAGGTTACTGTTCTAATATTAGTTTTAGACGTATTTTTTTTAGAGGAAATATGAGAGTTGTTACTTAGTTTCTCACCAATGTACGGTGAATGGTCGGATATTAAAAAATCATCTGAAACAAATATATCCCGTATACTACATGAAGACCGCTTGAATTCGACCAGATTTCAATCAATTACTGATCAATTACACTGGAACCTAAGGCTCCCATAAATGTGAACTCACCATGTCGGTCCCCAACGGTACGGCCGTTCAATACCGTGAACCCTTTATCCTCCATAAACTGAGCAAGTTCTCTCCCACGTTCATTCACAGTTTTTCCTTTGAAGAGCGGTGGTTAAGAAGAGGTAGACCCTCACATAAATCCGGATCCAACTCCCCAAGCAACCAATTCTAGAGTTAAAATCATCTCTCAGAAATATATCAACGTCTGGATTGTGAAAAGATATTGTGGTAATCGCATTTTCAAAATTTTGGAGAACCGATTGTAGTTTGATAGTTGGTTTAAAGTAAACATTACCCAAAACATATTTCTTTTTGTGAATGTTAATTAATATAATAATCCGATATTCGGTTAAATCTAACACTTGATGTGAAAATGATTTGTTTATTAGAGCGAGTAGCCCTCCACTTGGGCGGCTTTTTATGTGCTCTTTAATGGCATTACTACTGATAAAGTTGTAATTTCCTAATAATAGTTCAATTTTGGAATATCGGAGCTCCGACGTAAGTCAAGTTTCAGACAAAAAGATAACAATGTATGTGCTTAATTCTGTAATTTTTGTTGGCCTTATAATAACTTTACGTTCGAGAACCCATTAATATTCCAAAACATAACTTTTATTGGCTCTAAACAGACTTTCACTTTTGAATATTGGACTTCAGGGCTAAAAAATTATCCAATGAACGTGTTGCTTTTAACTTCTTTTTCTTGGGTTGATTGTCCTGAGTTAACTCCTGTCTATTGACCGATGAGACGGATACCTGACTGCTGCGATCGCTATAGTACTCTTCCTGTTCTGAAAGAAGGTCTTCTGGATTGGCAGCCAGTCTTACGATATACTTCGAGGTCGTCTAATGATCTGATTTGTAGTACCTTGGTGTTAGCACTTCTCCTCGCAAAGATATTTCCATTTTTACACCATACGAACTCAAATATGCCCTCTGATTTCAGCTGTTTTATCTTGAAATATCTTCAAGTTCAAGGATGTTAGGTATTCATTTATGTATATTGGGAGTTTTTCGAATGTTGGTTCTAGATCTGAACTAAATAACTGAGGCTTATTTACTAACTTTAAATATAACAGTTGTTACCAGGTGATCTGATCCAATGTCCTTTAAATCAATCGATACTATTGTTGATAAAAACCAAGCCATAAATAATATATATATATATATATATATATATATATATATATATATTTATTATACAGTTATATATATATATATATATATATATATATATATATATATATATATATATTTATTTATTATACAATTATATATATAGGATATACAAACTCAAAGGGGCATTCCAAGCACCTGAATTCTTCTAGGTAGCAGTGTTGCAGGTGCAGAAGGCACAATGAAATGCTATTCTGGTGGACTAATGTTATAGTATACTAGAGTTGTGCTTTTTTAATAATGCAAAAGAAACTTATTGTACAATTTATTTCAAGACAATTCCTGGCGGACGACAACATAGCCATGGTGGAGGTCAAGCAGTTGGAACCACTACAACACCTCAAGGAAATTTTTTTCCAACTCAGCAACAAATCTTTATGGCGGCCACACAACACACTACTTTAGGAAATCCCTTTGCACATCAATACCCTCCTCACGGAGGGGCACCTCAATGTAAGTTTTTTTCTAATATTAAAAATAGTTCACATTTTTCATAAAAATCTTGTTTATATGTTTCAGTCAGTAAATTATCTATTTGTATAATTTATTTAATTGTTATATGAAATAATTTTTTAAAAACATTTTATTTGAACAGAAAAGATATGGCCAGGACCGGGACTCGAACCCGGGTATTTCACCTATCCGTGGTGACGCCTCAACCATCTCAGGTGAAACACCCGAGTTCGAGTTCCGGTCCTAGCCATATCTTTTCTTTTCAAATAAAATATTTTAAAAAAAATTATCTATTTAGTTCCATCTGAAAGATTTTATTCATCTAAATTAATATTAATGCAATAATCAATATTTTAGTATGGATTTAATATAATTGACTAGCCTACCTTTTTGTATTTTTCCTCTTTGATGGAAAAATAAATTATTGCAGGTTTTTTTTTCTTCTTTTTACAAATATTTAAAAATAAATTATCTTCAAGGAATCGTTAATTAGCAATATTGAAAACCTGATAAATATTACTTAATATTTAATATTATCTAAATTACTTATAGTTACTGTTTGTTGACTCTTGCCATATTTGCTGGTAGTTGGAATACAACTGAGGAATATTCTGTTAAAATTGTAATTAACTACTCATATAGAAAACAGATTTTTTTTTTGACTGATTAAAGTTTCACATTATAATTATTAGATTATTTCTACTTTTTTCCCCCTTTCAAAACTGCTTTATAAAGCTTGTTAGGATTTATAAATTAAAATTCACTTGAATAAATATCATTATCTCCATGAGAAGTTGTCCTTTTTTATTTTTTTATTATCTTCTAAAAGTGCCTATCCCCTTTAGATGCCGGTTATATCAGCCCACTTTCTTTTACTGCCCGTTGAGGGAAACAGGTCTATAGATTTCAATTAATGTACCCAAAAACATATAATCAATATATGTATAAATATTACCAGAGTTATTACAACATGTCTAAAAAATGTAATCATCTTTTTTTTTACTATTGTAAAATTTATGAAAATTTTTTTACTATGGTAAATACTCTAAATTTGTTGAATACTTATTTTCTAGCTAGTATTAACCACAAACATATTTATTTCAGATGTGTACCCACCGCATGTGAGAAATAATCCTTATCCTACAGCTAACTCTGGACCACACCAAGGTGTCCCAACTCAGCCTCCTCTGCAGCAGCCCCAACAGCAGGTTGGTATTGATTGGAATTGATGTATAACGATTCTTAGAAAATTTGTGTTTAGAAGACATTTGTTTAATTATTTATTCTTTTAAAAAATAAATATTTATATATTCTTACAATTTATTAAAAACATTATTTTTTTCCTTAGTATACAGTAGATGCTGTACCAAATGCTGGTAGTGGTGGCCCTACAAACGCTACAGGATCTGGCGTCCTCTTAAGTCACGGTCACCAACAAGGACCTCCACAGCCTGCAATACAGTCACAAAAAAGAAGACGCCATCTTCTTACAATTATTGATCCTAATTCTGGTAGAAATGTTATGGAAGATTTCCTTAGTGAAAAATCGCAGCGAGTTGAAACTAACACGTCTGGCTCTCCCGTTCCTGCTGGGGTAATTATTTTAATATTAAACATTAATTACTATATTAATGCAAACCTATTAGTAATAAACTGTTTTTGAGATATTCACTTTTTTTTTTTTTCATTCACTTTTAATTTCTTTCTCATTTATTAATAAATGTAATAATATTATATTCTAAGACATTATAACTTAAATATTATTACTTGTATTGTTTCTAAAGGGACTGGTCCCAGGATAAATAAATACATTGTTATTATTATTAAATTAAGGTAATTGTGGAATATTTAGTCTTATGTGTGTGATAAATGAACAGCCAACAGCTTGTTTAGACATCTAGGTTACTAACAACCATGTTATTGAATGAACATATTGCGTAATAAATGACTTTTTTTTGGTCGAATTTTTAATTTTTGAAATCGGGTTATTTTACTTCCAAACAAGCCTATTATCATTAAACATTTTAGCATTTTTTACAGATTGATTTCATTAAATGAGCTGTTTCTATAACATAACCTCATATCACTAAATCATATCATATTGTCTTACTAAGGCTACTACCATATAAAAAGCCACTTTATTGATGTGTTATGGAGCTAAGCAATCAGATAGAATGTTGAAAACTCAACATCTACAGCAATACCAACATCCATCCTCATATCTCTTTCATAAATCAGCTTTGGAAATCTCAAACTGTTACCTTAGGATGTCTGAGGTATACCCCCTGCTTATTAGAATTTTCAACCAAAAGCACTAAATATCTGCTTCTGTTCCGGTTTTAGCCAAAACCATAAGAGAAAATATTGGTTTAAACCGTAATGAAACAATTTTTTTTTTTTTTTTTTTTGGTTGAAAAGTTAGTTCACCGCTACAATTTGTTATTTTTACCTTTTTGTAATTTTGGTATAGCCAGTGATAGCTGACTTGTTATGGACTGTTGGATGTTCAAACGAGCAAATGTTTTTATCAATTAGCACCTAACAAAGAGTGATGTAACATTACACCAACGATCATCAATTACATTTGGTCAGGATCCATTTTGAATTTTCTAAAGTCCACCGCGCGCCGGATAGTTCTCCTTGTTATCTCCGTGCTTTAAATGAAATAATTGTGTGAGATTTGCTATAATTTGCTTTTAATATTTAGTAGGAGTACAATTTTCGAACCACTTTTGCATGCAGACTAGAACTATTATCAAAGAAAAAAGACCTTTTATTGGGTCAACCAGGGTAGTAAGCTTTAACAAACTTTAACACAGAAAGTAAATTGTTTATTCAGATTTTTAACTACATCCGGAGGTGTCTATTCGTTACAATCGAATACTGATATTCGAAATCCCTTGATAAACTCAGTGCAGCGTAGTACCGGGTGAATAAAAGCATTTTTTTTTTTTTTAATATTTTGTTTTATTTTATTTTAAAATATGTACAAATTTTAAAACAAAATAAAAGCTTGTCTTAATTTTGAAGTAGTAGGTTATCATCCACAAAGACAGCTATAAATTTTTTATTAGTATGTAAATAGTTTTTACTGTATTTACTTACAACTTAAAAATCGATTCGCAGTCCGGATCTGGCCTGTGGGCCGCCATTTGAGGAACACTGCTCTATGCCATTATAATTTCATTATGGAAGAATAAAGAATTTTTTTTTAGAGTCAAATTTACTTTTACCACTTTCAAAAATAACAGGTCATATGGTATTATACTATCACCTCTTAATAACTCTTATTATTTTTAAGAAAATAATTGTTTTATATACTATTTCAGCCAACTGAATATCATGTAGCTGCAGACTTCGCAGCTAGAGTGGCAGCAGTCGCCACAGAGCCAACCTGCCCTGAGGAAGAAGAAGAAGATGGGGATGAAGAACCGACTGATGATACTGAAATTGAGGCTGTTAACGGTCCAGAGGCAACACCTGCTCAATTGCCCCTTACCCCACCCTCATCAGCTGTCGAAATTATCCCCCCACCTACTGTTGTTCCGCCAATGCTTCCATCACAGCCATCTATTCCGCAGCCACAGCCCTCCCAGGTTCTACAGCTTCAACCTCAGCCACAAGTAATCGCTCAACCATTGTCACAGTCACATCAAATCCCAACAGTTTCTGCGATGACAGATTCTCCTCCTGTAGAACTACCCAGGTAATTTTTAAGATGCCATAGCTGGACAACATAAAAAAAAAAAAAAATCCTTTTTCTACAGCTAGTGTTATATATTATATGTATGTTAAATTCTTATATGTTAACAAAAGAGAAAGTCTTTAAGTATTTACCTTCAGGCCATGTCAAATATATATATCCCCCTAATTTTTAATATTTTTATTGGTTCTATATTATTTTAATCACATTCTCTCAATAAACTAGCTAATTCTTATTTTAATCCTGGTTGAAAATGATTCGAAAAGAGGGAAATTTGGTACCATATGATCTGAAACCGAGAGACACATGGAAAGCCGATGGTGCACATGTAAAATGCTGCTTACCAGGCATAAAAGAAAGGTTTTTTTTTTCTCTATAAAGTCACCAGTGATGAAAAGTGGATCCACTAATGACAACCTTAAGAGGAGAAAATCATAGGGACCACCAGGTCACATTTCAACAAAAGCCAAACCAGATATACATGGGGGAAAACCTCATATTGTGTATTTAGTTGTGGGATTAGATGGGTGTTGTGTTTTGTGAGTTACTCAAATCGAGCAAAACCATTTATGTAACTCTCTTCCAAACGTAATAATTGAGGTCGAGCCGAGCCTTCAAGTAAAAACAAGTCCATTACTAATCCAGACACGATAAAATTATTTTCCTACTTAAAAATGTTCCCATGTTGAGTCGCTAGTTAAAACTTGAACCATTGAAATGGGAAGTCATACCCAATCAGCACTGTTCCCAAAACATTGTGCTTAGTGATTATCATGTTCTGATTGATAGCACAGGGGTTGTCTGAGGAGCGCTTCACATCATGCAAAGGTGTGAAAAATTGGATTGATTCATGAATAGTCTCAAAAGATGAAGAGTTTTCCAATGTGGTATCCAAATGCTGCCAGAAAGATTGGATAGTGTTAAAAAATATTTTGAATGAAGTATAATGTACCGTTTATTTACAATTATCTCATCATTTTTTATTAAAAATGGTGAAAACTTTTTTCTACAACTAATTGTTATGATCTATACTGACATCAAGCAATGATTATATGAATAATTGGAGCAATAAGTCCTAAATTTGGAGCGCCAATCAAAGTTCTAGTTTTAAACATTATAAGGTAGGGTAAATTTTATTAAAATTATGTTTTTTTGTTGAGGCGTTAAAACTTATTTATGTGAATAGGTTATTGAATGTGTAGGTAACTATAACCCAAGTTGTTTCTATGGATACTCTATAAAGTTCATTGTTATTATTTTGTTTTTAGACCGAAGGTTCCATCAGTTGCTATCTTACCTGGACGGAAAAATTCTCCAGTTCCTCAAAGTGTTCAGGAACCATCGAAGAAAAAAGAAAAGAAGATGGTTAGTAATGCAGGGAGTTTACCTCCACATAAAGAGGAACCAGAAGAAACCAAAAAATCGAGTTTTGCTGAGGCTTTAAATCTGAAGAATATAAGCCAGTCAAATATCATAAAAACAGCTGAAGCTCTTCAATCGCTACCATCTCCCACTATTATTACCACTGAACCAGAGACTAATGGAGAACCAGAAATTTTATCTGTTGCTGCTCCTATTGTCCCTGTTGCACCTACACCTCAACCTATAAAGCACCATGAAAAGCAAAAGCAACATGATGAACACACCCCCCATCAACAGCATGAAAGTAAGTGTTTCAGTATTACATTATTTTGCTTGTAATCAAAAGAAAAAAAATTAGGATCTTTTTACACTGGCTATTTTTTTACTACTTTTTTTCCCTTAATTTTTACAATGGTTATTAATATTTAAATTCACTTTCTAAATTCTGTGAAAGACTCCTGCTTTAAAAATTCTATATGGTTAAATCAGCATAAACATTTTTTACATAAAAAATATTTCTTTTCTAATTCATGAATTTTCAAAAGTAATAAAACTAGGTCGTAAGATTAAAATGAACACTTTTTAGTCTTATTTCCTGAGGAAAAAAAATAATAAGTTAACAGGCAGGCAGAAGTTAAATGTACTTCTCTATATGTTTCGTAACAAGGCAGAACAATACCATAAAAATGCGAATAAATTTTAGTTTAATGTATAGTTTATTTTTTCTTCTTCACCTTTCAGTAGATTTTGCAATTTTAATTCGATTCCATGCTACAGTAGGTGGCCAAATAAATAGAGCCGCTTGCCACTTGAGTTTTTAATCAATTCTAAGTTTAAAGCACTTTTTCTAGTATTTGTTAATGCATCATCCAGAATATAAATCAAAATATAAGTTGTTTTTTTGTTCATACCGCCAACATGACTATGTTTAGATTTCATTGCCTGTTACCGGTGTTATTTTGTTTATACAGCAGTGAGGACAGATATTGCTCCTGTTACTTGTAAGTTTGAGGTTATTTAGTAGTTTTTATTTCTCAAATTGTGTCATTTCTACTAATTATTGTGTGTACATTGTTATCTTTTGATTTCTGTATTTAAATTCATTACACTTTATTCATTTTTTAACATTTTCACTATGAAATTAGCCAATGATCTTGATCTGCAGAAAATTACTGAAATAAAAACTTAAATAATTAATACCAATCACTCTATCAGACAAATTGCTTTGTTTACACAAGTTCCAAGTGCGTCTATGAACAGAAACAGACATTTTTTGCAGGATGGGTCTATCAATTTAGTCAACTGTATTTCATCTGAAACTTGATATGCATATCCTCAGCCTTTGTCCATTTAAATAGATAAGATAATACTTGATATCAAATTTTATCATTCTAGCCCAACAAATTTTCCTTTTAGAGTTACTCTTAAGATTTTATGAAAGATATATTTTTATTATCTTGAAGCTACTGGAGAAACTTGCTTACCATATTATAAAAAAGTTGTCTTTTACCAACTAGAAAATATAAAACTTTGTTATCGGAAAATTAAAGTATTATATGTTAATGGGAAAAGAATAATCAATGGTACACTTATATACCTTCTTGTACCAACTTATGAAAACTTTAAGTAAACTTAAACTTAAAGTAAAATACTGTGTTTAAAAAATAAATGGATGCAAGTTGTTGCATAATTTAAGGGGCCATTACTATGCCATTTTGTATTTAACACACAACTCACATAACCCCTTAATTATCATAGTAACTCAATGATACTATCTGTTATTTTCAAAATAGCACATTACATGATGAGTATCTCCATATCTTTGAAATTCATGTTGATAAAATTTCTTATACCACATATAATATAAAACCTTATCTATTTAATCTTAATAATAAAATTATGGATGTTAATCAAAGCTTTTTGAATTAATTCAGCTTGACTAAAATAATGCTATTTACAATATTCAACTTAAATTTATTTTGGAAATTACCGGTATTTTCTCTGACTGGAGGGGTTAAACATTGTATCTTATCATGAATATCTATCCTAATAAAAAAAGAAGACATTCTTATGTAAAAATATTACTGATTCAGATAAAATAGTTTTTAGATTTATTTCTTTTAATATTTTTTTTATAAACGTTCATATTTTATAATTGTATCATATTATAACTAAATAGTGAATTATTATGGAAATAGTTTCATTTTTGTAACTAATAAAAACAATTTTAAAGTCCAAAACATATAATTTTTAAAGTCTAAACATTTTTATTTGTAAATTTTTGGTGTCTTACTATTAGAAATTTTTCCAAAATCAAATAGTTTAATGAACACAACTATTGGTGTCCTGTTGAATTACCTGAAAGTTTCATATTGTGTTTAGTTAAATTTTAGTTAGTTAGTTAAATAACAATATTACAATTTTTTAAGTTAGTAAGAAGTTTTCTCTAGAAGAAGAGGTATGAAAATTTAATTTTGTCTTCATATACATTTACCTATTCATTTTATAATTAACACCTGCATATCTCTGCTTAGTAGACATCTCTTAGTGAAGGGGAAATCAGTAAAAGCTGTTGATATTTGATATAGAAAGGTTTTACTGTAGATTGTTCAAGGAGTTCAAATGATTATCATAACATTCCTTTAATTTCACCTTGAATGGGAACTACTATGAGAACAAACTTAGGTGTGTGTGAATTCCTATTTGAAATGGTCAAAATAGAGGAAGGCAGCTCTAAAATCCACTTTGATCTTGAAATACAATCTCTTGAACTTTTCTTGAGTGTGGAAAATTGATTGGAAGAATTAATTGCTGTAGTGATTAGGTTGTGCTTTAATGATTACCAAAATATTTGGTTAGTAAACTGAGTTACAATTTGACATTTTTGTTGATTATTGAAATATGTTAAAAATATTACCATGAATAACTTAATTTGTTCCTGTCTTTCACCTTTGCTTTAACATTTTACTTTAATTTTAGTACAATATTTGGTAAGACTCTAAATATCATTTGATAAGATTTAGAGAAAAATGAAAGTCTACCAATAGTGAAACAAATCCTACTAATATTACAAATGCGAAAGTTTGTATGTTTGTCCCTCTTTCACATAAAAAAAAACTACTGAAGGGGTTTGGCTGAAACATTACAGTAATATAGGTTATACATCAGAATAACACTTAGGCTAGAGCAAGGGCAGATTTATTGGGGGCACTTGCCCCCCAGACAGTTTTTTATGTTCTGTGGAGAATCCATTATACTTAAAGGCAAATCAGGAACTTAGCATCTTGAAATTTGCAGATAGGTTCTTTGTATAATTTAAGAGAGAAATTAGGATAATTCCACCCCCAAGGGTTTTCCCCTTAATATAATAGGGGTTCAAAGATTGTATGGAATCCATCAGTTTTGAAGTTAGACACCTGAAATATTGGATGTACGAGTAACTTATAGTTACTCAAAAAAAATCAAATTATTTATTTGAAATGATCTGTCACGAAACTTAATGTGGCAGATCAAATTCCATGCGAGCGAAGCCGTGGGCAAAAGCTAGTCCTACATATAAATGCATTCGAAAATTGGGTCAAGGAATTTTGTACTTCACAGCTCCTGTGCCATATTGTTTTCCATTTTAGGTGTCTGAATGATAACATTTGTGTTTAATTGATTTTAAAACAGTTTTTGTTTTGATACTGTTCAAATCGACACGAGTTTAGCTAAATTACGATGTTCTTTTCATTTAGTTACAATCAGGTGGTGCCTGGTTCGGCCATTACGTAATTTTAGTTCTTGACCTTCTCGCTAGAGGCGGTAGTGATGATCTGACATACGGGTTTTAAAGGTAGTTTTATAATTAAATACGAAAAAAACGAAGGTTATTGTTAGGTCTGCTAGTTATTCAACTTTCTGCAATTGCTGGTTAGCGTTAGTTTTATTAAATTAAAAACTTATAAGAATTGATGACCCTTTTGTGTGAAGTAGAGGGGGAATATAACCATGTCTCTCGGTTTTGCTGCCATTGCTGTAGTCTGGGGGTCTGGGAACATAACACGTGCTGCTACTGGAGTTCATGTATGGTTCGTTCATAGAAGTTTACTGGGACATATGAATCAAATTTCACTTACGGGGAGTGGAGGTTAGAAAAAATGATGATTCTATCTAGTATTTTCTCGGTGTGAAGGCATCCTTAAGTTATTAAGCACTGTTTTAAGAATTTCATCCAGTGAAATGAAACCATGACATTGTAGAAAACGTCACCAGCATAATGGGAAGGAAAGGTGAAAAAGGTAATGGATATTTAATATGCATTGTTCATTTAAATTTTCAGAAGACTAATTCTGTGACCTTGATTGTAGCTGTTTTATTTTACAATTTTAATTAATTATTGTAAAATCTTGTGTTTTACCAGACTGTCTTGATTTAAGATAATTTGACATTATTTCTATTAAACCTGATATACATATGTGTACAATTCTTGATAAATATTGTGTCAACAGATTCTTTGTCGTAAATTATATTTGGTAGTTGGATAGCATACTAATTATTGCTAGTCTATACCTGGCCTATAATCATTCAATTTACTTTATTTTTAGTATGCAGCTATAATTCCTGTCTTAAATTATTATCCTTTCATAACTCAATATAAATTAATGGAACTTTAACTCTACTCTTCTGTACATTCTAAGACATGTATGTCTAATGATTAAACTCGGAAAACTAAATTGAAAAAATAAGGGACTCCCCTCTTCTTTTCTGGTCTTCGACCTTGACCTATGCATTTTGGAATTTTTATGTACCAATTTTTTTAAATCACTGTAGATTTCTGAAAAATTTAATTAGTTCTTTATTTTTTTGTTTTATCGTAATTTGTGTTGTTTTAGTGGTTCTTAATATTCTTATCTATAGATTCATATTTTCTACTAATTATTCTGTACATTTATTATGTATTTTACAGAACTATTTTCTATAGTCAGTCACTTAATAATTCTCATGATTTTTTTTCCCTTTAAATATTCTGATCAACCTATCTTTATCAAATGAATTAATAAGATGCTGAATTTTTGACAACTGGTACAATTTCATTTATTTTTTATTGCACATTTTAAACAGTTATCTATACATAATCTGTTATAAACCATTTGATGAACTTTAAATCTTAGTCATGCTTTGGAAGCACCTTATGGTACAAAATTTAAATCTCAAATTTCTTTCCCTTGGCTCTCAGTTTAATACAATCAATCTTTCCCATTTCATTTTTTTTACTTTCATTTGTAATAGTTTCTTTCACATTCAGGGCAGGGACTTAATCAAGGTCATTTCTTTTGTGGAATTTTCTGTATTATATATTCTCAATTTTATATGTATTAATATTGATCTCTAAACAATTTAATTGTTATAAGTGGTTATAGTACTTATTAATTTTTATTTTATTTATGATCCATTTTTTACTAGACATATATTTTAGCTAGTTCTAGTATCTTTTAAATTTAGCCCTTCTCTTTAACATTTTAGAATAGGATGTAGGTCCTAATTTCTTTACAATTTATCTGTCATGGTTTTTTCAATTTTTCACCGGCAGGTATTTGGCTTAAGCTTAGTAGGTAGTTATTAAGGGATGGAGGGGAGCCTATTTTTAGGAACCCCCACATTGGATCCTTCTCTAGTATATGTGATTATTTCTCATGTGACAAGGGTAGCAATTTCTTTGTCTTATTTTTTATATATTTAAAAAAAACAGAAGATGTCTTAAAATTTGTTTGCTTGTACTTAAATAGTGTTGTGGATGTATGTTAAAGATAAATTAAATTAAAATAAAATGGAAGGTAGAAGATGTTCTCGTGGTCGCAATAATTCTTCTAGAAGGAATTCTTCTAGTTCTCGACCACCTTCACGAAAATCTTCTAAGGATCTGTCATCTAACTTACCAATGAATTCTAAAGTTGACAATAGTCTTAATGAAATCTGTGAGTCATGTGTTTCATTATTTTTGTATCTATATTGAAAATTTACACTCTATTTTTCATTATAGTAATATGCTCAATTGTGGACATGTAACAGATAATTGTACTTATCTATGATGGGGCCTTGTAACTTAATGAAACTTAACACTTATTGGCACTTTTACGTTTTTATAATGGTTTTTGAAATTATTAATACTCAAGTTCAGTTAATTTGAATTTATAATGATGAATTTTGAGACTCATGAACTCATAAACATTTGGAGGCTGATGATAGCTATAGTGAGATGTCTGTCTATATTTAGTAAAGACACCAACTTGCATCTATTTTAGTGAGCTTTACCCCCTCATTTGTTTTTTTTATGTAAATGGCTTATTTTAAATCCGTAAATCTTAATTATAATTTTTTTTCTTAATTGTACACTGTTTTAACAGATATATTTCGTCTACATTATTCAGGTTTTTATTATTGTTAAAACACTTTTGTACTTTCCAGACATATTTTCTTCAATTTGTATGGTTTAGTAAAATATAAAAGCAACTCAACAAATTTCATCAGTCACTTCATTATGTTTTTTTTTTTAACAAATTTTTTGTAAGTTTTTCCTTTTGATAATTTTTTATTGCCTGCCCATACCCTATGAAGTTTATTTCCTAAGACTTTTTATCATACCTCTTAACCCCTAAAGTTGACAGTTTTGATACTAGGAAATTACATCTTTTTACATTGGATGTTTACACATTTAATCATAAAAGTTTAATCTATCAAGATTATTTGTTGTTTTACTATTTTTTAATTAAGTAAATTTTGTATACTCACTATTAAAAAAGTAATCAATCACATGTTTTAACTTATTTTTTTATATTTAACCTTATTTTAGTTAGTTAATATTTTAATTTCTTTTTTAAATAGTTGTTTAAATAAATAGTTAAAACTGCCAGAATTGGACATACCTGGAACCCCTCCATCTAGTCATTTGTACTTACCTGATCAACTTATATAAAATCTGCTATATTCATTTCCCAAAAATGTAGCAAATGTAAGGTAATTTAAATGATATAATAACTTTTTATGATAGTTACTTAATGAAATCTTCCTAAAATTAATTATTGTAGAGATGAAGTATATAAGTTCCACTATTTAAAAATGATGTTTCCAGTACCTTCTTAACACATTATTGACTCAAAACAAAAATACAATTTTGTGTTTTTTATTGTAAAATAGTAAATCATAAGCAATCATTTATTACTTCGGTACAAGTTCGCCATGTATGTAGATAAAAAATAAATATTTTTTTTAGGTTTTATGTTAAGCTTGATTAAAGCATAATACAAATCAATTCATTCATTTCATTATAAGTAGACATTTTGAAAATTTACACTTTTTTAAGCTTATTTTCTGCTATGATCATTTAAAAAAATTACAAAGTATACTGCATAGTTTTTTTATTTATTCTTACTTTGATTAGAAAAGGGTGTATTGATGTCGGCATCAGAACCTTTATTTTTTACCAATTTACATGTTCTCTTACTTTTTTTTACTGATTTGGGCTTGGTGCTTAATATTCATATACAGTTTTACTTTTATTTTATATAACTGTGTGTTGTGATGTATTGGGTTGTCACTAGGGTTCTACCGATATTACCGATATGGGTACAGTATCGATACTTTTCCTTTCGATACCGATATTTTGGTATCAATACTTTTCTTCCGATATTTTATCGATATCTGTATGGAAAACTAAATATCGAAACAGTTAACTGATTTTTTTTTTTTTTTTGCTCATCCAAACGAAACCTGAATAAAAAGTTGTATATATCCTACAGCACATTCTTTCCATGTTCTCAAAAAAATAGAATGATATGTTTCCTTTCCCTATATGAACCCTATTATTTTATTATTATGAACCCTATCTGTACATATCACGGAAATTAATTAAAAGAAAAAAAAATAATATATATGCATAGCAAAGAAAAATTCTTTCGATACCAGAAGAACAGGGTACTCTTTCGATCTTCTAATAATATTTTCCAATACTTCACAGATGACTGATATCTAAATTTTTTATTATCTTATCAACCCTATCTGTACATATCAGGGAAATTAATTAAAAGAAAAAAAAAAATATATATGCATAGGAATGGAAATTCTTTCGATACTAGAAGAACAAGGTTCTCTTTCGATATTCAAAAAATATTTTCCGATACTTCACAGTTGGCTAATATCTAAATTTATTATTATGTTATGAACAATATTTGTACATATCCAGGAAATTAATTAAAAGAAAAAAAAAATAATATATATGCATAGCAATGGAAATTCTTTCGATACTAGAAGAACAAGGTACTCTTTCGATATTCAAAAAATATTTTCCGATACTTCACAGTTGGCTAATATCTAAATTTATTATTATGTTATGAACAATATTTGTACATATCCAGGAAATTAATTAAAAGAAAAAAAAAAAATATATATGCATAGCAATGGAAATTCTTTCGATAGTAGAAAAACGGGGTACTCTTTCGATATTCTAAAAATATTTTCCGATACTTCACAGATGGCTGATATCTAAACTTTTTATTATGTTATGAACAATATTTGTACATATCCGGGAAATTAATTAAAAGAAAAAAATAATATATATGCATAGCAATGGAAATTCTTTCGATACTAGAAGAACAGGGTACTCTTTCGATATTCAAAAAAAATTTTCCGATACTTTGAGAATGAGTATTTTAGTTTTTCTCTTTTAATTACTTTCCCTGATATGTTTAGATAGCGTTAATAACATAATAAAAAATTTAGATATCAGTCAACTGTGAAATATCGGAAAGATCTTTCGATACTTTGAGAATATCGAATGAGTACCATATTCTTCTAGTATCGAAAGCATGTCCTTTCCTATGCATGTATATGTTGGTTTTTTTCCTTTTAATTACTTTCCCTGATATGTACAGATAAGGTTCATAACATAATAAAAAATTTAGATATCAACCATCTTTGAAATATCGGAAAGATCTTTCGATTCTCTGAGTATATCGAATGAGTATATATTCTTCTAATATCGAAAAAATGTCCTTTCCTATGCGTGTATATTATCTTTTCTCTTTTAATTACTTTCCCTGATATGTATAGATAGCGTTAATAACATAATAAAAAATTTAGACATCAGTCAACTGTGAAATATCGGAATGATCTTTCGATACTTTGAGAATATCGAATGAGTACCATATTCTTCTAGCATCGAAAGAATGTCCTTTCCTATGCATGTATATGTTCTTTTTTTTTCCTTTTAATTACATTCCCTGATATGTACAGATAAGGTTCCTAACATAATAAAAAATTTATATATCAACCATCTTTGAAATATCGGAAAGATCTTTCGATTCTCTGAGAATATCTAATGAGTATATTTTCTTTTAATATCGAAAAAATGTCCTTTCCTATGCGTGTGTATTATTTTTTCTCTTTAATTACTTTCCCTGATATGTATAGATAGCGTTAATAACATAATAAAAATTTAGATATCAGTCAACTGTGAAATATCGGAAAGATCTTTCGATACTTTGAGAATATCGAATGAGTACCATATTCTTCTAGTATCGAAAGAATGTCCTTTCCTATGCATGTATATGTTGTTTTTTTTCCTTTTAATTACTTTCCCTGATATGTACAGTTAAGGTTCCTAACATAATAAAAAATTTAGATATCAACCATCTTTGAAATATCGGAAAGATCTTTCGATTCTCTGAGAATATCGAATGAGTATATTTTCTTCTAATGTTGAAAAAATGTCCTTTCCTATGCGTGTATATTATTTTTCCTTTTAATTACTTTCCCTGATATGTATAGATAGCGTTAATAACATAATAAAAATTCAGATATCAGTCAACTGTGAAATATCGGAAAGATCTTTCGATACTTTGAGAATATCGAATGAGAACCATATTATTCTAATAAAAAATAAAAGGCCTTTCACTATTTGATTGATTATCCAATGTGTGACGTTTTCCTGGCAATGGAATGTTTGTAGCCATTTGACGAACCATGCTTTCAAACGACTAAAAATCTTCCGATACGGGGTGATATCGATATTTTTCTTTTGATATTTTCTCGGTATCGATACTTTGTTCCGATATATCGCAAAGGCCTGGTATTGGTAGAACCCTAGTTGTCACACATGAAATGTCCGATTTTTTTAAATCTTAATCTTTATAGAAGATCAAAGTATTGCCTGTTGATTCCTAGCAAAATATTCACTATCTATAATAAGCTCTTGTTAATCCGCTGTTGCAAACAGTGTTGGTTTTTTCCCTAGTAGGCATACAGATTTTAGTATAATTTTAACCGTGGCCATGGAAATGACATCTTACCACACCCCCCATATTCCTCTGATCTATCCCCTACAGACAACCACTTTTTTCAGAGTTTGGATAACTTTTTGTGAGGAAAATTGTTTCCCAATGATTTAGAAAATTGTTTACCAATGCATTTCCTGAATTCCTTTCATCACGTGACTGAACGTTTTTCAAATCTGGGATAGAAAACTTGGTAAGCCATTGGCAGAAGTGTATCGAAAATGATAGTAAATACTTTGAATAAAGAATGTGTTAGATTTGATCTCAACTTTTTATTTTCTTCCTGGTTCTAAAACTGTCATTTCACGTGTGACAACTCAATACAAAACATCTTCCTAGTCTATTGTTTATTTACTATAATTGTATGTTAATGTCGTGTGTGTGAAGTTAAAAGGATATTAAGGCTTTTCTTTAAATTTATTGTATTAATAAAGCAGCAATTATTATTTTGAATAGTATTGTTAATGCTATAACATAATTTAAATAACAATAATAAATAATCATTATTATTTTTATCATTCTTCTTCACTTAATTTTAAGTGTAAATGCTATCAGTTATTTAGCAGGTATCTGCCAACCTATATAATGGGATATTCACTAAGCCTTTTATTATTATCAAGGTGAACTGATTGTTTTTGCCACAATAAAATTCAAAGTAAATGAAATATGAAGTGATCCATGACATTATATGGATGAATATATCTGATTATAATTCACAAGTAGTTTACATTAGGTATTACTTTAATGTTAAATATATTCAACATTTGTTGATATTTAAAATTGTTTTGGTCATGTCTTTTGTTGTATATGTTAAAATGCATAAAGTGCTGAACCCTCTGGTATCTTAAAATTATAATAAATATTGACAGTTAGTATACCCTGCTTAACTACATATAGACCATAAAAATTTAATATTGATTATACACTTAATTTTTTAGCAGAGGAAAAGTTTACATTAATTATTTGTTGTCAAACAATTTTTTATTAATATTGGTCTTAAATAATTTTGCTGATTTTCGATTTTTTATTTTATTTTATTATTACAGCTCGATTGTTTTTACGAACTGATAATTTTTATCTTATGGGATTTATTGTAAATTTTAAATTTTGTTCAAGGACTTTTTTTATTTACGGCTTCATAATTTAGTGCTCATTGAAATTTCGTTTCTTATCAGCACTTGTGCTATAATTTAAATTGTTATTTCACTATCATTTGTCAATTTTTTACTCTTATAAATCATCATTTTTACCTATATTTTCCAATTAATTAGTAGTTAAGTTCAGTTTAGATTTCAGATTTTATTTTCAATTGAATTTTTTTTTTTAAATTTGTACTAACAAATTCATTGACTGCATAATTTAGTGAAAATTTTCTTATTTGTTAGTAGGTTGTAAATGTGTATATAATATATAAGGTTTTTTTTTTTTTTCAATCATTTTAGTCTTAAATAACTATTAAGTCACTTATTAAAAACATTTATTTTTCCATTCGCTTAGTCTATCAAAACTGTCAAGTGGCTTATAAAATTATAAATAAATATAATATTTGGTTATTTATGCGTAATTATAATATTTGGTTATTTGCTTGCATTTACTCTTAAAATACAATTAATAAAAAAATTCCTGTTGGTTTTTAAAATTTTTTTTTAATAAAAACTGATAACAAAACTATTTTCAGTTCATCAATTAAACCTGAATGCAAGGAAATCTGTATTACTTGGTTAAAATCAAAGTTTTTTTTTAAATCTATATAAACTGGTGTTATTACTTATATTATTCTTTTAATATCAATGAGATATATAGTGATTTTTAAATAAACTTTAATTTATTTAAGAGCTTTACATTGAATTTATTATAAGATAAGAGAAAAGTGATTGATTAAATGTCCGATTTCATTTATTATTCCAAAGTTTTTAAATTTTTTGTACAATTACTTTTTTCATCATTTTAGATTTTAATAATCTTATCATCTGTCCTGGTAATGTTGCGAGATTGCTCCAGTTATATTTTCTATGGTGGTTGTGTTAATTTTTAATAACGTGTCATGAATGTTGTAATTTAGCCTTGCTATAATTAATGTTTTGTGTTCCCTGCTGGAGGTGGTAAGGCATTGTCAAGGCCGAAGCAGAAAAAGAAACCCAATCCCAAGGATTTGAACCGGCGGGGCCAGGAAAAGGAAGGGGGATCAGATATGGATGCATTTACTTCATTGCCTCCCGCCCCAGCGACTACTAATAACAATGCCTCCTCTCTTGAAGCTAAGGCACCTTCACCTCCTCTGTCTGCTCCAATAGCTCAACAGTCTGAGGTAATGAACATTCATCTAAGCAGTTTTTATCATTTATTTTATCCATACAATTTTGTTTAATTGTGATATTGATTACACTGTCCAACAAAAAAATATTTTTGTAATGTTTCCTTCACTTCATGAGTCAAATCTTACTAATTTTGGGTTGAAAAAAACGAAAATGACAATGAAAAAATTTTATTAGCTTTAGTTTCTGTGATACACCATGGGTCAAAATATATAACGTTAACAAATTGAGGCAAATCAGTAAATTTTAAACCATAAGTTTATCAACATTATAAATTAATTTGGAGTTGAAAATTAATGGCAGAATACTTGGCAGGTTGGATATTATTACCATCATGTGGATTTCATTTTTCTTTTGGCCTGTCTTTTGTAGGTGAGTTCTGGAGCATCCCTACACACGCACCAACAGTAATCTGCAAGCATTGATTCATTCCAACGCTCCTTATATCTTTGTTCCATTACAGAAATATCCTGATGGAATCTCTCACCGTGTTCATCACTGACCGCACCACAGCTAGGAGGGAAAAAGTCTAGATGAGAGTGGAGGAAATGAATTTTGAGAGACATGTTGCATCCAAGTTTATGATATTTTTGTAGAAGTATCCTCACCAACTGAACATAGTCATCTTCTCTTTTGTTCCCCAAAAAACCTTTAACAACTCCCTTGAACGCATTCCAAGCTTCCTTTTCTTTCCCCTCCAAAACTCTGTCAAACGCAGGATCCTTCAGAAGCTCCCGAATTTGTGGCCCAACAAAAACACCTTCCTTAACTTTTGCATTACTTAGGAAAGCAAATTTTTCCCTCAAATATCTGAAGGCCTCTCCTTCTTTGTTCATGCCTTTGACAAAGTTTTTCATCAAACCGAGTTTTATATGTAGTGGTGGAAGAAATATATCTTTCAGGTCGACGAGAGGCAGGGCAACAACATTTTTTTCACTAGGGCCAAGATTTCTTGCAGGCCAGTCTGTTTGAATGTAATGTGATTTCCTATCCCTACTGTCCCACACACATAAAAAGCAGCAGTATTTAGTATACCCCAGTTGCATTCCTAAAAGTATAGCGATGACCTTTATATCACCACAGATTTTCCACTTGTGTTCAGCATATTTGATTGATTGGAGGAGGGCTTTCATGTTTTCATAAGTCTCTTTCATGTGAACTGCATGTCCAACAGGAATAGAAGGAAGACGGTTACCGTTGTGAAGTAATACAGCTTTCAAACTAAGCTTCGACGCAGGCGTACCAACATCCAAAAACTAAATTTCTCGACAAAGTGAAAGCTGAGCATTAAAAAATGACATGTTACTATACCTTGAAAACAAGAGCTAATTGGTCATTTTCGAGGTGTTTTTTGAACTCAGGGGGTGAAAATACATAAGAACTGGGTATTTTTAAGCCCGAAACAAATTCATTGTTGTTCAGTGTTATTAAAACCATGACATTTTCCAATGACTTTAAGGATTAAACAATAATATGTGATTAATTTTATATTTTATAACATTTCATACTAGTGTATTGAATGTCTTAAATGGCCAGTATTATTTCTTAATTTAAATAAATATTGTTATGATATAGGTTGTGGCACCTAAAGTTGTCGATCCGACTCCTGTTGTCACCCAGCAACAGCCTCTTGTAACCACCCAGCAGCAGCAGCCACTATTACCATCCCCTGTGGCTGATGGCACGACTGTTCCACAGACTCCAACCATTCCATCACCTGTTTCCAATAAAATTAAAGATGAGGTTTGTTTCTATAGATTCTGTTGTTCCAAATTAATATTTAGTATTATTATTTTATCTTAAGAATAAAGTTGCTTCTAAATGCATATTTTATTTAGTACTTGACATGTGATTAAAATTGACCAAAAAAATGAAATTATCTGTGTGTTGTGAAAACATTTTTTTTAAATTGGTGATACATAGTGTTCCATCTATTCAAGTAAATTGTTAAATAATTTTATATTCTTAAAGAAAATGTATTCAAAGAAAGACTATTTCAAAAACTAATCCAGAAAACTATTGCAAATTTTAGAACTTGGATAGTTTAATTTATTATATAGTTTAAGATTAAAAACATAACAATTTGATTAGTAAATATATTTTTGAATTAATAATGAGTATTTTAAATCTTTGTATCTTATCAGTCATAGTCAAGCTTTAGAAATTAAGAAATTCCAAGTGCTTCTGATCTCATGCCTCAATAGTTGGCCGGGTTTTTAAATTTATATATGTTCACAGTATTTAGCATGCAGTATAAAGTTTTTTGTGCTCGGCGATTTTCTATGACTAAAAAATGGAGCAAGGATTTGCATCAAATTTTGTGTTAAATGAAATCTAATGTTAACATGCCTTTCCCAAAATGGGATGAGAAGATGCCAGTATAGAAGCTGTGAAGAAAGTTGTTTTGGAAATTAGTCGAATTAGCAAAAGAGAAGTTGCTAAGGATGTTAACATATAGGTCATTTCATGTCAAGAAATTTTTTCAGAGGTTTGAGCATGAAACGTCTTGTCATCTGAATTTGTTCGAAAGTTCTTAATTTTTATCAGAAGAAATTTCGCATGAGCATCGCTCAGGAACTCTTCAATGATGTCAACGATGATACTGGTTTAGGTCCAAAGGACTAGTGATGGGTCTTGGGTATATGGTTTTAATGTTATAGCCCAATCATCCCAATAGAAGCACCCAGCAGAGCAAGACCGACAAAAGGTCGCCAATTTTAATGTTAATGTTTTGCTCATTGTTTTTTTTTTTTATTGCCAAGGCGTATGCATCAGCAGTTTTTACCTTGGGTTGTATGGTCAATAAGGGGTGTTACATTTTAAGGTATGAGCCTTTTGTGGAAAAACAATTCATGTATTTTGCTTTATGATTATGCAGTTGCTCATTCATAGAAGAGATATTTTGTCAAAAACATTGTGAAAATCATGCCTTGGCCATTATATTCCCTGTATTTGGCCCCTATGACTTTTTCCATAACTGAAAAGACTTTTCAAAGGACTTAGGTTTGTAATAATTGAGGGAATAAAAACTGCATTGTTAAAAGAGCTCAGCGGTATACCAAAGTGCTTCGGGGATGGAATAAGCATTGTCACTAGTGGATCATATCTGAGGGTTATTACTTTGAAGGGGACAACATCAATATTGATTAATAAATAAATATTTCTTCATAAACATATAAAGTCACCTTAATTTTTGAATATACTCCTTCAATCTGTGTGTTCAATATCAAATTATTATGGGGTTCAACATGATAAGATTATTTTGAGTCCAAATAATGATGTATAATACAAATATTAAAATGACGACTCCTTAAATTAAGGAAATAAAACTTAACTATTCAAAAGTTTAAAACATCAATTGATAATAGTTTATGAGTATTTTATTGTTAATCAAAAAATACGTTTATGGCTTTTTTATTTGTTTTCTGATATTGAACAATGATTGTGTCTGTTCCATCTAGCAAGATGGCATGGGAGACGAGGAAGTGACTGGAGAAGATGACCCAATGGTAGCGGTTAAAAATGAAGAGAACAACAAAGCTTCAGTTGCTGCTAAAGAAAAATTAGCTGAAGATGTAGACGAGAGTATAGTTATTGAAACAACAGTGATAGAGAGGTCAAAACCTCCTGTACTGAAGTACACCTATAAAGAAGGTATTACTATAGCTAGAGCATTTTAATGTTATTTGAATTTTTCACAATTTATTTTGTATTTTTTTTTTCTGTTAAATAGATCAGTGGTCACCCTTAAATCCTGAAGGTAAAAAGGTGTATGATCGAGACTTTTTATTGGGTCTACGTACTGAAGCTCTTTCTATTAAAAGGCCAGACATAGAAGACTGTGACATTATAAAGACTGATAGTAGCAATAATAACAATGTTTCCTCCAACAATAACAACAGGGTGAGTTCATTTATTGTTCTCTATTATATGATATTACCAAAACATGTTACTTAATCTTATTTTCTAGAATCAATAAATATCATTCATATAATACTAAAGAGAAGTATACATTTTTTGAAATTGAGAACACTTTAGTTACAGTTCCAGAAGTGGATGTTGTTCAATTCATAATATTTTGTTTTCTTAATTAGTTACTTCACATATTGTGGCATTAGAAAGAATTTAAAAAAAATTTCATCGAAATAAAAAAAAAAAAGGGTATTCCACTACATAGTATAAATTAAAATGTAAGGATACTCCACTTAAGCTTTGGATTAATTATTTCATATTATTATCCTGTTTTAGTAGAGATTAGATCATTTTACCATTAATAATTCCTATTTATGTTTTTATTTCTTCTTTAGAGGTTACATGGTTCTAATAGCATGGGTATGAGCCGAGAGGACAGATTCATAACCCCACCTTTCCTTAGTAGAGCTTCATCAAGTCAGCGAGGAGGAGTATGTTTTGTTTATTCTTTCTTATTGTGATATTTATTTTATGTTAAATAATATAATTTTTCTTTACTAACCTAACAATACATGAAATGATAATTATTACTTATGAAGTTAAAGAAATTACTTCTAATCATATTTATCAAAATTTTCGCTTTAGTGATGCTACTCGATCAGATTTTGTAAATTAAACTTTATCATTAATAATATTAAAATTTTTAAAAACAGTTAGTTTTAAAACCTCTGAATGGATTATGGCATTTTTTGAGATAAGTTGTTCATTTTACTTTGTTTTTAAAAATTACCATTATTTTAAGGAATGGATATTTTATCAAAAAGATACAGTTGTTTTTAAAAAAATCAATTACTTAATTAAGAACCCCACTTCTTTTTTTTTTTAATGATAAAATGAATTTTTTGTCATAACTCTATTCTTATTTCAACTCTTTAGTTTTATTGAAAATCATTTCCTACTTTTTAGGTATATTGAAAATTTATTTCTACTTTTTAGTTTTATTTCTATTTAGGCATATTTTTAGTTTTTCAAACTATTATTTATTATGAATTCTTCAGTCAACTATTTTCCACTCAAATATTATTTATTATATATCATTCATTCAGTTGTTATTAATTTTATTTTAGAAGTTAATTATAAAGTTTTAATCTAGTACAGTATCTATTTTAGTGTTATTATCAGTATACTGTGTATTACGGCAATCCAATATAGTTAGACAGCATTGCTGAAAATAAAGCATTTCTCTCTCTTCTGAAAACAAACAATAAATAATCAAACTCAAAACCAGAGAAATGCTGGATAATCTCAATTATGTTCCTTTTTTAACGAACAAATTTCAAATTAATAATTTACCTCTAAACACTATTGTAATATTAATATACATTTTACTAAAAAATTACTAATAATACATTTATGTCAGATTTCTTTTTTCCCACAGATGATGGGTAAGAGAGGGTCACAGCAAGGAAGACCTGGTGGCGGTGGAAGAAGTGGAAAAATGATGTACTCAAGTTCTCAATATAAGCCCGATGTTGATGAAGACCTCCATTGGGCTGGTAAACAAGGCTGGAAGCCAGAGCGTTGCAAATCTCCTCCCAAACTTTCAGAGGAAGAGATAAAGACTGAAGTAGGTTCATTTATTTATTTTTAATTGTATTTCTATATCACATTATAAAAGTTAATTGAAATAATTTGTACAGCAACTAACTATTAATAAAAATGTGGAGGGAACGAAAAATGAATGTAATACAGCATGAAAATGAACTAAACTTAAATTTGGTGGGAAAAATCTAATATGATAACTGTTAATTTTGTTTCTTATTACCATTATATGCAATAATGAAGTAAGGAAAAGTAATTATAACATAAAAGATTTCGGATACGAGTTTCTTTTGCCTTAAAGTCGTAAGAATCCTGTTTTGCACAATAAAAATAAAAGGATATATCATAGCAACTTTTTCTCTAACCGAAATTGCCACTTTGTGTCATTGTTAAAATTGTTGCTATTTAAACAGCTCCAAGTTTTGATAAAAATCTCCTTTATTAAAGCCCTGAACTGTAAGGAATCCCTTAAAATGGCCTTTTTTTAATGCAGCACATGGTCAGAACAGAAAATCACATTTGACAGTTCCCCATTAAATATATATATTAGGCATTATAAGTTATTGGATATTTCTCAAAAATAGAGGATGAAATAGTACATATTTACATTTTTAAGAAAGGATTCCACACTTCAGCAGAAAAAAAAGGAAGGGGATATGCTGGAAGAAAGACATAAAAGGCTTTGATATATTGATGCAAATAACAATATGCATTTTTCCTCTTACCTCTTTATGGCCAAGACACTTAAAAATAAAAATAAGGTATTCTGTTTCTTTGGCAACTTACAAAAAAAGTAAATATAAATAAAATCTGTTTTCTGAGATACAGGATAGCATTTTTTTTGTTTGTTTATCAATATTTTTATTCTGTTTAACTTAAATTATAAAATCTATAAGTTCAGGCAGTTTTTTACAAATGTACATTATTAAAAATAGTAAACCAAAAGCTATTGCATGGATTTTGTTTTGACTTATTAAACTGATTCCAAACCTATTTACATTTTTCTAGAATAATATCTCCACCCAGACCCTTTTCTTCCACATATTAACATTTTTCCTCTGTCCCCATAGCGTAGTTATAGGTGTATTAAATTTCTCATTATTGAAAACCACAAATTCGACATAAACATATAATTAATTTTGCATATTAATTCATCTCCATAAATAATTTTGCATATTAATTCATCCCCGCACCTCTGACATACTAGAAACAGCATTGTTCTGTTTATATACTAAAAACAAGATCCTTTCAGGCATTATAGGCTTTTAAATATTATAAGTAAACAAATCTTTTAAAGGATTTTGTCAGTGTGGAAAGTAATTTAAAATACACAATGTTATATTTTCTTTAGAAATTTAATTTATTTGTATTTGTCTTGATTTATCATTATAAAACTAGTGTTAGCTTGAAATGTTAAAAATAATTAATAAAGATATTTAAAAAAAAAATGTTTTTTGGTAAAAAATAAATAAATTTACCTCTTTCGACTTCTTAATTATGATTTAATAATGCTGCAAGAAAAAAAAAATTATAATATTCCTGACTTCTAATCTCAGTGTCATCCAACATGCCAGTCTTCTCAGCTTCTGAAATAATTGACTAATAATCTGTTAGTCTGATAGATTAGTAATTTGGTCCTTTAAAAGTAAGTTTCCTTCCTGTGCCCATTCTATTTAATTGTAAATTCTACATTCATACCAATTAAATCTTGTTCTTTCCAATAACATAGTTGTGATGTAATAAGAGCTTAAATCTAATAAATATTTTGAAATTTCTTTATTTATATCAAGTGGTAATAATTGATGCAGCTTAATAGTAAAATACTGCACAGAAGATATGTTTTCTCTTACCAGGTCTGCAAGTTTAAAATGTCGTTTATTTCTTAAAATATAATTTAATTTAAAAAAAAAAGTATAATATATTTTATTCAAAGTACTGGCCCTCGCTTTCTACACATTTTGTCCATCTCTCGGGCAATTTATGGATACCATTCCAAAAGAATGCTTCATCTTTATTTGAAATCCATTCATCGAGCCATTTTCTTACATCCTCCAAATTGTTAGTGTTGCTCAGCCAATGAGTGTCCCATCGATGAGAATAGGTGATAATCAGAAGGCGCCAGGTCAGGTGAATACGGCGGGTGGGGTAGGAGTTCCCAACCAAGCGAAGAAATCGTTTCCTTAGTCAATCTGGCTGAATGTGCAGGAGCGTTATCATGCTGAAGAATGACTTTGGCGTGCCTGTGAGCCCATTCTGGGCGTTTTTCGATCAATGCGTGACTCAAATTGATCATTTGTTGTCGGTAGCGGTCGGTATTGACTGTTTTGCCGGGTTTGAGAAGCTCGTAGTAGACTACTCCCTTCTGATCCCACCACACACACAGCATTGTCTTCTTCCCAAAACGATCCGGTCTTGCACTCGATGTGGATGGTTGTCCTGGCGTTACCCATGATTTTATTCGTTTGTGATTCTGAAAATAAACCATTTTTCATCGCCAGTTACAACTCGATGCAAAAAACCCTTTCTTTCGTGGCGTAAAAGCAGCATTTCGCACACAATTTTTCGTTTTTCCATCTGTCGTTCGTCCAATTCATGTGGAACCCATTTTCCAACCTTTTGAATTTTTCCCATAGCTTTCAGGCGATCGGAAATGGCTTGTCTAGTGACATTCAACTGTTCTGCCATCATTTGTTGGTTTTGGGTATTGTCTTTGTCTAATAAAGATTGCAATTCGACGTCCTCAAACTTTTTTGGTCGATTTTCTCGTTTTTTATCAGTAACATCAAAATCACCACGTTTGAAACTTTGAAACTAACGTTCACATGTCTTGACGGTTGGAGCAAGATCGCCATAAGTCTCAACAAGAATTCGATGACATTCAGATGCCTTTTTCTTTTGATTGAATAAGAAAATCATGACATGCCGCAAATGCTCTTTATTTGGCTTAAAATTAGACATTTTTAACACCAAAGAAAGGTATGATACGTCCACGTAAACGACTTAAAAACAACTGACTTTTGTAAACAAATGACTAACAAACAAAATAGCGTTTAGAGATAAGCAAATCCTTCAATAGGCTAAGGGCGCATTCTATTGGAATTAAAACGACATTTTAAACTTGCAGACCTGGTATGATTAGATTATTTTTCTGAATTTGTTCCTGCTACTTTTTTATTCATATTTATTTCTTTTTCAGAATTTGTACAAAAAAGTAAGAGGTATTCTAAATAAGTTGACACCTCAAAAATTCGATACTCTTCTAGAACAGATCACTCGTCTTCCTATTGATACTCAGGATAGATTAAAGGGAGTTGTCGAACTGGTTTTTGACAAGGTAATTTAAAAAAAATAAAGCAAACTAATGTATTGAAAATGTATACTCTTAATTTATTCATTAATGAAACTTAACTCCTTTAAATAACCTCTCATTTGTTTTTAATAATACTTACAAATGAATTACAGGCTGTTGATGAACCGTCTTTTTCAATTGCTTATGCTAAGTTATGCCAGAACTTGAGTAAAATGAGTGTTAAAATCACAAAAGAAGATTCTGAGGGAGTTGAAACTACCACTCAGCAACAATCTGAATCATCATTTAGGAAAGTGCTTTTAACAAGGTGTCAACAAATGTTTGAGAAAAAAAGAAAAGAGGAAACTGGGGAGGATGGTAAAAAATCAGATGATGAAAGGATAGCCGAGTTGCAACAGTCTGTATCAACTGAAGGAAATAAGGTATGTTACTATTTTTATATTTATCTATATTTTTTGCTTTGATTTTTTTTTAAACGTAATTATTGCATTATAAAACTTATTACTCATCTTAGCAGTGAAAATGATTGTACGCTATTTATTAAATTATTACTGTATATCGTAGCTTAATTTAGTGTTTAAAATTAATCTCTAAAATTGTTTAAAATTTCACAGGATAAGAAAAAAGAGTTACAAATTTTACTGGAAGAAGAGGAGAGGAAAATTAGAGTCAAATATGTCGGCTTAGCAAGGTAAGCATTTATTTCAGTGAATTGTAATTACCTCTGATTTGAAAATAGAGATAACGTTGAACAACTTGCTTTCACTTAAATTTATTCTTACAATAATATAATAATGTACCCATACTGATTGTATGCAACCCAATAAACTATGCACATAAGTGCTAATTTCTGTAATAATTGTGCTGCTACACATGTGCATTTAAATGGCACGGAATCATGTTTTAGTTAATAAAGTAACACGACAGACTTCAATCCACCTGTTACTCTCTCTTTGCTTGTGAACTTGTATATACTTTCAATTTTTTTTATTTATTCATTCAGTGAACAGATATGTTAATTATTAATTATTCTTTTAAATTTTATTAATATTTAACCCTATTATATTAGAATAAATAAGGCAGGTACAGGCTGGGAAAAGTTGAAATATATTTGTAATGTACTTTTACTTATGGTCTTTAAAATAATATTTTTTTAGTATTTTGATCCACAAAAATTCTTTTTTTTTGTTTTCAATGGAAATAAATATGTTGTTAAGATCTTCTGAGTCTCAATAACTAATTGACCAAATGATAGTTATTTGTCTAACTTGAAATCTACAGAATGTTAATAAAAAATAATATTTTGTTGAGAAAATCTCATTAGGACAAAACAATGAGTTAAAAGAAGTACAAATAAGTAATAATGCTAAATTGTTAAATAATGTGTACATTGCCTAGTTCTAATGTACTTTATATAGTTTTTATTATTTCAGAAACACATTTATCATCGCTGTCAAAACAATACCGGCTATCTACACTTAGGGCGATTTCACAGGAGAGAGAAAAAACACGTCATATGTTATATTATCTTTTGTATATCGGTTATCTTTCAATTGCTAAATTACAGCACTGCCTGACGTTCAACCTTGAAAACTTTTTTTAATAGTGTGTAATTCAACCTGTAGAATGTGTTACCGTTACTAACTCATTTTCACCAAAAGTTGTAGATAGGCGGTATTTTTTTGACAGTGACGTTATGTTTCGAGGTAGTGATTTATTTATTTTTTATGGAGTTGTATTATAAATTATTGATTTTCAGGTTCATAGGAGAATTGTTCAAACTTCAAATGCTAACAGCAACTATCATGCATGGGTGCATTAAAACTCTCCTTGAAAAAATCGAAGAAGAGTCTTTAGAATGTCTTTGTAAACTTCTCACTACTGTTGGCAAAGAGCTAGAAAGTCAATGTTCTGATACTAAGGTAGGTGTAAAGCAAGTTTTTATTTTCAAATAGTTTTTCAAGTTTTTTCAATTACATTATTAGTAGTTTTCCTTTCTTTGTGGAGACATTTTGTTATCCATTAATTTAGCTTTCATAGGTTGGTAACAAGTTCATTAAGTCATTCCTATTTTCCCATTCATCATTACAGATTTTTTATGGTTTCATGGTATTTAATTTAATGGTGAATATAATAATTATTATACTAATTAAGTTAATGTTTTAGTAGAAAATTTTAAAACCTAGCAAATTTATATAAAACCTCAATGATTAAAATAAACTTACATTTTCTGACCAAATGTAATAAATGAAGAAAGTAATGTCCCCTTAATATGAGAGGTTAAATCTTAGTGTCATATTTGTTTGTTAATATAATAAAGTGTGTGTGAAACAATTTTTTTTTTATTATAATGTAATATTCATGTTTATGAAGGATATGGACGAATACTTCGGAAAGATGAGGAAGCTCTCACAAAAGTCATCCAACTCGAAAGTTTCCTCTCGTGTTAGGTTCATGTTACAAGATGTAATAGAGCTCCGATCTAATCGATGGGTACCTAGAAGAGAAGAGAATAACCCCAGGACCATGGAACAAATTCAGCGAGATGCTGAGAAAGAATTAGAGAATGCTGCTATGTCTTCTATAGCTAATCGATCTAAGCATTCTGACCGAGATATGGATAGAAGAAGGGGTCAAAGTAAGAAATAAATTAAGTTATAAAAATATTTTTTTTATATAAGTATAGCATGCCTCTTATCAATATCATTAGGGGGGAAATGAAAAAAGGTATATTCATCTATTTTCTAAAATTTATTGGAAGATTCTTCTTTATCAATAAATACCTCAGTTAAATATATTGATACAACTTAATAGTATTACCCTCTTCTAATGTAGGGTGTTACCTAGTAGAATTCATAGTAACTATTTACTTCAAGTTCAACTGTATAGTTAATCATTGAAACTAATAAAATTATTACTACTTTATAATTTTTTATAATTATTGGTCATTTTTTATGAGTTATAAATATTTTTATTTTTTAAAGAGAAAAGATAGGCTCTCGACCGGGATTTGAACCCGGAAACTTTGTCTCACCGTGACATCGCTCTGCCAATTGAGCTATCCAAGGCCCATGCCAGTCGAGGACAAACCTTTTCTTTCTCTTATAGATCCTAAAGCCCCAGTGTGCTCCCGCCATTTTTTGTTCAAATCCCGGTCGAGAGCCTATCTTTTCTCTTAAAAAAATAAAAATATTACTACTTTAATTTGATTAAGTTTAACAATAATAATTATTAAAGTGAGGAATCTAACAACGTTCCATAGTAAAATCACACGTTTCCAAGTGTTTGATTCTAAGCTTTATATACTTTAAATTGAATAGTGAATAAACATAAATTGTTTTAGAAGTCTAGTGTCAAGTGTGATCCTACTATAATAATCCTGACCTGCAATGTGGGTCGAAATGTCTGCTTCCAAAGAAACATTTCTCCCTATATAAGTAAATTTTTTTTACTTTTACCTGGACCATCTTCTTCCCTAAATTGTTTTGTTATTTAACCTGAGCTTATGTCTTCATTATATGATTCCTTACTTTTAGGGAGCGGCATAAATCAGGATTCAGATGGATGGTCTACGCCTAAACCAGGTTTTAAAAGCTATGCATTTGACCAATCGAAGCTCCAACACATCAAGGTAATCACTAAGCCTTTTATTACGAACTTAAAAAATTATGAGTTTTGTTTTAATACTTCTTTAAAATGTTATAACTGTCTTTTTAATTGTTGTCTTTGTATAAATATGTTTTTCAAGATACAAATACAATTTTTTTCTTTTATACCCTTCTATTTTCTCATAGGTGTAGGCCATGCATGGGTAGTTTATTAAGAATTTTAAGTAAATTTCATCAAACTATTCTACACTGTATCATGAGACACTAAACTGGTAGGTTTTTGGCCATTGCACTGTCCCTATTTCAATACCAATATTAATAATGATAGTCCAACTATTATTAAAAATACCCCTCTGTTAACTAAATTATTTTAATTCGTTAATGATCCTTAAGGCCTTAAAAAAATGGATGGTATTGTTATTTTTACTGTCTTACTCAAGATGACAGTTTTTTTGTTTATTTGTAAACACACTTTTATTTATAATAGTTTTCATTCTAAGTTGTTTTCTTAGTTTTAATATTTTTTATTTTCTAAAATGACTTTCTTTTCTATTGTTATATAATCAGGCATCACCAATTCACGTTTTATGAATGCACCATAAATTAAAAATAATACTTAACTTTTTTCTTAAGAAGATATTTTACCAAAACATTTCCATAGAACTGATTAGATTGGTTTCTGTTGTGTCGTAGGTCAGTTATCTATAATATTAAGAAGCACAATGTGGCACAATATCTGTTTATTGAATTACATATAAGGTTACACACCACATGATCACACTCGTACTGCCTCATCTCATGCGCGCGCAACTCGTGGGGATATAACACTCTCCCCCCGCATAAGTTGATGCTGGACAATATACATTTCTAATAAAATGTCATGACAATTAATAATAATTAATGAAAACAATTAAACTTTTTTTTAAATACATTTGGAAAAAAATATTAATTACTTTTACTTGAATTAATTAATGAAATACATTAAATACTTTTTTTTTCTTTTTTTTTTTTGAGCATACAAATTTAGAAGGTCCGGGGGACGACACTGTCTTGTTGAGCAACCGAGTGGTACTTCTGGTGGTATCTCTTGTGCCTCAGGCAACCCCGTTGTCTCTGTTGTAGCTGGCCTAGTCGACCAGAACAGGGTTGACCAATCGTTTGTGTTGGTTCTTCTATTTCTTTACTTACCGTTGCTGTTTTGTCCGGTTCTTCAATTGCTACGCCAGCCTTCCTCAAGTGATTTACGTGCCGTTTCAGGCTGTATCCCCCTTGTAACGTCACTTGGTAGTGTAATCGACCGAATTTTTTCGTAATTTTACCAATTTTCCATGTTGGCTTGTTGTTAAAGTACCATCTCGCCATTACAGCTTCTCCGATATCGAATTGTCTGGCTGGCGGTAAAGGGATTGTAACATCCGTCTTACTGAACCTTGTTCTTGGGCTATCTAGTCGGCATCTTATGTTTTTCTGTAAATACAACTCTGCCGGTGTTTTCCCGTTCTGGAGTGCTGTAGCCCGATACCTAAATAATATTTCCCTTAATTTACGTCGTATTAGCCCCAATTCGTTCATGCTTTGTAACTTTGATTTTAATGTCTGGACGTATCTATCCTCCAGTCCGAGTGCTATGTCAAAATGATCTATTTCTTCAAGCCGTATGCCCCTAGGTGCCTAATCCATGTTCTTCCTAATATCGGTGCCAATTGGTCCGGAACAATGAATAATATTTCCTTTGTATTCTACTTTGACTTCGGCTACTCCTATTGGCTTAATAATGCCTATGGTATATGACCTAAAGATAACTTCCGTTTTGCTTATTTTTGTTTTCGCTGTCTTTAGTTTTTTAAACTCAGATTTCGGAATTAATGTATATCCGGCCCCCGAGTCAACTTCGAATCGTTGTTGCGTCCCGTTTATTTTGATTTCTGCGAAATATTTTTCGCAAGAGTATTTTCCCGGGATAGTTTCGTTCCGATGAATATCTACTACATTGTTAATTGAATTTAGCTTGTCAATGGTAGTAAAATCAGTCCAATCAGTGTTCTGTGTTGTGTGCTGCTTAAGTTTTTCCATACGAGTTGAGATGCATACTGATGCGAGGTGTCCTACCTTCTTACAATCGTCGCATCTCAATTTTTATTTGTCAATTCGGCATTCCCTAGTCACATGATTGCTTCGCCCATAGGCAGCGATTTTCGATTCCTAACTGTTGGTAGTTCAGCGCCTTGTTATGATTATAGGATGCCTTGCCTTTAGTGTTCCAAGTCGATGAACGTTGTCGTGGTGTTTTGTTGTTGTCTCTTTTCTGTTTAATTTTATTTATGTCGCTTCCTTCAATGCATGGGAAGTATGTTATGTGGCTGCGATTTGCAATTTCACGACTGTCAATTTTACATGCTTCGAGTGCCAGAGCTTTATCTTTTATTTCCTCAAAGTTTGTCCTTTCCCCGTCTGTTTCTAAGAGTTTTTCCCTGATCGTGTTGTCTTGTATACCCCTGATGAATTGTGCACGCAGAAATAAGTCAGCAACACTTTTCCCGCAATCTGCTGCCGCACAATTCAATGCGCATTCAGTGAGTCCCCGACGTAAATCAGTGATGAACTCCGATATCTTTTGACCGTCTTTTTGGTATAGCGATAGGAATCGATGTTGTGTTACCAGTGTGTTTTGTTTGGGGCACAAATGTTTTTCTAATATATTGACCAGCTCTTCGTACGCCATCTCGCTCGGTCCTTTCGGAGCTACTAGTAACGTTATTAGTTGGTAAGATTCCGTCCCTATCAAATTGAGAAGCATCTGTGTACAGAGCATTTTATTATCTATTACCCCTTTCATCTTGAGGTAATTTTCAAACGCTGGTGCTGTTGTCACTTGGGGTGTCAACAATGATTGTAACAATTTGATTAGTGTAGCCTGTTGTTGGTTAAATGCGGTTAGAAATTGTTTTGGATCCATTTTAATTTTATTTTAAATTATTCCTTCTGAAGTTGACTATAATTTAATCACTTTTAATTAATTAAATTTTCCCAAAAATAAAATAGAAATTTCTTATCTAATAATATGTCTTATATTATTTTTATAGAGTATAGATATTAATTGTAATCACTTTGTAGTAGAAAGGTTAACTTGCGTTTAACTGGTATCAATGGTTGCCCTCAGTATTCTCGGCTATTGAATAATGTTGTTAATTTTTTCCTCTTTCCTTTTCACTTTGACTTCTTTTTATCCTCGTCGCCAATTCTGTTATGTCGTAGGTCAGTTATCTATAATATTAAGAAGCACAATGTGGCACAATATCTGTTTATTGAATTACATATAAGGTTACACACCACATGATCACACTCGTACTGCCTCATCTCATGCGCGCGCAACTCGTGGGGATATAACAGTTTCAAATGTAATTAAATATGGAATTGTTTAATTATAATAGCGTTCAACTAAAGTCCTATAATGAAACTTATAAATATCTTATTTCAGGGCTTGGAAAATGAAACTAGCAGTGTTTTGGGTTGTCCTGCGCAGTTCTCTCAGTGGAATTTAGGCTCAAATGCTAAAAGAGGAGATACCCCGAAACAATATGCAGCTACAACTAACAAGTTTGCTCTGCTGAGTCAGGATCAGGAGAAGAAGATCTCATCTTCTATGTGAGTGTTATTTCTACGTTATAAACGTTTTTCAATATTTCATTACTTATTTTTGTCTGAAAAATAAAATTCTTGAGGCACTAGTCTAAATCACCTATTGTCTAGATATTCCATACAGTATTTCAGTTTTTACTACTGTTATTAGCTCATCTCCTTGATGTTTTTTATTTTAGGACAAGAAAAGTTACACCCTCATCATCTCAAGAAAAGGAACGTGCTGTTCAAGGAGTCAGAGATGGTAGGTAGAAAGCTATTCAGAATTGGTTCATATTTTCTAATTACTTAACACTTTTTCATTGTATTAATACTATAACTATACCATACTGTTAAATTGTGTTATAATACTACTTTATTCTACCATTTTAGTTCCTATCTTGATTATATATACATATTTTCTAATTGCTCTAATTTTGTGTATATGTGTCAAGACTTATTCCACTCTTGTAATGAAATCTTGATATTTTATGCACTATACAGGGTCTTTGTAATTCGGAGAAAGAAAAAAAGCTTTTAATAGGGAAAAATATTCTGAATAACAGGATATAAAAGGGCCTTTTTTGTTTGTTTGTTGGTGTTTAAAGGCTTAAAATCCTTGGGTCATTATCACCTATGGTTATTTTTTTTTAAAATGTTTGTATATATAATATTATTTGTCAGCTATACACATATCCATAATCACACACCGAAGGAAAGGGCTTTTTTTTTTTCATCTTCATAAATAATAGTTATTCCGACAGGATATTTGGTTCATATTATAGTAGTCATTTTGTCCTTTGGAGACATATCTCTATTATGCTGTTAAATCAAAAACTATTATAATAACCTATAATTGACGACATGAAATTAGGCGGCTCAAAGAAAATGCGGTGCTGCCGCTTGTAACGAGAATGTGGGCGTGGTTTTACTCAGAACTACCAATATTTGACAACAATGTGCTAGCTATGTTGCCTAGTTCTCCCGGTTTCAGTTATTTGGTTTTTACCCTCTGTACGCTAGTGTAGATCGATTTTCTTTGAGCCGCTTAATTTCATGTCGTCAAGTCAATAAAAATAGTTATATGTATAAAAGTTCTTGTTCTGATTTATATAGGAATTGATTTATTTCTTAATGCTGGTTTCCTTGAGTTTCTCAATGATTTATATTCTAGTTTCAATATAGAAAAAGTAGAGTAGTAGCTCATCTTAAATAAATACATTTTTATTTAAAATTATAATAACAATATAATTTTTTTTAAATAATATTTTTGAAAACACAAAGTTCAAAAACTTGTAGTGAAAGTTATTTAGGAAATAATACCAACGATAAAAAATGAAAAATAAAAAAATTTAAGTGAAGATTGTGAAAATTTGTTAACATTAAACTTATAGTCAGTTAATTGATAGTTGAAAGAATTAGTAAACCAAGCTGAAAAGGCTTAAAATGTTTTCACAATCTTAAATTGTTTATATTATTCATCAGAGGAAAAGTAGCAGTGTTACACATATACCTAAATTCCATTTTTTCTGGTCTAGCATTCATCAGAGATGATCGAGGAAATCGAGGACAGGGATCTAATCCTCCTTCTCGGGAGAACTCCCGTGTTAGAGGCAAAACACCCTCCATGACTCATGTCCCAGTTATGGAACAAGAACCACCACCACCACCAGTTGCCAAAGAGTCACCCATGGACCCAGAGGCATGTAAAAAGAAAGCTAGAGTCATATTTGAAGAATGGTTAGCTAATCACAATGTGCAGGTTAGTAGTACTATTGATAACATTTGGTTAAAGTAGTTACATAATTTTTAAAAATGAACTAAGTAGTTTAGGAATCTTTATAAAAGGTGATTTGGTACTTGGAATCAATAATCAATCCATATCTGGAGCACATATTCAGAAAGCGAGGATAAAGCATACTCCATTCACTTATTTATTTTATTCTTCTCAATTAGTTATTGATTACATTTTTATCCAAATTTCTTTACAATAAGAAATCTTATGTAAAACATTTAGATCATAAAGTCAACGCATTACTTTATGGTTGTTTTTAATTACATGTTTATTTTAGTTACTAACGTTGATTATTTATTCTTTAAGGAATCTGTGGACTGTATTCAAGAAAGCTTTCCGGATTCCATGCTATTTGTACGTTCATTATTAGATACCGTCCTTGAAGGTAAGGCGTTAGCAAGGACAAGTTTTGGGGAACTCCTGGCAGAACTGTTGTCAAGAAGTATAGTTTCTGCCCCTGATGTCACAAAAGAGTAAGTAATAGTAGTTTTCTCTATACTTTTGTCTATGGGATTCCATCTGCTGATGAATAGTGTTTATTTTAATAATTTGTTCTCAGGTTGCAAATTATTATTGAATCTGGAGAGGATTTCATGATAGATCTTCCTCTATTCTGGACTTATCTAGCAGAATTATTAGGTATTTATGGTTTCTTTCTTCTTCTTTTTTTTATTATTTTTAATTAAACTTAATCTCTCAGATAACACCATTATGTTCTTGTTTTTCTACTCATAATACATTGGAGTTAACTTACTATTTGCCTTCAAACGAGCTAGTTTAATTTAAGTGTTAAAAAATCATTGGTATAATTTTCTCCAACTAAGCATATCATTTATCAAGTCAAGATATGATGGCTAGAGCAGCTATTGCTCTGAATTCGGTTAAACAGATTATATTCACCTTCTTGGACCTTAAAAACTATGCTTTTTAATAGTTTGATTAATTCAGTCTTATTATTATACTCTGAATGGCCATTAAGGTACTTTGAGAAAATAAAGAAAATTCAGGTCAGATTTTACAAATCGCTCTTTTTCTGGCCTACTCAAACCCCAGGCCAGGTTACATAATAAGACTACAAAAAACCTAATGCTAAAATTGCAAGTCTTGAATCTTAAAACTAACTGGTCGTTGAAAATCTTACTACTGTGTAATAATAGATTACCTGAAATATGTTAACAAAATATTATTGGTCAAAAGGTCCTCTACCAATGTAATCATTAAATTTAACTGGGCGAATTAATTGGAGGGTATAATATCTTACTTAGGATATAGCTGAGCAAAACCCCCAGTTAGTGTTGAAACATTACAATGAAATGTTATACCTAAATAAAACACTTAATTTTCAGTACAGTGTTTTATACAAAAATTCATTCTGTTTAAATTCAGTTCAACCGTACTTGACATTATCTCTAACTGTAGAGAGAATAAGACTTCTAAGCCAAATTAGAGTTTCCCCCAGCAAGGAAATACGCCAATAAAACAGCACACAGGATTAATACTGAAGATAATTGCCCTCTATGTTTAAATAATTCACTTGCCGATTTAAAGCACATATTTTTTGACTCTCCATTTAATGTAGAACCTATAAATAAATATCTAAGCTCATACGATGAGGATATTTATACAGTATTGAATCCTAAACACAATGATATTGTTAATCTCTGTGATTTCCTATCTAAAGCTCTAAGTATCAGAATAGCTCTGACCCAGTGACATATATATGGTTGTTTATCCACACAACAATGCCTTTTGAGTTATATGAGTTTTCCATTTTCTTACTTACATACCAGTTTAGTTTATACAATTTTGCAAAGTTTGATGTGGTAACTCATAGCTATAATTTAATTTTTATCTTCATCACTAAGTTCAGTATTATAATTATCTAAGTTTTTTCCTGAATGTTTACTTTTTTATGTAATTTTATTTTTGTTACTGTCTGACTAAACTGTTTTATTAATGTAAAAATCAGAAATAAATAAATTAAAGGGTTTAAAAATGCTGTTGTCTCATTAAATATCATTTATGGAAACAATTAATAAAACATGTTAGAGATGCCTTCTAAAAAATTGTCTAATTTTTCTAAATTATCTTATTTGTATATCATTGTTCCATGTAATATTTCAGTTCTAATTTGTTTTTATACAATTTCAGTACCAATTCTTGTAAAAAGTGTATATACTTTCGCTGATCTAAAAGCTGCTTGTGAAACTTGTAAAACTACGCATCTGACTAGAACATTAGCTGAAATTTTTAAACAGTTAACTAAAGAAAAGGTACAGTTTTGCTGTAATTTTATTGCTTTGATTTTTTTTAAATAATAGTTTTTTTATTTTAATTAACTAATTATGATGATTGTCTAATCTTCTCTATGATTTCATCTTGAGGATGAAACTGATTTGGACGTTCCTCTGATTATTCTCAAATTTTACTATTAATTATTCTCACTAATTTGTATTTAGCTATAATCATATTTGTTTTGTTTTTTTTAATAGGGGCCATATTTCATCAAGCAGCAGTGGGAATCTTCTAAATTACAGTTCACTGATTTCTTTCCTGAATCTGAAGTCGATAATTTTATCAAAAATAATGTAAGTATTCCCCAAGAATTTTAATAAAGAACTTCAAAATTTTAAACTTTTTAAAATTATTTTAGTGTCCTCTTTTATTGCTGCATAGTACAATAATACTCGTGTTAAAACATTTTATTTTAAATTTTAAAAAAATGACTAGTTTTTTATGCATTTAATAAACTAATAAAATAATTTAAAAATAATTAGCTGAAAATTTGTATTAGCATACCTTTAGGAATTTTGTATATATTTTTTTTTAAGTTAAAATAATATCAAGATATAAATTATTACAGTCCAAAGTCTAATCATAAGATTAGAGATTAACCATGGAGAATAATAAACTCCAAGTAAGAAATTTTAAAATTATAGACATCTATATAAAGGTATCTATACTTAATTACAGTCTTTCAAGACATATTTTTATAACTGTTGTATTTATTATATCGTTGTTGTTTTTTATATTATTTATGTTGTTAAATTACAGAATTGGTAGAATGACAATTCTAATATGGACTTATAAGCAGTTTAAGTAATGCTTATGAAAAATAAGGAAAAATTGAAAATGACTGAGTCGAAACATTTTTGAAATAAATAAAATTGACTGGAAAATGGTTTTACCAAATTGATGAAACATTTAATAAATTAAAAAGTTAACATTTTTATAATTAGGTGCTTCAATAATGTTAAAATTATATTTTTGTAAGCATTAAATTAATGTATGTCTATTTTAATTTTGTTATTTATTTCTTTTTTATTTTTTATTATACTTGTTTTGTAAGAATCTGGTGTGATGTAGGAAACTGTTTGAATACATATTAAACTATAAATCAGTGGCTCAATAAGTGTCTTGCTTCAAATTAAAATCAGTATATGTCTATACCACATTGATTATCATTAAATTAGCACTTGTTGATAGAGAAAACAGCAAAATAAGATTATGAATGAATCTCGGCTTCCTATACCTCAAGTTTCAAATTAACTACCATTTCATGCATTAAAATTTATTACAGTAAAACCTCCGTTTCGCGGAACCTCTGCAATACGGAATCCTCTTGTTAACGGAAAAAATGACTGGTCCCGGACAAAACAATACAGCAAATTTACCTCTCCTAGGCGGAAACTCCAGTAAACGGAAACGGAAAGATATTTCATCAAAATTGGTCAAAAGACCTCCATTTAGCGGAAACGGGTAACGTTTCCGCCCTTGTCGACAACTGCTTTTCCTTTTCTTTGAGATCTAAATGCTTAATTTTCTTGGAACATCTTCTTCCGTTCGAGTATGCCCCAAGTTGCTCACACTTTTCAGTTCTCAAACAGTTTCTGTAAGTGGCATATCGTCGATCGGTTATTACGTATTTCAAATTTTTAAGATGCCAAGGAGTGCATTAACGCTATCTGATAAAGTGAAAGTGATCGAAATTTAAGATAAACTTTCGATAAAAGATCTTGTAGTTAAATTTAAACAACAAGGAGAAAATTATGAAAGAATGGGTGAGTAGCCAAAACTCATTAACTTGTAAAAGAATAAGTACGCCAAAATTTGATAAAATAGATAAAACATTGTACGAATGGTTATTTTACAAAGGCATTCCAACAAGATCTCTAGTAACTAAAGGTGAGTCGTGTATTGGGGGGAAAAAGGCTAAAGAAAGACTTACAGTGTTTTTCTGTGCTAATATGATCGGTGAAATAAGAAAACCATTAGTCATAGGGAAAGCAAATAAACCTTGCTGCTTTAAAAATTTAAATGTTACGCAACTTCCAGTCATCTGGAAATTTAACAAAAAAGCCTGGATGACAAGTAGCATAATGGAGCAATGGCTATTTTACTTCAATGCAGAAATGCGTTCTGAAAATAGGCACGTTTTGTTGTTTTTGGACAATGCTACTTGCCACCCTGTCGTTCAACTATCAAACGTTAAACTTGTTATGTTGCCTCCAAACACGACCTCGGTTACCCAGCCTATGGATCAAGGCGTTATTTACACCTTTAAATCTCATTACAAAAAATATCTTTTACAATATTTAATTTCTAAAATGGAAGAATCAAATTCTATTCATCAATTAGCAAAATCCATTAATGCTTTGGATGCAGTCACGTGGATTGCTGAATCCTGCAAAAATATAAAGCAGGAAACTGTGCGTAACTGTTTCCACAAAGCTGGTTTTGTGAGAAAAGAAGCAATGACCGAAGATTTACCTGCTGATAACGCAACACTAACAGAAATTCAGAACCTCTGTAGCCTTATTGATGTGAATGCAGAAGATTTGATACGGTTAGATGAAAACCTAGAGGTTCACCAAACATTCCACTCTGCCTCTTCATTTATCGAAGACATCGAAAATGAAGAAGAAGAAATTGAAGACGAAGCAGACGAAGAATGTGCAGTAAAAAATTTTGCAACTGCCATCAATTATTTTAAGGAACTTCAGAAATTTGCGGCATCAGTGTCGAGTGCAGAGTTGCTTGATATTACGAGTAAAGCACGCGAATGTGCCGAGAGATTATCTGTAGGAAATAAAAAACAACCAATCATATCCGATTATTTCGATGTTAAAATGTAAATAATTTTATATTTTTAAATAATTTTTTGAATCATTAGTTTGTAAGCCAGTTGTCATTTTTCAAATACATACTTTAAATAAAAACATTTTTTTTACATTGTTCTTTATTGTACTTTTCGTTTTTTAAAAAAACCTCCGCATAACGGAACCTCTCGTTACGGAAGAAATTTGTTGGTCCCATGCGATTCCGTTATATAGAGGTTTTACTGTAATATACAACTTCTTGGTATAAAAATTACAGCATTATATAAATTTTAAATGATTTATACTAAATTCAAAAACACTTAGTTTTTATTTTAATAATTTTTGGTCCAAAATTGTTTCTTGATGCTTCAGTTAATGTACTAGTTTTTTGGTTAGAACCAAAATTTAATAACTTATTCCACTAAGTTAGCCAGCTCAAACTTAAATGTAGTATATCATTTATATAAATGCATCCTGAATTATAGAAGTTTTCCATTTTATTGTAGGAGATACTTTGTTCAAATCTAAAAGAAATTTGAGTTATCATTTGATCAGGTAGTGACCAAAGGGAAATGTAACATCCAGTTAATAACAATAATAAAAAATGCTATACTTCAAATTTCTATGCCTAACCTTTTAAATTTTTTGAACAGAAATGTGGCTTCCTGATAGGAGAGGGTGAAGTAGTTGAAACCGGAGAATCTTTGCCTATGGATCAAGTTGAAGAGAAGCTTCTTAACCTATTAAAGTCAGATAACAATGATAAAATCTTTGATCAAATTTGTGATTGGATTAAGGTAAAGTGGATAGCTTTTAGCATTAAACTGTTATTCATTATTTTTTATTTATCCATAATATTTAATCTATTGTTATAGTTCTATTTATCATAATAATGTTATTTTTTATTTTAGGCAAATGTTGGTAATAGAACCCAAGGTACTGATTTTATAAGGGCTTTGACGAGGGCAGTCATAAAAGCAAATATAAGTAAGACAACATTTCTATATTACTATTTTTACATCTTAACATTATAAAATGATTGTAGTTGGCTAATACTTTTTTCACAAATAATTAGGTAGGTCATAATGGATTAATACTTTACCTGGCGAGCTCTGCTTTTATTTTATTTTCCCGCTTAATTAGAATTATTTTTAATAAAGCATTTAAATTGAATTATTAAGTAAGTGTAATGTCAGTTGCAAATTGAGTTAAATTCAAAATTATTCCTATTCACAGCCATTTTCGTAGTTCAATCTTATTTGCATGTGTGTGTGCTTATTTAAACCCAACCCCTATGTTTTTTATTTACCATTAAGGTTTAGTTGTCACTTTAAGAATATCCAATAGTATGTAATATTTAATTTATTCGTTAAAAATATTTTTAAAAATTTGTTTCAAAAATATATATTTATTTTCTGTTAAAGTTAGCATGTCCTTAAATAAAACATTCAACAGAGTGAAATAACTAAGTGATATTTGCTTTATAATTGGTGTATAACTGAGTGGTATTAAGGAATAGGATCTTAAATTGGGTATTTAAACTCTATGGTCCGTTGTCTATTAGATATCTATAGTCCTATTAACTCTTTAATAGCTACACATCTTCACAGTCACAAGTTGTCAAGGGCCAGCAGTATTTTTGAAGATTTAATTGGAAAAAATACTTACCATGAATTCAAAATATGCAAATAAACACTTACAACAAAAAGAATAAAAGCATCGTGAAGAAAACATAATTATAATTACCTACATGAAACAATATTTTGTAAATCCTAGCCAATATTTTTCTGGTGATGTTACACATGCAGCATCTTAATACCCCTCTATATTATATTCATTGTATATTAGTGTTGATACAAAATAAAGATACTTGGTTTAACATATGTGAGCATACATTATAGGTGTGTATGTATTAAAAAATGTATATATTTTTTTTTTTAGAAAATGATAATCACCTTAATTCATCAAACTTAATGAAGCATGAGAAACTTATCAAGAGGTATGTTGATGCAAATGAAAAAAGAGAATTGGCCTGTTTACATGGGATACAGAATTTAGTAGTTGTACAAATGATGTCCCCTCAAGGTATTAAAATATTTCCTAAATATAATGTTTGAAATAACATACTTTAAATGAAGTAAAAAGTGGTATATATCATATTGGTGATACAATCTGTTAATTGCATGGTGTAATTACAAAGTACTCTTATCCTTCTCAACCCTTAGTGGAGTACATAATTTTATAGTTTGACTGTATGAGTTTCATGTATCAGATCGGCTATTAATTGTTCGCTTAAGATTTTATAAAAGAATCTGTTCTTATATCTGATTATAGGTTTTATTAAGTATTTATATTTATTGTAGGTTAGTAATTAAAAAATTAGATTTGTTCTAATAAAATAATTTTTGCACACGTAATTAATGTTCTAAACTCTCTTATATTAAAATATTTATTGTGTAATTAATATAATAATAAAAAAAATATTTGTGAACCAATATGACCATTCAACATTAGCAAACTTTGGCCCATGGATTAAGGTTCAAACCCAAATCTATGAGGTGGCCATTACTCTATTAATTAGATTAAAAAATAAAATTTTAATAATACAACATTTTTATTTCTTATTTTATAGGATTATTAGTTGAAATATTCCAATCTCTTTGGGAAAACGGTATAATTTCTCAAGAAGCTTTTATGAAGTGGAAATCATGTGAAGATACACAATATGAGGCCGAGGGTAAAGGTGTTGCGGTTGCATCTTTATCCCCATTTTTTGTATCCCTTTCAGAACAAGACGATACAGATGATGAATCATCTTGATCTTGACGAGAGGCAGCAACTGGGATTGCCAATCGGTAAGTTACTTTATAATTTTATTGATGCAAGTAACACTTGCTTTATTTTTGTTAAAAAGCTTCTGAAAGAGGTTTGTAAGGGAACATTTTGTATGTCACCCTTGAATAATTTTAATTACTCAACTTTTTTGAAATTTGATTTAGCACCCAATAAGTTACATTTAACACAATTGATTAAATTTTAATTATTCAAAAATTTGACTAGAAGAGTCATCCTTATACAATATAATAAATGTTTTGGGAAATTAGGCATCAACTAAATGGTTATATAAACTGGTTTAAGATGCTAAATAAATTATTATTGTTTTATATTGTTTGTATATTATTTTTTTTTACAATTAAATATATCATGTTATTTTTATGATAACTTGTCAATGATGATAAACAAATTGTTTGTGTTAAAATTGTTTTTTTTTTCTCTTTTAAATATGTTTTTATAACTATGTGTATGGTTTTTATAACTGCTTTTGTTTTTTGTGTTGTGCAGACCAGGCAGACCTAGTGAACTTATGCCACCTGATAGGCTGATGAATACTTCTGGGACACCACCTTTTCTTCAAAATGGACTATCCCTTTAAGATAATTACATATATATATGTGTGTGTGAAGAAAAGTGTGCTGTTTCCTAAAAAAAAAAAAAAACTGATAACTATAAATTAATTGGTGCAGAAGCTTCATTATCTACGAAATACATGTATTATATTCGCAAACCAGATTCGAATTCCTATAGAAAGACTACGCAGATCGACTTTTATATATATTATATATAAATAATTTAAATCGTTTATTTTTTTGTTTTACTCGTTGTAAGTAATCCGTAATGTGAAAAGATTTCCCTTACCAGGGACATGTACACAACTTACCTTTCTAGTTAATAATTGCAATGAGGTTAATTTATTTAAACGAAAAGTGGTCATGTTGGTCATGCATATGACTTCTATACTTCATAACTAATGAAGTATGGAACTTTATATGTTTATGGTCGTACATTTAAAGGGTAACTGTATGAAATTGTATAAATTTATTAAATGAAATGTATTGATGTAATTAAAATTCTTTTTTTTTTTTTTACTTTTAGCAATTGCCTGGGGGGAAAAAACGAAAATAATCGATACTGTAAATCACTAAGTGATTCATTATCGGGGTGGGAACCTCAACAGGTAATAAGGAGAAAATAAGAATGTGTAATCTCCTAAATATATAAAGACTATTTTTGTAAGATTTTAAGGAAGTTTTTTTATTTATTGTTTTTTATATTAAGAAAATAGTTCTGACTACTACAATCTATTGAGGTTCCTGTAATTCCTAGTTATACATTTTTATATTATACATTATATAATTATTAGTGTTTCGTATTATCAATTTTATTAATTATTGTCTGTATTGGAGATATATATATATATATATATATATATATATATATATATATATATATATATATATAATGTGTATATATATTATAACTATTTCGTGATGTAAATTTAAAAAAAAAGAAAATGAAAAAAAAATTGTTTTCGCAAATGGGGTACACTCTCGATACCAGGAGAGAGAAAGGGAGGGGTAAGATATATATATATATACATATATATAGTTGTATAAATCGGTTACGTAAAACAGATTATATATCTTATATATATAGTGATACGACTGACTTTAGCCAAGATCACAAGACAGTTATTAATAGTGTGTGTACAGTTGTGAAAGTGTTGAAGACTCAAGAATTTGGTAAAGTGAAAATCAATTTGGACGCTAAAAAGTGTTGTTTGTATAAATAAAAAGAACAATTTTCTCTGTGAAATTATTGCGTCAAATCTTTTGGCGTAAGTAAATGATTGATTCGTACATTAATTAAAAAAACTGGAATTAATAAAAATTATGTATATATATACATATATGTTTTCTTATCTGTTCTGCCTTTTACCCTATATTTCCTGACGTGTTATCTATATTTATTAACAGTTTTAAACTTGTTTCTTAAAGTTTAAATATGGGCTGGCCTGGATCACAAAAACCCCTATGAATGAAGTCATCCTAATTGAGCTAGGCTTGGTTTTGAAATAAATATGCTCAGCCTGGAAAAAAAATGAGCCAATTACTGTATAGACCAGAAAATGGACAATGATTTTGGACTATTAGTCGCTTCCTGATGATACACGACTTTTGGCTGAACATTGCTTAAGTGAAAAATGATTTATTTTTGGGATTAGTTAAATTTATTGCTAGGTGAGAAAGTATCATGGAACTTAAAATCAATAAGAAAATAAATTGTTATAAGAATTACGATTTGAGATAATAATTTAAATTTTTAGTAGAATATTTTAAAATATTACGATAAGTATGATCACATTTTCAAAAACTATTTTGGGGTGTTAACTCAGGAAAAAAAAACTCAAGGTCGTAAAAAATATATCATTTAAGGATAAAGGGCTGATTTATTAAAATATAATATCTTTTTTAGTGGAATTAATATGACTTCCACATGACACCTGTTCTTGATCGATTCCTGTTAGCTAGTATTGACTCTATTAACCCTTTAGCGACTGAATACGGCCGGGCCAGAGCGGGCTGGCGGGCCGAGTGGTAGAAAAGTCAACCGTGCCCGCTAAACCGATTACTTTTTGACTCTGAAATCATGTTTTTTTATTTAATTCCTTATAGTTTCCCATCATCCTTTTTGATCCGGACTTGGAATGGTGAATGGACTGGCACTGGTGAATTTAAAAACATATTTTTAAAAAAAAATTTTTAATTACTGTAAATTAATTTTAATTATTTAAAAAATTATACAATTATATACTTTATTTTTTTGAAATGTCTATTTACAAATTTATACATATACTTTATTTTTTTGAAATGTCTATATACAATTAAAAATTCTTTTGAGTGTGATAAATGCCGAAACACGACACACACTTTACGAAAAATAATATAGCCAAAAGTGAATTTGTACGACATCTGTTGTCAAGAAAAAGTATTTCAGCTTGTCATGCGGACAGTACGACATCTGTTGTCAAGAAAAAGTATTTCAGCTTGTCATGCGGACACCTAGATGGCTCTAGGAACTGAACTACTATTGTAGCTCACGGTCTAGAAACGCCGGAGAAGCAAAACTATTATAATAGTCCATGGTCCGTGAAGTCCACCTGACACCGGACTATTATAATAGTCCACGGCACGGCGCGCTCGGACTATTATAGTAGTTCACGGTCGCTAAAGGGTTAAATAATTTCAAAGTATTTAGGCCATTGATTATATATATATATATTATGTACAATAATGGCCTATTGGGTCCGAGCTTCTGCCTTTCAATTGCACCCTCCTAAAATGTTCTGAACGTCAGCTGCATCTCAATTCATCTATGCCTCAGCCTTCGTCTTCCTATTTTAAGAAGACTTCATCAACAATATGTGTCGCATGTCCTGCCCATTTTGATATTTGTTATGTTGGTTAGGTGAAAATATCTTCTTTTATGTCTTTTAGGCCATCATTGGTCCTTAAAATATTTGGTGAATTGTTTGAATGCGTTACTAATGCCACCATCTCATTTTGCCCAGGTTTGGCATCTCTTTTATCACCAAGTATTTATTTTGTCTAGTTCACCTTGAGTAATTAATACTACCATCTATCATATTCCGCCTTATAATAAATGGAGAAATACCATAGGTTATTTTCATATCCTTTCTTCTATATCAAGTTCTGGTCCAATGTTGATTTTGTGTGACAAAATCTACATTGTTAGGTGTCTGGTGCTCGTCAGAGGAAGAGATGAGAAATTAATTTGTATCCAAAGGTTAGTTCAACTTATGAAGTGCATTCACTTATCTCCTATCTAGGCAGTTTGAGCTTAACTTCCATATTTCCTTCTCTGGGCAGCACTCAATCAACCTTCTCTAAGTTAACATTTAGATATGAATTAGTCAAGAGTACTATTATGTAGTGATGCCTCCATTCCTATTGGACTTCCAACTCATCAGTGTGAAGATAAATTTTTTCTCATGCAAGAGGGCTAGGGTCAGATCGAATGCTTCCTGAGTCAATTTAACCTTTGGAAGAGCTCCCTTAATTCTATTTCGGTTAAGGAATTTCATTTTCTGTAGTGCTTTTCACATTCTGCCTCTTTCTTCTCTGATGAGGAAGGTCCTCTTAACTTCTTGTGTTCCTTTGTATAAAAAAAAAAAAGTGCTTGGTAGGCAATATTTTGCTGGCTACTTGGAATAAAGTTTTTGTATTAAATGTTATTAGTTCATTAGAATCCTATTGATTAGAAATACCTCATTTTAACATTATAAAAAATACTGACTCTCATTTTTTGATACTTAAAAAATTATTCGGCTTACAAGGTCTGATGTCTCAGTTATTTCAAGGAAAAATAAATCCAGGTTTTGAGCAAAAAAATACCTGCAGAAAACATCAGAAAGCATAATTTACAATTGCAAACAAACTTTCTGTTTTTTGCCTTTTCCATCTATATTGGACTGAACCATTTACCATTATATATCTTTCAGCTAATTATTTTAACTAATGCTCTCAGGATAACAAAAAATCTGCATTTTTTAAAAATTTTCATGAGCAGATTCCTTCCAAAGCAAGTTAATTTAGAAAACAAATCAGATGTAATTTATCATAACCAAATTAGATAGAATTTTGTGTCACTCATTTCATTTACATAATTTATATAAAATCACAATTTTATTTAAATTTATTGAACTTACCTATAACCTTTTATTTAAACATTATTAATGTATCACCTTGAATCTTCATTTCAAATAAACTTATATTAGTATTATTACCATACTTCTTTTAAATTAGGTTGTTAATAACTTTAAATAAGTCAATAATAATTCAAATAAGTCAGCCCTGTAGTTTCTCTTCAACATTTTTACTGAATTGAACTTAATACAAGATTGCAAGGAAGTCTATCAAAGATTAGTCAATTATCTTCCACACATATGCAATTTATTACATACAGTTTAATAAATTAAAATTATATAATCCATTACACTAAAAATAATCAATCATAAAGGTTTACCTATCCTCATGGGCACAATCCAACAAAAAAAATTTTAATGTACTAGCATAGGTACTATACAGAAAAGAAAATACTAAGAGATCCATTAGTTATAAATCTATGTACAAATAAATTTTATAATACTTCATTGCACTAAGTAAATGAAAATGTAAGGTTCACTTTATTTCTACACCTTTAATTATGTATGTATATATTTACAAGTACCATATCCTATGGTGATATATCAGAGGTTATGTCAGGATCATACTAGTTAATCTACTAAAATAACTGTACAACAATGTGATCACGAAGACATTATTTCAGTCTGCAAATATTGGTTTTCAATAAATATTCTTAAAACAATAACTAATACTACTAACATTTCGGCATAATTTTACTTTTTTTCTATTCCAACTTAGTTATTATATATAAATACATTGTAATAGCTAGTTTCATGATCAAAAATAAAATGCAGCAGTGTAAGTTTTACATTTTTCCATTTTATAAAATATTCAATAAGTAAATATAATGGTCAGATATAAAAATGCTGCATATACAATATAAATATGATGCACACACAGTTGAACTTCTGCATAAATTTAATAAATTTCAAAACACCAAATCTGTTCCTTCTCATGCTTTGAATTTTCAATAACAAGACACTTTTTTTTTTCAGTTCAAACAAAAATTTATAAATTTCAGTTACGTGAGTTTTTTTGTACATTTACATTACACATTTTGTACATTATATTTAATAATTAAAGGTAATTATGAATAAATAATGTTACATGAAAAAGTTAATAAATTTAAAAAAATGTTTCTTCCCTTTGTTTCTAATAGAATTTTTTTGATGTTAATAGTTTTGTAAACATATTTTAACTATAGCTGTTTTTATAATGCACTACAACCATATGTATCTTATCATGGAAAAAAAAAAAAAAGAATTTTTTCAAGGAATCAAGTTGAATATATTAAAAGTTCCACTGTAGGTATAAATTTGGAGATAATAAATTGGCACATTTTAATGACATCTATTGAAAGATGTTGCCAATATATAAATATAATTACATTTAAACACATAAAATATAAATATCTTCCTGATATGATATAGTAATATTAATTAAATATAAAAATACAGGCCACCAGGAAGTAACGATATACCCATAGCCATAGGAAATAAGTGGTTAAATCAAAATTATCAAGACATAATTAATAATACAAGTTTTCATTGAGCCTTTTTAGCAGTTTTATGAAAATCCTAAAGTCTTATTCAAACTTTAATTTACATGAGCCTTTAAAATCTTTCAGTTTAAAATCATCATAGGTACTTTTGTGCTAACGCAGCCAGCGTTATTTTTGCCTACTTCTTTGCATGCGCGAGCAGTTATATTTTGTAACAGCTATCTTGCATAACGTTTTTAAATCTATTTATTGGGGTTAAGGGTGGTTAGTGTTAGAAATATAATGTATAATATAATCATCTGTTAGAAATATAACTGCTCCCGCATGCGAACAAGTAGGCAAAAATAATAACGGTAGCTGCGTTAACACACAAGTACCTCATCATACTTATTATATTTTATGATAAACCATTTATTTATTGAAGTAGGTAGAAGTCAACTTCAAAAATCCAGTAGTGGACAAAGCTGATATTCTCATAATCAAGTTAATCACTTATTCCAAAATGGTACAAATATATGATTATTTAAAGCTTACTATATAAGTTAGATAATTAATTATAACAAGAAAAATCACCAATAAATAAATTAGAAAATGCCATCATATTTAAGAAAAAATAATCACTCTAGAATTTAATTTGTTCCAGATGTGATAGAAATTATTACTCTCATTTGATTGTCACTAAGTGTTACATTTTCAAAGCCTTTTTCCCAGAAAATATCTTGATTTAGAAACTGTAATATGAAAAAACCTTTCAGACAAAAAATATATTTAGAAATATTGCTAATTTAATAGACCATACATGCATAATTAAATTGACATTGCCTAGTTCCAGACAATAAATATTTTGTTTTAAGATAAATTTGGCTCTCCTAATTAATTTTAAAAATATCTTCAGGTTGTAGCTAAAAATCAAAATAACAAGCAGAACGTACGTGGTAAGTTAAACTAGCTATTATTTACAATAATAATTATATTTTGTTATTTAATTTTATATTAAATTTTTAAACTACTTTTCAGTAATAAAGAAAAAAAAAATGAATAAAATTCAAAGAAAGATATTACAAATTAATTGTATGTTTCTATGATCAAAGTAAATCAATTGGAGAGACATGTTTAATCATTTAAATTCCTCTAATTCACTTTAAGTCAGTTGCTTATCATGATAAATTGCCAATTAAGAATAAACTGATGACAAATAAGAAATTCATAACTATGAGTTTCAAGAAAATAAAACTGTATGTATCTTAAACAATCCATGATGAAAATGGTTGGGCGCAGTCAATGAATGCTACTCAAATAAGTAAGTAATAACGATTTACAATATTTCATTAAAATAAATTACATTAATTTTTAACACTAAGCATAATAAAATCATACTACGTAGTTAATGGGACATTGAACTACGGGTCTACTGCACAGACCATTAGTAAACGTCAGGTTAAATATAACACAACAGTAAATTTTATTTTATTTTATATTAAATATTTTTTATATGTATAAAAGATAAGATTTTAATTTTTACATATTAACGTTGGATAGATTATGTTTAAATGTTTTTGAATGATTACTATTTTTCACAGTCGTAAAGCACAGTTGAGTCGAGTGATTGTATAGAGACATGTACAGGGGCCAAATAGAGAGATACATATATAAAACTTAGGAGTTTAACAGAATTTCTTGAGTTTCCTTTGGGTAAATACATTTAAATGTTTTGAGGCTTGATAATCATGACCAATCAGAAGACCCAAGAGATATTTGTGGAGGCATGAAATTATTACTACTTTGACTTTCATGAATTATTATAATCTAAATTTATGAGTCAGGATTATTTAAATAGTTATTATTGTAACTGACAAGTGTTTTTTTTTTACTCAATTGTAAATCAAAGGGACAGTTGAAACAATTATTAAGAAGGAATATTATATATTTCAAGTAATAAGTTGAACATACAAATTTAAAATAAAAAAAATCCTTTAAAATATAAAAACAATAAACTATTTTCCTATTCCTACAGGAGACAAATGTATAACAATTTTGATCCAAAACATGTCTTAATTGATTTATCTCTAGATTGTCTCTATAAATTGCATTTTTTATAAAGCATTGCATTTTTTAGAGACATCAAGATACAGAAATCACTCGATTTTATATCAAAACATCTTTACTAACTAGGTATTTAAAATTGCTTTTCCGAAAAAATGTTCACATACCCATTAATTGATTTATACAAATATTCTGCATTAGATCTTATATCACAAAATCGAAATCAGAAGTGCCACATTCATAGGCCCTTGAATCCCAAATAAAAATAATTTATATATAACTATAATAATATGAGGAAAAAGTACTGATACTAACATTACTCTTTGCTAATAGACAAGAAACAGTTAAGTTAATAAACTTTACTCCTATAACATGAGTTAATTGTTATTCTGGTGTTTATTTATTATATAAATAATAGGAGTGTGGAAATAAAAATGAGATATTTGAATTTTTTAACATTTAATAGTTAATAAAAACTATATAATAATCACCATGGAACCTAATGGGAAAAGATTGTCCACTAAATCTAAAGCATTCGGAACCTCCACTGTAAAAAATCTTTCAACCACATACAATCGGTAAAATACTTATCTCCTACAGGTCTATTAATTATCTAAAAGTTTGAATATATAAATAAATTTGAACATTCCATTAAGAATTTGGCTCATAAAATGAACAGTAAGGGGATGGCATTTTCAAACAGAGAAACAATATCCCTCATTGTTTTCATATTTTGTTCTAATAAGCAGAGTTTGCTAGATCAAAGAGCGTTGTAGTAAGCAGCATTAACTGTTCTTTGTTTGTGGAGGAAATTCAGCAAAAGAAAATTAAATATGGCCTATGATCATGGAGCTCATTTTTCATCCTTGTTCTTTAATATTTCCATTTTTCTGTCGACTCATAATTCTCCAATACCTTTCTACATATGAACTTAATCATCCAAGTTCTTTCTCAGCCATCAGCTCAATATTTTTAGTTTGAGAAAGCTTCTTGGCTTCTCGGGGAATGATTTATTTATTCATATAAGTAGTGTATGCTCATACGTGAATAAATATATAAAGTGGAAATAAAAGATAGATTGTTATGATAAATTAGTAATCATGATACAGATGGTAATTAGCGTGAAGAGGCAATTAAGAAGCCATTCCATGAAATTATGATTAAATGCAATTCCTTGTAATCTTAAGGAGGCCTTGTCCCTATCAATGGGATACCTAACCAGTAAATTACAACATTTTAAGCATAATGAAAGATAAGCAACAACCTAAGCTGTTTAATAACTACCTACCAACATTAAAAAGCTTGAACATTGATAAAATTATAACAGTTAATAACCAGGAAAATAAATGATTAAAAAAAAATATATATTAATTTATTAATTTTCATATATACAAATATAATGAAATCATTCTTGACTGTGCAGAAAATTTAGAAAGAAAACGTTAACTTAAAAAAAATAACAATAAAACACCTAATTTTTTTATGAAAGCATTGTAAAAGTTTTAGAGTTCTTAATATGGAATTTTTCAACTTGTTAGTACAAACGATGAGGGACCATTAATAATGAAAATACTCACAGTTTTTTTTTTACAATTAGTCAATCTTATTTTAAAAAGATTTTTTAATGGTTCACAAGAAAAAGTTATATTTTAACATAGAACTTGACCAGCTAGTGCAAATCATTATAGAATTTCCCCACAAGAAACCAATATATTAATTTTATATAATGACTAACAATTTAATAGCCACAATTTTTCAATTATATATTACCCAAATATAAAAAAAATAATTTAATTAACAATACAGTTGCTAATAATCAATCGTATGAATTTATTAAAATGCAAACAAACAACAAACTACAGCAGCTATTCTATGATTTTAGCACCTAAATTAAAAAGATTAATTCAAATGCATTATTCACCAGTGAATAATGAATAGTTCAAACCAAATAAACTCTAATCATTTACGTTTCAAATGAAAAACTCGTATTAAATCAGCTAAAAAAATTGCATCCATAAAAATATAACATTAATTAGAATGACTAATTGATTTTTAACTGAACAAATAGCATGGGGAAAAACAATATATATTACAGAAATACATTATAGCAAATTAATCCATTTTATGAGCTTTAGGAAATTTAATCATTAGAAAATACTAATTAAGAAACCAACAGAATTCATGAATCAATGTTATCAACCGTTTATAAATGGCATTTAGCAGACAGGAACCAAGCCACAAAATATAAAAAATCTAAAGGTAATTATGAATGGGATAAGTGCCAAATATTGCAATAGAAAAGAAGTGTCACTAGCTTCAATAGAAAATCTTTGAAATTGAACATCTATACTAAGAGATTAAATAAGGCAAACTATTTAATCTTTCCTATAATTATGATGCTTATATACTGAGGAATAAAATTGGCTATGTGACAAACAAGATAATAAACTTTATAAAACAAGAAAACGGTATATTCCTATTATAGGCGTGCCGTCACTGACAAGAGAAGAGGATATAGCAAAGAAGTTTCAGCGTTCATTAGTGTTTGGGTATGTTTTCAGATTGCCACATTTTTTGTTGTTTTGTCATTTATTAACATTTTTAAACATGATGCAAATGTGGGATTTTAGTGAAACAGAGATCGAAGCAGTATCATTCTTCCAAGAAAATGGGTACTAACTCGGAAGAAGTGTTGTAAAGAATGTCACAACATGAAATTCTGTTTTAAAACTATAACTAATGAAGTAAGTGAAGTTTATGAATTGGAACCGAAGTTGATTTGACAATATTATAATTTTTAATCCTTTAAGATTCGTCAATTTCTGAGGTAAAGACATTGAATCCGTTAAATTCTTTTCAGAAGAACTAAACATATCCAAAAAGGCATTTACTGTGTGGAAAATGTGGATAAGGGAGTGCAATCGGATTGAAACAAAACAGGGATAGAAAAATAGGAAGAGAAAATATGATAGTCGAATTTGTTGCGAGAAAAGAACAAAGAAAATGATCTATTTAAGAAAATATTAGATAACGTAGCCACATATTAGAGCCTCTAAATAATATATAAATGTTATTATTATTGAAATGTGGTATGTTATTATTGTTATATATGGTATGTTTTCATAATATATTTTCTTATGTCAAAACTTCTAAAAAGAGGCACTAGCGTCAGAATGTTAAGTTGAGTAATCTCATCAGTGCCGCCCGCATAAGAGGAAAGTAGCATTTTCCTAAAGAAAAAACTTTCATGTTAAACTGAAAGTCATCTAATCTTGAATTAGGTATAATCAAAACATGCAAAATGCGAATTGGTTCCTTCTACTAAAAAGTCTCAAAATAAGATTAAATTTAAAGTTTATTTAAAATATTGACAACAAAATAACTAAGTTTCTCATGAAAAGGTTTACCTTTCATAACTATATTTGATACTTTATTTACAAATTCCATCCACAAGTAAAACACTTTCAAACTAATGATAATTAGCCCATATAACATATACAATTGCTATAAAATGCGGGGTTTAAAATGTTTACTCTAACATTCTAATCCAGCAATAAATATCTATTAACTAATATTTCTTACATGTTAAGTCTAACAGGTCTGGGGAGTTATTACATAGCTTACTGGATATGTTCTGAAACAATTTTAGAACTTTAAACCTACAACTATATATAGTCTATTTCATTCTTATATTTTAGATATAAAATTAAGATTCAGTTGGCCTGAAGTTAAAAATTAATTTCATCTTATATTTTTGAATTATTACAAAATGAAGCAATATAAACTTACATTTTATTCCCCATTTTAAAATAGTTACTTCCATTGTAATTCTTCATTTATTCCTAATTTCACAAGGAAATCAAGAATTTATATTGATTGTATTCTAATTTAAACAAAAAAACTTTGGTCTGTAGTAGTTGTTTGATGGGTTTTAACACCCTTATACACTTCAACTAAGACAATCTTTGGTTGGTTTAAACATTTTTTTTAATAACAGGCAAAACAAGTAGTTAGTCACTTAAATTTGACAACTTTTTTTAAATTTGAAGTTTCAAATAGAATTTTCAACTCATGACTAGTATTTTATAAACCATGTTAAATATATGTAATTTTCCCTTAATACTTGAAATAATAGATTCCAAAAATGCGAAGAGAAAAGAAATCAAATTAAATAACATAACAATTCCTCCAAATTGGTTATTGTTTTAAAATATTCATTGGTACTGTAGTAGCATTCAAGAGGCAAAATAATAAAATGAAATAATTGTTTTATATGGAGCAAAATATATAATATATATATTATTCAACAGTACTTATAGTAATAATTATTACAGATGCTATTTATTTTAAAGAAACTAAAATAAATCATAAGGATAATTGAATAATCACTGATTATTCATAAAGCACAGTATATGAAAAATAAATAAATTAAAAAAATAATAATAAATCACTTTATCTTTATTTGCTTTCAATTTCAATCTGAATTATCTATAGGACAATGTATTCTTTCAGGATTGAAAGCAAATACTTAACACTGGCTCCTCTACATTGACAAGAACGGCCAGCTTATGTCGTTTATAGAGAATAACGGGAGTCTACATTCTTGGATGCAAGAGCAAGAGAATAATAGTACAATTGCCATGATAATGTTTTTAAATTATATATATATATATATATATATATATATATATATATATATATATATATGTATATATATATATATATATATATGTATATAAACATATACATATATTTATGTAGGAAAAGAGAGAAATATTGGCACACCATTTGTGGCCTAGGCCCTAGCCACCGGCTGAGGCTTGGACTGTCCCTACCGCTTGCGCCTGCAAACCCTTTTGTGTTCGCGTTGCCAATGAACCTGTTGACACTCAGTACTACAATAAGCTGTGTTCCAGCAACAATGGTAAATGGCCTCCTGCTCACAGTTGTAGCACTGGAATATTTAACAAAATAAAATTATTAACTGAGACTGATAAAACATCAAGAAAGTTTAAAAACTACAAATTAATATTAGTAGTTATGAACTGTTCTTTCACATAGAAGGCAGAAAAGCACATGAACCCATCAATTATGAATGTGGTAATACTCAAAAGGTTTTAAAAGCTTGTACTACACAAAATAGTCATTTCATATAACTAATCATTTAAAACCTAAAAAATAATCAAAGAATACTTTATCAATAAAAAGGTGAAAATTAGAATGGGTGCAAGAGTGACAATGTGCAAGAGCTTCTTGCCATATCGATAAATGGTGTAAGGGGTGCCACGAAGATGTTTAACATCTTAAATGCCACTGGCTTTCAGACCCTTGTAAGTTCTTGATAATCTGGGATAGACCCCATATCCTAAAATGAGAGAGAGAGAGAGAGAGAGGGAGAGAGGGAGAGAG